>OX438770.1:12406633-13006633 GCA_949316455.1 Acleris holmiana
TAGAATGTAGGTAGTAAGTGTACCTACATTGAACAAGGCAACGCTTCCTAAAGCCGTTAATTCTGATCGCTTTGTGTCAGCTTTTATAAAAGACCCGGTGAAAAATTTAAGCTACAAAGGCTTAAGGACATAATATTGTGCTGTATCCCCGACTATTGTTTATTTAAAACTCTTAACTTTATAGTACAAAAAATACAATGCAATGAAGATAAAACAAGAATAAAGAACTCTTCCAGCCGACCCTTGAAAGATTAAAACAAGTGACAATAATGCGAGCTAAACCTAACCTAACAGAGTCCGTTTTGCATTAGACTGACTTGTTTGCTCGCTTTATACGCCCGAAATACCTTTATTTTCATGTGTTACATAATATTATTTTATGGGGAATTCGTAAACTTTAAGAGTTATCTGTACGAACCATGGCCTCGATTTCGCAAAACGGAAAAACTTCATCACTACATAGCAGGTATAAAACAAAGTCGCTTTCTCTGTCCCTATGTCCCTTTGTATGCTTAAATCTTTAAAACTACGCAACGGATTTTGATGCGGTTTTTTTTTAATAGATAGATTGATTCAAGAGGAAGGTTTATATGTATAATACTTTAATCCGGAGCGAAGCGAGGGCGGGTCGCTAGTTTAGGGATAAAAAACATAGTTACTAATCGAGAATAGAAACTGCGACTGTCATCGCGTAGATTATGGTTATTCTTGGGAACTAACGAGTTTCGTAGATTTAAAAGTACCCTACTAAGTACTAATCGATCAGTGGAAGCGTCGAATCCTGGAAACGAAATATAAAAACACACACAATAAACAATCAAACATCACGACACACGAGGGGTCCTGTGTTCAAATGCCGGTATGGGCCGATATTTGTGTGATGAGCACGAATATTTGTTCCTGAGTCTTGGATGTTTTCTATGTATTTAAGTATATATTTCTCTTTATAAGTAAGTTTAAGTACCCATAGTAGGTACAAGCCTAGAGCTTAGTTTGGGACTAGGTCAATCTGTGTGACATTGTCCTGTGTGATTAAACATGCTTTCGCACAAACAATATTAATTATAAGTTTAATGACACATTAATTACTTCATTTAAATAAACGCTTTTGTAACCTATCCCACACCGGGCTTCTCTTAATTAACGGGGCACGTACAATACCTGCACTGTTTGGAGCTCCCGCGCGACCACTCAGTTAACGAGCACTGCAATATTAATTAAATATATGTTAGAAGCCTTTAAAAGTTGATTAACGGGTGTTATGGTACGAAATATTAAAGGCCAACGTCTTACGACGATTGAGGAATCATTGCATACAATTTACCATTATTCATACTTACAATTATGCCTTGCCTACTTTTCCTAGGGACCCCTCTGGTTTGCTTTATTTTTCAGTTCAGAACAAAGGTTTGAACTATTGTTTCAGTTTTCGATGGGCTGTCGCTCACACCCTGTATAGTATTTCATAGGATATATAGGGTGCCCGCAACTTGGTCTAAAAATTCAATTCCCGTTGTTGTTCCCCGTATTAATTCTGTTAGAGATTTTCAGAAAATCGTTTTTAGTGTATATCGAAATCACTCCAAATAGATCACAATTTTATTCGTAGTATATCCGCACTGAAGATATTTTATAGAGTATTTGAACTATATTTAATTTGGAATAATACTGAGAATTTAAGCCACGATGCTGTATCACTCATTATTGAAGTTGCTTTGCTGAAAGATAATTAAGTACGAGTAAATGCTATTGTATGAAGCTTACTTCATTTAGGCGTCATTAGAACGCGATTTGCGCTTGTTAGCATACACAAACAAAATGCTAATTTATTTATTTATTTATAAGTATTATCATTTCTTTTTACTTTTTGTGCAAACTTGTATGTGTCCAACCCCATGCATTATCCTTACTCATTTGCTTCAGGGTTAGCTGGAAGAGATCCCATTTAGGGATAAGTTCGCCTTTGTACATTAATTTAGTATTAAAATTGTAATATTTATATTTTTGTGCAATAAAGAGTTTACATACATACATACATACAAACGAGTGGTATAGTTTCTGTATCTTCTTTACCTGACTACGCAAACCCTAATATGAGTTAAAATGAGTGTCCTGTATTTGTACAATCAATCTGTTTATGATACACGACCCTTTGCTCTATCTAAATGATTCTTGTATAAGTCTAATAGCGTAGCAATTGAAAAATGAAAATCGGGTATTAGGTACACTTAAACTCCTTAATTATATAGGATATATATTTAATAAATAGTGTGAAAAGTCGTATGGTATGTAAAAAAATAGGGATACAGGCATATAGTTGCTTGTTAGGTTTTCGTATTTACCGCTTTTTGATCGCAATGTAGAATCGAGTTTTCTTTTAATCTCTGCCAAGCTAAGAAGCGCATTTTTTTATCGAAACAAATTGAGGATGTTGTGTATAATATACTTTTTTTAAATAACTAAATTTGTTATTTTCTGGACGGTAAAATGGACAATGATTTATGAATCCTTTAACTGTGTGCCTTTACTGATGCTAGGTGAATTTAAACAGGTCATAATTCGGCATCTGTACTTACTAGACTATATCTGTGATTCAGTTACCTGAGTCGAGATGTGCAAGAAACCTCTACAGCCGTTTACATGCATAGAACAATTATATACGTGTCTAGGTGTGTATTATGGTACATATACATAGAGGGTGTCCCCCAAATTGACGTAAATATTAGAAAGGGGTACGTATCATCATCATCACATATAAAGTTCAAAATACGTAATGGTCATAATTCATAATGGTTATTTTTCTGTAACCGTAAGCTATTCATGATTGTTATAAAACAAACCTAACCTAATCTAATGGGTTCTGTACAAATGGTCTTTTAAAAATCCTGAAAAGTTTACGGTTTCGGAAATAAAACCATTATATACTATGATCAATATGTATTTTGAACCATTATATATTTTTAACTTTATTTATGATACGATCACGTTAGAAAGTCCTTTCTATACCAGTCCAGAGAATAGTTTTTGTTCTTAGGCCTAATGATTATTTACGCCAAGTTCTGGGACAACCTGTATATATTGCACAAAAATAAATTTAATACAATTTAATTCAATTAAAATTTGATTGATAAAATTAAAATTTGACATGTCTGTTTTTTAGTTATAAATTTTAAATTGATTTTAATTGTTTTACTCATGCACGTGCTGAAACTGAAACTGGAACTGAAAGCGATCCCTTAACGAAATAAGTTCGCATTTGTAAATATATATTGCCCGTATACTTATACGGACATTATTAATGACATTTTAATTTTATTATTAAAATTTGAATTGAATTGAATTTATTTTCGTGCAATAATTTACAGGTTGTCCCAGAACTTGGCGTAAATAATCTTTAGGCCTAAGAACAAAAACTGTTATCTCTACAAAATATATTTACAAATGCGAACTTATGTCGTTAAGGGATCGCTTTCAGTTCCAGTTAACCTTATAATTAATTAGTGAGAACTACGAGAATGGCATAATACACTAAACGAAAAATATGTGAACTCAATAACTATTTGAAACATTACAAACCAGATAGTATAGGTACATATTACATATTGATAGGTCATGATAAGCAATTTTATAAACTCAATTAGATAATAATTTTGGTGTTTCACTCTACTCTCCAAACAAGTTTGTCCAGGGCTACTCCGTGACTGTACCTACCTTTTTACAACCTATTACTGTGGCCAAACCATTTTTAAGTATACCCCTACCAAGATTCGCACTCATGACCTTAGACACAGGGTGGAGGTTTCACTACAACACGTCCCAATACCTTTGGTTTGGTTGTTTGTATGTTAGGGGTGTTTCTACCTTTTTCAATTCAGTAAATAAAAGCTACATTATACTATCATACGCTTTCATTTAAATTGAAACTAAGAGCGGGCGCTCGCTAATCTAAGATACAATTAATACAAAATTGTCGAACTACAACCGTTTTCAAATTCGTAAGATTCCCCCGCGGTTCCTTTCCCAAATTCCCCTGAGCCTTTATTTCGAAGTGGATTAGTGGGTACTTTCTGCATAAGCTCATACATTACACATTCGGCCAACCTTTGCGAGTCCTTTTATAATCCCCTACCGCTTTTATAGGCTTATTTTAAAAGACAACGACTTCGCTTATTTTGACATACCTAATCAGTTTAAAATGTTGTTTAAGTAAACACAGTAGAATAGGCGTTTAATTACGGCATTTTAAAATCGTGGCTTAAATTCGTATTTTGTACATAACTGTTGAGCGTTTCGTTGGAAGAAGAAAAAGTTTATACACGACACTTTAATCATTTAGGTGTTTTTCTATGCTTCATTTATTTGTCTTCATTATTCACAATTTGTATTTAACGGAAACTATTGATGTTTTTTATTTACCTTAAATTCATGGTATTTCAGTAGTGTACGTACAATAGCTACTATATTATGTATGTATAAAATGTGTTAATTAAATCCTTTAACATAGTTTTTTTTTTTTGTTTTTTTTTTGTTTTTTTTTTTGTTAAGGAGAAGGCACACGAGCACTCAGGCCACCTGATGGTAAGTGGAATATGAGACCCATAGACATTTGAATTCTCAAGACTATAATCCTAAGACCTCAAATGCGTTGCCAACCCTGAGGACTAAGATGGAATGACTCTAATAGTAATGATGATAGTATAATTTATCTAGTTATGTAAGTCACTGTATGCTGTCCCAAGCAACCCAATAAGGTTCCCCTGAATACCAGCCACGTTGACATCCTCATGCCAACTATTTTGCTGAGTGGAGACCATTTCGGCACGCATCACCATGAGAGATAAGTAATAGTTTTCACTTCCCTCGCTCAAAAATGACTCATAATAGCCATGTATATGCGGACTAAAGTGACGCATTCAATCCCTAGGGACTAAAGTTCTTTTTATTTTTAATTTCTACTATTTACCTACCCTTGCGTTGATATATTTGTCGAATTAAAGTTTTTCTATACTATTCTATCTATAAAAAAACATGGGATTGCGAACATGTAGGTACGAAAAACGTTCAGCGATGAATATAAAACTAGATTTTTGGGACCGAGGTGCTTTTCGTAATAATGTATTTCAGTGAGTAAGAGTATACCGTCAGTATAATGACTACCTAGCATAAAGACAACGATGACAACGCAGTTGTAATCATTAGATCAGAGCCCACTTCACAGCTTAAGACAAGTAGCCTTATGTGCGATACTTAAAACTTTTAAATAAGAGATCATTCGGCCAATGAACTACATTACTGAGATAGATTTTTGTAAAAGTCAGAAAGGCATCCTTAACATATTGATTGTTAGGCTTGGAAAAATATTATAATATATTGTTGGAAGTGTTGAGAAACTTCGGCTCTGTTTTAATATGAGCGCAGAACTTTATATAAATCATACGTAAACTGAACTATAATTCCGTATATTAGGTTAAAAAAAATGCGAGAATAAATTCAAAGCACTTAGTAAAAAATACCCACCTATTTACGTATATAATAATATGTACGTACAAATTATTGAAATCTATTTGTGAATAGTAGCATTGTTGCAGAGGCGAGAAAGTATGCCATTGATGGACGAGTAAGAAAAGGGCGGCGAGTGGAGTAGGGCGTCATTTAGAGCGTGCACACTGAGCGGAAAGTATAGATTTCACTACTGTGCACTGTGGGCCTAACAAGCTACCACGGGAACTAGTGTCAAATGACGTCAAACGGGAACTAGTGTCAAATATTGTTATGAAATTATTAAAATGACAGCCACGGGGTTTAAGTTGCTTACTAATAAAAGGAAGGTGTGGTTGCCAGGTTACAATAGTGCCACTCCATGTCTTCTCATGGATGTCGTAAGAGGCGACTAAGGGAATAAGGGCTTGTAGCACGGATAGGCGATGGGCTTGCAACATGTTACAAATACACTAGTAAACTTCTTGGCCTGATTGTGCAAAATGTGGTTAAAGAATTATAAACAAGTCATTTTAGAGTTGTTGGTATTTCTGTGGCTCTGCCTAACCTAACCCACTATGGGAATGAAGGCGTGATGTTATGTATGTATGTACAAAAAGGCTCAAGTCACACTCCTTTCAATCCAATTTTAATTTCAAGTCATAATCCTTTGGCTCTAGGGCAGTTGACTCTATTCGTCCCGCAACAGTATGTACGGACGGGTACGCGCCGCCGCCATCAGTTGTTCGCGGCATTACCAGGACTAAGGACTCGCAGAGCCAGGAACTGTCCAACGGCCAGGGCAATAGCGCTGCTTAATGAATTTCTGTCTGAGGTACAAGATGCTGACGTGTTCGCTGATGGATGGGGGATACTCAGGTCTAAAATAATGTTATTTTTATTTTAACTTTTTATAATTAACGGACTAGGCGCTTTGGTTTAAAACTGTAAGTCTACCTTTGTAACTTTATATAATAAATAAATAAATAAATAAATAAGACACTTTTATTTTAAACCTTTACGTTATTCTTACGTTGGAATGTGTAATAGACAAATTAAAGACCCGAGCCTATGTCAAAATCTTGTCCCGTGGCAGCGTGTTAAGCCCACAAGTGTCTTTGTAGCAGCGTTTACAGCGGGAAGTTAGGCGGCGTGATCAATTGAAATCAAAGAACGGGGAGATGTAGTAAGCGTGAATGCTGGATGGTTTTGATGATCTTTATACTCTTTTTGGCCACTTTAAATTGAAGTCTACAAACAAAAAGTGTATTTTTTTTTTTTAATTTTGAAATCTACCAAATTACCAAGCACTCTAAGAAAACTTGTTTATACTTCTGTAACCACATTTTGTTCAATCAGGTCAAGAAGTTAACTATTGAATTAGTGACAGGTTGCAAGACCATCGCCTAACGGTACTAGGTACAAGCCCTTATTGCCTGAGTCGCCTCTTACTAAATCCACGTAAAGACATGGAGTGGCACTATTCTAACCCGGCAACCACGCAGGGTTATTTTATTGGTTTACCATTGAATTGCCGACAAACTTTTAATCGAATATTATTTCAAAGACAACGTTTCAAGTATTTTCATTTCATTGACAACTCATTGCGTCAAGGACTCAATACTAGGTAATTTGAAACGAGGTCTTTTAATTGGTAGTTGACTTATTTCAATCAAATTCATGTCATGACTAATCATTTCGGGTTTTTTTATTTGTTTTTTTTTTACTTGTAATAATATTTATTCCGCATAAAACTATTTCAATTGGTAATATTTTGCTATCAAAACTAAACGCAATTACTCTGTGCGATTATAGCTATGTGTGTTATGATTGACCATTGATATAATTTAATAATAGTAATGTGTCATGCTATCTGTCAACAGTTCATTTTCTTGGGGGTCGCAGTTCTAACCTAACCTAACCCACTTCTGTCAACAGTTCATTTTCTTGGGGGTCGCAGTTCTAACCGAACCTAACCCACTTCTGTCAACAGTTCGTTTTCTTGGGGGTCGCAGTTCTAACCTAACCTAACCCACTTCTGTCAACAGTTCGTTTTCTTGGGGGTCGCAGTTCTAACCTAACCTAACCCACTTCTGTCAACAGTTCGTTTTCTTGGGGGTCGCAGTTCTAACCTAACCTACTTTGAAAGCCTCATAGGACATATAAAAATGTATTGAAGTAATACGTCGAAGAAATGAATTGCAATGTTTTGTAGCTGTACCAATTAAGATAATTTGTAACAAATCAACGATTAAGTAGTATTCGTTGATTAGTATTTCCACGTAGTAAGATAAATTTAAATAAATAGTAGTTGAAATAAAATTACGCCAAACAATATTACTAGTACTAAAGTTTCGATGAATCGTTGTCGATGAAATAATATTCGATGAAAAGGTTGTCGACAAAACAAGGGTACACCTATTTTATTAATTTTACAAAATTATTCGAACAATTATTTGGAAATAAAGTAGCCACATACGGTGCTTCTACCCTACACCCTACATATTTAGCGAAACGTAGTTGTTAATGCAAGCGGCACTGTTCCGAATTTACGGCCACACGTAGGGCTGAAACTGAGTTGAGGCCTTCTGGAGTACCTACATGAGTCCATCTATGCCCCTTGCCACCGAGGCAGACATAGTGCTGTAACCATATCCTGTGATTAAATTTTAAAAAACAATTCATTGAGATCAAGTTAAGTAGAATCGGCACAAAATAAAACACGTATGAAACAGGCCTAGAATACTTTTGACGGCTTGTTTGCAATATAAAAGCAGGCCAAGAATATTTATGCCGGGCTATTTGCACTTGGCCAAAAATATTGATGGCATGTTTATTCTACTAATATTATAAATGTGAAAGTTTGGATGGATGTTTGTTATTCAATCACTCATCAACCACTGAACGGATCGAGATGAAACTTAGCATACATATAGTTTAGGTCCTGAAATAGTACGGAGGCTAATTTTATTATGGAAAATTGGACAGTTTCCGCGGGAATAGAGATGAACGACTTCTACGCGGATGGAGTCCCCGATTTTATTATCAGATTTGTGGTCCCGACCTAGACCATACTTACATATGCACATGCATAACAAGGGGACAATGTAGTAAGCGTGTATGCTGGATGGTTAGGACGATCTTTGTACCCTTTTTGGCCACTTTAAATTTAAGTCTTCAAATAAAAAGTGTATATTTATTTTTTAGAATTTTGAAATCAATATACATACATACATAACGTCACGCCTTCATTCCCAAAGTGGGGTAGGTAGAGCTACAGAAATACCAAAAACTCTAAAAAGGCTTGTTTTGTTGATTATTTTTTAACCAAAATTTGCAAATTATTATATTTGGTAATTACGTATACAACTTGTTACAAAATAATCCGTAAAAAATAAATTACAAAAGTAGTGTCAACCCTAGTATACTGTACCTAAGATACTGAACTGACGTTATTTAATAAGGGTTGACACTACTTTTGTAATTTCTTTTTTACGGATCATTTTGTAGCACGTAGTATTATTTCCTATTATTTTGCTACGTTTTAAGGGTTCCGTAGTCACACTAGGGACCCTTATACTTATCCAGTCAAATAGAAACACATCTATAGCATATAACGAATTTAAAAGAAAATCTATCATTACTTAGAAGACATCATTGGTCCTTCAGATATAGGCGATAGACGAAATTTATGCGGACCTTCGTCGCGAGCCTGTGTGGTTGCCGGGTCAGAATAGTGGCTACTCGATGTCTCCCGTGGATATCGTAAGAGGCGACTAAGGGAATAAAGGCTTATTGTATTGTTATTCGATGGCTTGCAACCTACTTGTGCAAAATGTGGTTACAGAATTTTCAACAATTCTTCTTAGAGTTGTTGGTATTTCTGTAGCTCTGCCTACTCCACTCTGGGAATGAACGCGTGATGTTATGTATGCATGTATGAAGTCGAGAGATAAAGTAGATACATTATTAATTATAGGTTATTTAGTAGACCCCGTGTAAGAGAAAAGCAAACGAAAACGATGTAAAATTATGATTTTAGAACTCTATGCAAAGGTAAAAATATTTTTTAGATTGTAACCGTTTAATTTATTATATTATTAAAAATCTTTACGTAAGGGATCACTTGTGGATAAATAACCAAACAGTAACCAAGCTTACTAACAAATAACAGAAGTATGAGTCTGGTAGCTACAGTACAACCGCACTCATGTTCCGGAAGAAGAAACTTTGCTGTAATTGGAAAATTATACTTCAATTTAAGTTTATTGTTAGGTAACGAGTTCAAAATTTTGACTAAGACTTGAAATTTACGTTTGCTATTGACAATAGGTATAATAAATTTAGGACGTAAAATCGTGAGGAAAATAATTTATGAATTAACTGTACTATCACCACAATTTTTGGAATTTTAGAGCCTCTGAAGCCAGCGGTCCCGGGTTCAAATCCCGGTAAAGGCAGATATTTGTGTGATGAGCGCGAATGTTTGTTCCTGAGTCTTGGATGTTTTCTATGTATTTAAGTATGTATTTCTCTATGTAAGTATGTTTATCGTTGTCTAGAACCCATAGTATGTTCAAGCCTAGAGCTTAGTTCAGGACTTGGTCAATTTGTGTGAGATTGTCCCCTTCTATTTTTTATTTATTTATTATATTAAACTCATTCGAGAAAGCATGTTGGCATTCACACGTAACTTAACAGAATTGAGATTATGGTGCAGTCGGCCTTATAAATAGCTGCACACTTTGGTGCCTAGTTGCTTTAACGCGTTTGACAGATTAGTGTAGCAGTACTTATAAGCATACGTGTGCTAACTAGGGGCACGTCCTAGGGATTTGACAACGATAAATAAGATGTCGATAGTCATTTTTGTTTTTAAAAAATATCTGCTACTCTTAAGATAAAAAAGTACATGACCAAAAGTTCAATAATTTAGTCATAGTCTTATAAAAGGTGAATGAATCACAATAATCATTCAAGATTCTGAAAACAGGTTTTAGTCGTTTTAAATATTTGTAGAATATACCGTTGACCGCAGCGGACGTTGAGAGACTGTTTAGTAATTTAATGTGGAAATTTTAATCTACAACCGTTACTAAGGATAACATTCCAAAATGAAAAAAAAAATCTTTCGTTTGATGTTTTTATTTTAAAATAAGAAGAAGAATAAATCTTGATATTGACAGTAACATCGATATATTATTTTATCACAAAAATATTTTGCTACGTCACTTTAGTATTCGTGCCCCGATTTAGCACACATATATGATACCTAGGACTATAGGTACCTATAGGGAAGGGTTTAGTGTTAGGGTTTATTTGGCTTTAATCACATTACACGGAGCGCTTTCGGACGTTGTTGGGCGTTTCTTAGGAACTTTGTACCTAGTTAAGGATTAAAATTAAGAAACGTTAACTTTTCCGCTGAGTTACGAAAATTGGCTATATTGTTACTTATAAGATAAAATAAAACAAAACAACAAATGGTGGTATCTCCGACAAAACTCCTGTAGCAAGTGCAAGCATATTACTAGCGGGTGAGGATTGAATCCGATTAATTTCTTGAATTTGAGATTTTAAGTCCTTAACTAGGTACAATCTTTCTAAGAAATGCCCTATTATAATTTGTCCTAGTACTGTATAACTCTGATAGTGGTGTTTTTTCAATTACCTAAGAAACATTAACACTTTTATAGACTTCTTCTCTGAAAGCGTTATCGACTAATTTGGGTCACTTACCCTCATCTCACTGTGTCCGATGTTCAAACTTCCAAAATAGTTTCAGAAATATTCGAATCACTCGACTCATCTTCAAGGAACGAGTTACTCGTTGTTAATAAAAGTAATTATGACTGCGAAGCAAGGCAAGACTTTTATCTTCATAACAACTTATTTCCTTTCAAAGCATGTTAATAGTTAATAAATACAAATTACCTCCTCAGTTATATAACCGTAAACAAGGCCGCGACAGCGACCGCATGGTTTAGGTAATTCTCACTATCCCCGACCGACAGACCCATGAGCTTTCGCTTAATTATTAACATTTATCCTTCCTGGGGGCTGCGGAACCCTTGTAATGTCGTTTAGTACGTTATTTGAATAAATGAACTGATTTTTAACCCTTGGAACAAAGAGGGTTGATGTAAGTTAATAGCTCTTTAACGTTATCGGGGAAGTCAAGCGAAGCCATACCTCAAGCTAATATAACAAAAAACATTACCTATGAACGTGGATAAGACGGTAAAGGGAAAAAGATAAATAAAAAGATAATTATTCAGAAACATGACTCATGAGTCGTGAATATTGATACGTTTGTCACTAATGTGAATAATAAACAGCAATTACACTGATCATTATGTCTCGTGTAACCAAATACAAAACAAACAAGCATCTCTTTTGATACTTAATGAAGTGTCTGCGAAACAATTGAGCAAGTACCGTCATTCTTTTAGCACAATTCCCTTCATCAACGAGAACAATTAACACAATAGTTGTGTTATTCTGGAAAACAAGAGCTACCGCACAAGGAACGCGACCTGAGATAATGGATCTAACTAACAGTGAGGTTGTGCAGAAAACGCCGTAATTTCTATGTAAGAAACTATATATTATAACTTACTTAGCAGAGCATTTCTCTTTTTTTGCCACTTTGAGTGACATCGCCAGATTTAAAATAAAAATGCAGGTAGGTAGAGAAAATCAAACTATGCAATAATTAAATAATACTATAATGAGTCCCAAAATATTTGTATGGAAAGTTCCTTTTGTGTTACCGATATTCATACGTTTTTGGTAACACAAAAGGAACTTTCCATACATATTTTTTTGGACACATTAGATTATCATTTATTTTTTGCATAGTTTGATGTTCGCTACCTACCTGCAGTTTTTTTTTTTAATCCGGCGAAGTCATTCAAAGTGGCAAAAAAAAAGAGAAATGCTCAGTTTATTTTTAAATATTTATTAAAACAATAGATAAAACATGATTACATTATTACAATGCCGATTCAGGCAAAACCTTGAAGCGGCTTGTGTGCCGATGGAAAAGATGAATGAAGACTATAAGAATTTAGTTTTTGCAAGCTTCTTTATTAACTTTCAATGTTTGTACGTCAGTTTTTAAGTCAAATCTTGCATGTCAATTTTGAATCAATTCCCGTTAGTTCAATGGGCTGAAATGTG
The DNA here is from genome assembly GCA_949316455.1 of Acleris holmiana. NCBI lineage: Eukaryota > Metazoa > Arthropoda > Insecta > Lepidoptera > Tortricidae > Acleris > Acleris holmiana. Next base: position 12,419,294 of record OX438770.1, read on the forward strand.
GATTATATTATATTAGTTAAACCCAAAGTTAATGCAATATTATGTTATCTAAGAGCTCATCTGATGAAATCGGAAGATGGCGACAAGATTTCTGTTATATATGTAACGTAGAGGCACCATGTTGAGACTCAGCAGTTTGGTCTTGATTTGCAAAATAGTACTCTCGGCAACAAACACTTGTTGGATATTTTTTTACAAAAACTTCTTTCAAAAGAAGCTTTATACAAAACAATACAATAAAAATACTCTTTATTGAAAACCACAAAGATTAATCACGAAACAGTACATGTAATCTTAATTACATGTACACCACAGGCAGTGTTCCCTCTAAATATCGATTTCTTCCAGACAACCTAGGACAGGAAAAAAGGTAAGGACACAAATAAATACATGGCAGGCATTGTAAACTAATTCCTTTAGGAGTAAAGTCGAACTAAGTAAAAGACAAACTTAAAGAACTATTCTACATATAAACTAAATATAAAATACTACATGAATACATATAAAAACAATTTTACATACTCAAACATCATCATCTCATCTTTTAGAGCTTCGCTGATGAATGATATGGATCTAATTCATTTTATTTTCGCCATTTCCTGCGCTTTTTGGTGTGACGAAGCATTTTTTTATTATTTCGCATGCTTCATATACGGTTTTCTCGTTTCGTTCTCCCGTCTCATTCATTTAACACTTAGTTGAATTTGAATACGAGATTAAAGCTAACTTTAGCATTTTAAACGAACATTTACATCTTACAACATATTCCGCATGAAAAACAAATCCTTTTGTAAAAGAACTGGCTGTCAATTCCTGTCAACCGATGGCCCAGTTTCTATTTTCCCCACATCGACCTCCCGTAGCTTTTTACCACATGTGACGCTAATTAAAAAGAACGGTGAATATTCGCCCTTAGCTTATTAGGGTATGCCGCCCAGGCATAATTTTGTTTAATTACACCGGACATTTTAGAGGGGTGCATCAAGCGAAGGACCAGCTTCTAATTAACGCGCCATGTTCTTTACAAAATGAAAACAAAAGTTAATCAAAGATGTCTGAACCAATTTATTTTTAGGGTTCCGTACCCAAAGGGTGTCAATCGTTACCCTATTATAAAACCTACACTGTCCGTACGTCCGTCTGTACTAACTTTAAACCGTAAAAGATTGCGGATTTTTTTTCGTTTTTTTTTTTTATATAAAAGTTACATACATACATAACATCACGCCTTCATTCCCAGAGTGGGGTAGGCAGAGCTACAGAAATACCAACAACTCTAAAGAGAGATGTTTACAATTCTGTAACCACATTATGCACAAGTAGGCTGAGATGTTTACTAGTGTATTAGTGACAGGTTGCAAGCCCATCGCCTAACAATACTACAAGCATTTATTCCCTTAATTGCCTCTTACAACATCCACGGGAAGACATGGAGTGGCACTATTCTAACCCTGAAACTACACGGGCACAAAAAATACGGGCATATAAAAGTTAAAAATAAAAAATACTACCCATACAGGAAATTTTTAAATTTGTTTTATCGTAAAAGACGTTAAAACGAACAAGTGTCAAACTTGGTACGATTGTAGTACAAACCCCAATGAAAATACGGTTTAGCACCAACTTAACACCGGTCAAGAGTATTTTTTTTAATTTGTTCAAGACATTATTCAAATCGAAATATAATAATACTTACTTAGTGGCGGTAAGGAACCCTCGGTGCGCGAATCTGACTCGCACTTGAACGTTTCTTTTTAGTGACGCACATTAAGTGACGGAGTGAATAGATTGTGGGAGCGGATGCGGACAGTTAAGTACTTCAAGTTTTTTTTTCATGTTAAGGAGAAGGCACACGAGCACTCAGGCCACCTGATGGTAAGTGGAATCTAAGACCCATAGACATTTCAATTCTCAAGACTATAATCCTAAGACCTCAAATGCGTTGCCAACCCTGAGGACTTAGATTGAATGCCTCTATGCTAGTAATTTCACCGGTTGTCTTATCCCCACCCCGGATCACAACAATGCGAACACTGTCGCTTGGCGGGTGGTTAATGGATAAGATGGTGGTAGCGATCCGGACGGACCCTGCACACTAAAAGATCCAGAATCAAGATGAAAGAAGTATCCAGATTCATTCGGTTTTTGTTGAGCGTATATTCGACGCCTACACTATATTTACAAGGGCACTATACAACTCGGCAAAACCTTACCTTTGACATGTTATCATATTATTTTTAACACGACCGCAATAACTGTCAAGTAAATAAGAGCTATATAGGTTTAACCGAGTATAAAAGCTCCGGTTTTCAATTACTTACTAGCTCTATTGCTATTATTTGCTGTCGCGCACCCTTTTAAATTCACCCGACGTACATCGTCTGTCTTGGTAATTTGTGAATAATATCTCAAATAACGGTCTCTAAGGCTAGCTAAGCACAAAAACAAGAGAAATCTTGTCTTACCAAACAATTTATATCTATATTAATATTATATAGAGACCTCCGGAACCACTACACAAAAAAATATGTTGCCATTTGAAGTGTACATTATTCAAGCCTCTTAAATATGGTCGCCTTTTTCGCCGGTGAGCATCCCTCACTCTCGCACTTACTTACTAATTGGAAAGTGACAGATATTTATCCACACCGATAAACATGACCACAACAGGCCCTCAGAGTGACATAGGCCATATATATAATATCCAAAAGGAAGTCAGTCTTTCTTTTAAGGGTTCCGTAGTCAACAAACAAACCTTATAGTTTCGCTATGTCCACCTATCTGTCTGAGAAGTAATTTGGCATAGTTACACAATGAATTTACGCCAACAAAATAGAAAAAAAAAAACCTTAAAAAATATTTTTTGTCTAGTACAACATACACATTATGACATCGAGTCAAGTATGATTAGATAGCTATTAAAAATATTATATATTGGTTACGATCAATTTTTAGATCTAAGGAGGAAATATTGAAATGTTTCCGTTTAGGGCATACTGAACTTGAAAAGTGTAATTTTCGCTACAGTTGCGCGTTCGCTTCCGAATCCGGTTTTTTCACCTACTGTAGTCAAAGTTACTGAAAAGCAAAAAGGCAAGGGCAGTCGGAGGTGTTAAATTAAAGCAATTCGTTACAAAAACGTGGTTTGCTAGATAAACAGCACACTCGCAGAAACCTGAAGACAGATAAAAATTGCTAGGAGCTGAAAGAGTGATAAGTTTTTCTACTCGTATCTTGTCTAAGAATAAAACAAAAAGATGAGGTTGAATTTGGACGCTGCAATTTTGCCCGCTGAAAAATCCCTGCACTTTAACTCAGATAAATTGAACATAAAATTAAATAGTTCTGCCAAACTCAGCTACAGAAATTACAGCAGTGCAAGTTGCGGTGAAACGTGTTGGGTAACAGCACAACTTCATTCGCGATTTGCACATTCGTTAACAAAGTAATATGCATACTTGTAATTACTACGGCTTTGCACGGATTCTATGGTTCATTTTTTATTTCCTATGAGTATCACCTCAACTCTTTTCCTTTAAAATGTTTCACTTGCAGCATAAAGTTCACGTTATGCTTGCAGTAAATTGTGTTGCCAAACTTATTTCTCGGCTTTAAAAGACGAACAGTTAATTAAGTAATACTTTCAACTTGCTCAAGCAAGTTTCCATACTCCTGCATCAAGAAATTGGGAAGCAGCTGCTAGTTTTGACACCAACTAAAGAAGACCTTCTAAATCCCCTCCAAGGCATTGCTTACGAGGTGATACAAGAGGTTCTGAATGCATATTCTTGGTTCAAAATAAAATGGTCGTCCGTAAGAGGCACTATCTGCAGGTTGGGGACACGGCGCGCGGTCGTAAAAAGGCAATTTTGCATAAAATTCAAGTGAACTGCATCTCATGGCTATTCCGTATTGGTAGTTTCCCAATATATATCCCATTTAATCGCGTATCCAAATAGCTTTTATGACAACAATCGAGGCAATTACCTTATGATTTAACGACTAGTAGGTACCTAGTTGGTTAATATTGTTTTGATTGGTAGTATAATTTGAAGAAGTTAGTTTTGATATAGTTTGAGAGCACCGACGATTTTACGCCACTGCAACAATTTTGTGATACATTTAATATGCAATATTTGAAATTTTCTCTAAGTCGTGACATTTTCGCTTCAACATTTTTGCGCTGGAACGTTAACAGCTATTTTCTTACATTTATCATGTAAAGCGGATTAACCACTCATAAACGGAGCCCGCCGTCTCGAGGGTTGTCAACTCATTTTTTATGTAGATTATCTTTGCAAAGTTTTTATAACGGGTGGCTTAGAGCCCTAACCGACTTGACAGTACCAATAATGCTGAAATACGACAGCGGACTTGATTTTATATCACGGTCAACGCCAAATGAGTAGAATATTTATAAGCTTATCGGGTCATTGAAAGTCTTTGAAAGTTTAATTTCGAAGTAATGTCGTTACAAACCAAAACGGAATTCCAAATACATCATAAAACCATTTATTTTGACTAACCTATTTTCCTTTCTGTACAGAATGGTAAACACCACCGTTGGATGAATATGAATTATTAAAACGATTCCCAAAAACTATTTGACGCCGTTACTCGGATAAATTGCTAGAAAAACACATGACAAACAGTTTTAATAATTAATGAATTCGCTGACAGCCCTAGCTGAATCGGGAATGTTCCCAACATCGCGATCGGCTTGCCTCATACGTTATTCAACAACTATTTACTGTGACTCGAAAACCGATCTTTCTACCCTCTGACATTTGCGAGCGGGATATCCAAGTCAATCAGTGGTAACGTACTTTACTTTATGTCTTTTCAATGTATTCCGTATATGAATTCACCCAATCTGGGGTTTGAAATGAAATCATAGCAACATAATTTTACATATTATTATCTGCGAGTCGATTTTGAATCTCACTAGTGGTTAGTAATAATGTAAATTAAGTCGGATTGATTTTGTTTACGAATAGGTGGGCCTATTGTATTTGAAATAGGTGTGAGAATAACAGTCACAAATAAAATAAGAAAATAGCATTTTCCACAAATCAGTAAAAAAATGGCGTAGTGATGAACTTAATTCATCGGCTGACATTTAAAAATCAACTCTAGGGCTCATAAATTTCAAATGTCATCAAATATCATATACAGGGTAATTATTTTATCAGTGCACAAATTTTTACATATGATTTTGTATCGTTAATATAATATATAACGTCAATAAAACGAGTTCAAAAATATTTTTTTGTTGCAAATTATCACTCTTTTACCTTCTCGTGTGGACAGAAAGTCACACTAGAAATGATGACATGGGTTGTCAAGCTGTAGGTATGCGATACACTGTATTGATATTCGAAATTTGAAATTTCATGTACAACTTATCAGACAACAAGCCCCTCTCCTACTGATATTCTAAATTTGAAATTTCATTTATTAACTTACTTAACAACAGTCCCCTCTCCTCGCACCCCTGCATTAGAGGGTCCAAGAATATCGTTAAGTTAGTGGAATCATTGAATCGGCAATATCTCTAATATTTTTAAGTTAGAGTAAATGTTAATTGATTAACAATAGCGAAGCCAAAATTGAAATTTGTGAACCTATTAAAAAAATACCTAATAATGTAATTGGTGACAATCGTTAGCGATTATGATTCGATACACAAATGTATGGAATTGACGTAATCCACCGAGATAGTCACTTGGTATGATCTCGGCGGCTTACGTCAATTCCAAACATTTTTCAATCGAAACATAATCGCTAACGATTGTCGAATGCAACTTGTCTGGCCCCACTGGACAGGCACAAACAGGCGCTAAAGCGCCCGAGCAGGTTTAATCGATTTCAATGGGATATCCATAGCAATATGTTAAAAAAGAAAACCCTTATTTATTTAAAAGGTTGTTTTACCGATTACCAAAGTAAGATTATTACTTTTATTGTTGGAGCTAGTACCTACCCTACCCATTCTACCCATAGTTGACACGTTGGTCTAGTTGGGAGTGACCCTGCCTCCGAAGCGGGCGGTCCTGGGTTCAAATCCCGGTAAAGGCAGATGTGTGTGATGAGCGCGAATATTTGTTCCTGAGTCTTGGATGTTTTGTTTTCTTAAATATATATATTTAAGTGTGTATTTCTCTATTTAAGTATGTTTACCGTTGTCTAGTACCCATAGTACAAGCCTAGAGCTAAGTTTGGGACTAGGTCAATTTGTGTGACATTGTCCGTGATAACGTGATGAAAACATTATAGGGAGTTTCTACTTCAAAAACAATCGATTGGTATACCTCGCGGTTACTCGGTATCGGATTTTGCTGTTTAATACCCATCACGCACTGTCACAGTTCGCCAGACATAATTATGTATAATATCCACTGCAGTTTTGCAAACTAACAAAAACGCACGCAATCACACACAAACCCACGCACAAGCACGCAAACGCATGACAGCATTTTATATTATTATATTTACTTACCTATTAAAATTTTGCTTGTTGTAGCTCTGTCGTTCCTCAGGGTTGTGGCAGAATACCAGCGTTTTGCTCATGATGAGCAAAGCTACATACGCTGAGCCACTTTGCCCTTTTGCTCTGCTGCAACGCACACATTCTTTTGGCAATTTGTGTGTAATTTTTTGGTGTCATTTGTCATTGTTTTTTTTTTTTTTGTGTGTCAATTGTATGTGTGTTTTGTAGTAATCAAATAAACGTTTTATCTATCTATCTATCTATCTATTATTATTATTATAGTACAGTCAACGTCAAAACTATAAGATCACTTTTGTATTTTATCGCTTGAACACATTTAACAGTCTTTGTTTGACAATGTATTCGTGACTGTACAGCGACAAGGTAGACATATTTACTTTTGACGCTGACTGCACAAGCCTGGAGCTAAGTAAGTTTGGGACTAGGTCACTTTGTGTGAAACGATATTTGCCGGTGAAGTGTGATCTTATTTTTGTGCCATTACTGTTAAATATAAAAGCTACACGTTGAAAATACGATAACAAATTATGTTGGTTTGGTACGATAAAGGCCCTGTCATTCATAGAACCTTGAAAAAGATTCGATATGTTTTTATTACTCCAACCGATGAGCTTTATGATCTTTGCTGATTCTGTTTCTTTTGACGCACTCACCAAACCCGACCTTCCGCGTTTTCTTTATCTTTCGCTTTGAGCTTGAAATAAAACTGTTTATCTGATTGTTTGCGTAAACAGTCAAAAAGAAAAAATACTCTTTAGGATAATTCTTTACCAATTTCCTTAAATAATACCATTGCAGATCATGAAATTCCCGTTATTATAATTACCTACGTAATGTTGTCACTGCGAAATTCTAATTCTCAAATAAGTGATGTGGTTTACTTCCTACTACCAATTTATAGAATCCAATAAATTTAACGCAAAGTAGGTATTAAGTTTATAGTTGTTAGTTTGTTTAGTTAAACTTTAGAAAACAAGAATAAGACTTATTAATATAATCTAACATCTCAGAGAAGAGTTTTCATAAAGTGTAAGAAAATTAAACTAAATATGATAAAATGTAAAAGATTGCAAAAGATGTCAAAAGCAATTAAGTTTTACCGAGTGGAATAGAGAGCAGGACAGGAATATAAGTTTACAAAAATATGTATTATTACGGTATATACAAACCTCCTAATTTTTTATAAATATGAATAAATTATGTAGGTAGTGAAAAACTTAATCACCAAATAGGTATACCATAACCATGAGTGATATTCATTACTATCGGTATTAGGCTAAATTATCGTGGCCCGGGGTTTGCGTTTTACAATAATTTCATCCTTTATCTTAGTAAACACTAAAAGATTAAATGAGAAACATAATACAGTTTGGGATGTAACACAGGAAAAATGTATAGTCGTGGGCGTAGCCCAACTCGCACTTGCCGGGTTTCTTTATATACTTATTGTAATTTAAAAATACTTGCAAATGATTAGTGGTAGCTAGTTTTATACATACATACATACTATCACGCCTTTATTCCCAGAATGGGGTAGGCAGAGCTACAGAAATACCAACAACTACAAAAAGAGTTGGTGGTAATTCGGTAATCAGCTAGTTTTATAGGTATTTATATTATTGGAAGCATCAATAATTGAACACTTAGTTTGTTGCTGTAGAGCAAATTAATTAGCGCACATTTTGCTCGAAACAAGGCGCGACATGAAATAACGCAGCGATTTATAGCGCAGTGCGTGGGCAAAAACATAGTGGGTGTTTTGATTAATTAATGAAAAGGCCGGGCGGTGTGATTTTTAACATTATAAGTATTAATTTTTGCGACCATTTTTGCTATTAAAAGTATTCGTTTTGAGAATGTTGGTATTTTACCATTTAATTTTGCTTTTACGGAGTAGTTGGGCATTTACACAACGACGAGAGGCGGTGTGGACAGTACAAGAATCAAAAATTAAACCTTATGAAAATGATTACTACTCGTACACGGTTTTGATTAATACATGTTGAAATGTTTTCTGACTAACTTAACTAAGTAAATTAATTGAAAGATTTAACTGGGAACACTTGTGATTTCGAAGTACTTCTCTCCGAATATTAATATGTCCAAATTTTAAGTTTTCCTAGGTATATGTTATGCTTGCTTAAAGAAGCCAGCATAACATAGATCTAAGACTTAAATCTAAAGAGATTAAAGGCATATTTTAATTGTTATTGTAGGTTAGGTAACGATTGATTTATAAGCGACTAGCTGTTTCCGGTTCCTCCATCTGCGTAGAAGTCGTTTATCGCCTCAGAAACCGTCAGTTTTTCGAGATAAAAGTGCACTGTGTCTTTCCCCGGGATTCAAACTATCCCCATACCAATTTTCATCTCAATCGGTTCAGTGGCTTATCCGAGAAAGTGTAACAAACAGACAGACAGACAGACAGACAGAGTTAATTTTACATCTATAGTACAGACAGATATAAAAAAATAAAGTCTTCCATTAAAATATTGCATTCGGAATTATATTAACTCGTATTCGGGAATATGATCATTTCTGAATTATGACTTTTATACATTGTGTAATAATTTCCAACTATCGATATAGAAAACTTAACTTAGTCGACACAGGCATATTGGACAATAACACCAAGTAATCCACGGCCACCAAGCTAAGCAAAGCCTGTAACTAAGCAAATTTTCAATCAAAAACATTTTTAAATGAAAATAAACTTTAACATTTTTGTAAACCATATTCAGACAGTTTTTTTTTTAATCTTATTAATTGTATTTCAAACATATTTTCCGAGTTGTTGTAGTCTGAAGTGAATAACCCATAAATTACCACCTTCATAGCTTCATAGTCAAAATTCCGACAAAATTGCACCTTTTGTTGCAAATTTTGGCTTAACTGAAGGAAATGCAGTCTACGAGTATTCTCTTCCTAGCAACATTGATTCGTGGAGATCGAGTAAGTGTTTGTTTATACTCGTAAGTAGACCAGTCTTGAGGTTGCATAGTTGCCAAATAGATAAAAGTTGCGCTTTGCACATTGTATTATATTGATGTAATGATTCAACTGCGTCTGATACGAACACTACCTGAACGGATGACGTTCGAGGTTTCATATAAATAACCTATCCAACGTATAATGAATGTTGTGCTAATAGTTTAATGGGCTTAGAGATGAAATTAATAGGAATAGTGAAATACTATTTGACATTGACTTGTTTATTTACTTTGTGGCAAAATCAGCTTTGTGATAGATAAAAACGTTACGACTACGGCAAAGTAAAATTTATGTTTTGTTTAACCACAATAGAAAGAAAAGAAAGAAAGAAAAATTATACATTTTCAACAATAACAAACTAAGATAAAAATTAAACATAGGAAGGCAAAGAGACGACAAATACAGTGGTGATTGTTGCAAAACGGACCAAATTCAGCATATTGTGCTGGCTGTAAAGCTAATGCTGGTCTTCCGTTGGAACTTGGTGAAAACCGAAGTGAAAATACGTGACACAGTCATTACGCATCATTAAGACAAGCAACAGAAAAATCATAGACTAATACTTTTGCCTGTTTTTAATATTCCACAATCATTACCTCGCCTTTAAGCGAGTTCTTTTCTTCGAATTCTGGTAGGATTTTTAGACAATAAATGGTTATTTCAAAATGTCCTTGCCTTTATACCTGTCGCTCTGTTTCACTTTGCAAAAACATAAAATAAAATATAGCAAACGGTTTACTTGAATACTAAAAATGTTTATCTTAAACCTTGGGTAGGTATTGATAAAGCAGTGAGCTCTTTCATGGAACCGCTTTTGCCGAAAATCCAATATTTAATAAGCGATGCGAGACTTTTATGTTATCCAAATAACTAGCTAGTTATAGGCTCGAGACTCTTTGAAGTGCGTTCGAGGTGTTTGTTTAATCGCCTTGTGTAACGACCAAGTGTTTTGAGAGAAAATGGGTCTTCACATGGTAAATCTAATTAAAGGGGGCAATCGAACGCACTCAACACACGGGTAAGGAGTGAGGTTACATACTAAGCCTGTTACCGGAGAAGTATTGTTTAATTTAGCTTAAGGACCATATTCTACTTTGTATTTATACCTATTGACACTGCCTATGAAGCTAGCAGTCCCGGGTTCAAAACTTGGTAAGGGCAGGCCCCAATTTCACCAAGTTACAATTGTCAACGACATATGTCTGCTGACAATTCGACATGTCTCGGACATATGACAAGTGACCGGTGACAAGTAGACAAATTCTCAATTTTATTTCTATGGACATACATAATTGTCTACAATTACAGTGTGCAACGCGTGACAATTGTCCATAATTTAATTTAAGGACAATTATGTTGTGAAACAATTGTACATTTTTCCAAGTCGACATATTTGCAAATTTGTCGGTAATTATTGACATGAGATTAGAGCTGTGTCAGGCTTGCGTTACAATTGTAGTGTTTTCATTGTTAGTTACAAAATGGCTCTCCGCGAAAGTAGTGGTAGTGACAGTGAAAGCGATTTAGATGAGTTTGCATATAGGAGAATATTATAAAGAACGAATAAATTTCTCCTTTGACGTCACTGCCTTTACGTTCAAGGAAAAAAATCGAATCAGTAAAACCAGTTTCAGTTTATATCCACAACTATATATTTAAAATTTAAGCGGTTCTTGAGCGTACGTTCAAAAATAAGAAGCCAATTTCTAATACACCATCAGTGTACTTAATTAAGTATTAAGTTTTGTAATTGGTATTTATATTTACTCGGACAAACTCGAAAACGCTCGCTTCCAAAACACACGTACTTTGAAATTAAAAAATTAACACTGGCTAGTATCAATAAAATTACATTTTCTCAAACATGATCGGAAAACTTACTTTTAAAAAACGAACACGGGTAGTGTCTCATATTCACCCATCAAAATTAAAAAAATAGTAACCTTGTTTCTTGCTACAGTTTTTTTAAAGTGAGAATAATTGCATACTGTCGACAAGACTGAGGAAACTATCCATACAGCCAAGCTAACCGCTCTCGTTTATTGAAAAAAATTGTGTATAGTCATGAGCAATTTGATTAAAAGAAATAAAATTTTGTTTGGACACTCCAAACTAATATAATAATTGTTGTTGAATTGTGGACTAACTACGCAGAAATGGTGGACGCCTGTCAACAATCAACATACGGTTGATTTAAACATTTAAAACATATTTAAAAATATTATAAATATTATCGGTTGTCATGACAACGTGATAATGGTGTCAGGATTTTCACAACTGTCATTTCACGACATAAAAATGACTTTTTTTTTAATTATTGTCGCACCTGTCAGCGTGGTTTAATAATGTAGAGATTTGTGAAACAACACTTATCGTGACTACTCGAAAATTGTCACCTGATTATTACAATTGCAGTTTCATAAAATACAATAATCACGTAATTTAGACAATTGTCGCACTTGTCAAGCTTGGTGAAATAGGGGCCAGATATTTATGTGATGAGGACGAGTATTTGTTTCTGAGTTTTGGTTGATTTCTATGTATTTGAGTATATATGTCTATAATATTATGTAAGTTTATCGTTGTCTAGTATCCATATTACAAGCCTAGAGCTCAGTTTGGGACTAGGTAAATGTGTGAGACATTGTCCCGTCACATTTATTTATTTATTTATTGTCAATATGATAGCTTTAATTACCTTGACAGTTATGGTGGCCTAATTTAAAACAATTCGTGTAAAGATAAAGCGGCGTAAGGCCTTAGACGTAGTGAACAATAAATCGACATCGTACTTTGTCGGAATGGTTCATATTTATTTTGCTTTCTTAGTTAGCTTTGGAACCCATCGATAAAGTAACTGAGAAAGCAAATTTTATCTATACAAATTTAGCTGATGTTGTTCGATTGCTCATTATACCTGTTATTTCAGTGAAAGATTGAGCGGAAAGGAACCGAATGTGTCTTTCAATATCTTGGTTCTTCTAGCGATCGTCAGCAATGCCTTACTCGTAATTCAACTCTTTCATTCCCCTACACCGCCCTGGTTTTATTAGGTTCTAATATAATAGCATGCATGGAAAATAAAGGTCAACAGGTTGTATTTCTATGCAATAAAGATTATCAAAAAAAAATGTTTGTTTGTGTGTGTGTGTGTGTGCGTGTGGCTTGTAACCTGTCAACATTACACCAATAATACACCTCTCAACAATACACCATTAAACTTCCTGGCCTGTTTGTGCAAAATGTGGTTACAGAATTAGAAACAAGTTTTTTTTAGAGTTGGATTGTATTATATAGCTCTGGCTCTGCCTACCTCACTCTGGGAATGAAAGCGTGATGTTATTTATGTATGTGTATATAAAATACAAACGCAACTTATTGAGAACATCGTCCATTTTCTTTTTTTGAATTCAGTTATCAATGTTTTTGACATTGTTCAAAGATTTTGAATTCCGGAACAAATACCCGCATTCATCACAAAATCATTTTCCCTAACTGGGAATCGAACCCGAGACCACTAGTTTCGTAGGCGATGTCCCTACCAACAACATATACAACTATTTAGTGACTGACTGACTGCCAGGCAAGTGACAAAGCAGTGCTTAAACCGCTGGACCCAAGAACTTGAAATTTAGGGAGAATATTCTCCCTAAATTTCAGGGATATCCCTTGGGTATCCTAGGAGTACACTAAGAAAGGATACCTATTTCAAGATCTACCTCTATTAAGATGAAATAGAGGTAGTAAAGAAAAAGTATTTCATGCGTATGAAGTCACGGGCGTCCTTCTAGTAAACTATATTTTTATAGACACAGGATGTATAGTAGGTCCACAATAAACCTTTTAGGAGCATCCCCACTGTAAGCATTCGCCGAGTGGTGTGGTTGAGCCGAGCGTTACTGTGGTCCACACCACTTGAATATTCGACGCCGAATGCTCTCAGTGAAGACGCTCTTTTAGACGAACGAGCCTTTGTTTTGTTTAAACAGACGAATTTATGGCATCTTTTTTTTTTTTCTACCAGCTCTATGATGCAAAGATTCAACTTATTATATTTTATGCATTAATTACAATTGCTTATGAGTTGGGAATCGCAAGTAGATATAGAATTTTCTCGAAAATCAATGTTAAAGTTCCGATCCTGGATTTGACAAATTATTTTTGCTGCTCGTCCAAGTGGGGTTTTCGACGAAAATAAGACAGCTTAATTAAGTATCTTTAAAAATATCGTAAATAAGAACATGGGTTTGCGTGTGATAATATAGATTTAATAACGTGTCATTTGCGATTACATGTTTAGAGTAGTAAGAAAATAATATCGCGGGTTTGTTTCAATTAATCGTCGATAAAAACACTTAAAAAACACGACGAAAACAACTGATGATATTTACATTCCATCTAATTCAGGTGCTCCTGCTACTATTTCTGATTCAAATAAGCAAATGTTTTCGCCGCGTAGAATTTTGAAAAATCCATTGTCACCCCAGTCCGTGTTCCAAGAGTTGGCGACCAGCCAGTACTTGGCGCCGTCTTCCACACCCCAGCCTAGTAACTTGACAGCGTGTTCACCAAGATTTTTGCCACTTGTGTGAGAGTACACTCCAGATTTGTAATGAAGGAAATCTTCAAACACCATAAAAGAAGCTTCCACGGGACCATTCATAAACAGATCCGCTTTAATATTATCTTCCCCTTCAATAACGTAAACACTTTTTAGATAGCGCTTATCATTGCCATAATTGACGTTATAACCTGCTTCACACTCTTCTACACAACTTGGCGCATCGACATAATTTTCAGTGCAATTTATTCTTTCACCAGTGACGTAGTGTTGGCAAGGAGGTACTTTATAAGAGATGCAGCCTTGAGTGGAGTTGTATGATCCCCCAGACACGAGACCGTCTTGTAGCACATATTCCCAAGCTTCCGATGGATACCCACCATGGCATCCTCCACCGCAGTATCTACAACAACTTATAAGATCTTGAGCAGAAAAGTAGAAATTTTTTGTACCATTTGAGTATGTGCATACACGGTCCGTCATGGCTTCGACGGCTGCAAACGCCCAACAGCTTCCGCAAGATCCTTGGTCTCTGATGTCATTTAGAGTTGGACAATTTCGCCATTTGTTTCTGGGGTCAAAGTTTTCCGGTAGACTTTTAATGAAATCGGGGTCATGTACCTTTACGGGGAGCGTAAGTAAATGGTCATCTTGGAGCGATCCCATTAATCCCTTGATGTATGCCATGGAAGTGTCTGAAGGGAAGTTCCGACCGGCAGTCCAGGCGTGCTGCTTTGAGTTAATCAAAGATATAAATTCGTCGGAGAGTGGGTGGAGCGTAGGTGTCGCCGATATACAAGTGGTGAGTAGGAGTAGTGCTCCAATGAAGGAATACAGAGCCATGTTTACTTTTATCCAAGATGCGGCGGTGGTCAAGAAGTATGTTCGTGTAACGGTGTTGAGCGTGGGGCGCTGACTGGGTGCAGCCAGGAGCAAACAAGCTTTATAAGCGTTGCATGCCAATTAGTGGTTACATTTGTTAGCTTTATCTAATTTTACTGCCGTGGGTTAGCTTTAGGGTTCACTTAAAATAAAAACCTTACTTAATGTAATAGGGTCATTTTTTAATGTTGTTGAAGCTAGCACTATAGTTGCGTAGGTTTACGTTTACGAAAAGAGTTACGGCTAATTTAATGGCAACGGGGTTGTTTTGTAAAAAAAAAACTTCGTGATGTTATTTTAAGTGTTTTGAAGTAACTTAAAGACTTTTTTTTCAACTGCAATCGGTAATGGTTCTTTTTTATTGGAAATAGCGTCGGGCTTCGTAAATAAAGGAAGGGAGCATGTTTTAAAGTCCTTTATCATGTCACAGCCGGGTTACTAAGACTAAAATGTTGAAGCTTGGTTAAATTAAAGATAACAAGTAACCTGCCTCGACTTGACACGAGTGTAATATCAATGAACTCTACGTAGCTTTAAGAAGTAGACTAAATTATCAAAGTCACAAGAGATAAAAATAACACAAGATATGAGGAAATGTACAAACAAACAAAAAAAACGCTACTAGTTGAGAACATTCTCTTTGTTAAACTACGATGTTTCCTTGTCGAGCGGTGTAATGTTGAAAATTTTCAATCGTTATGATTTGCTGAAGTCAATATTTGGCTTTTAAGTTGCTCTATAGTTTTTACAGCCATTAAAGGCAAACGAGCAGACGGACAACCTGATGTAAGCAGTTACCGCATAAACATCAGCAATGCCAGGGGCACAGCCAAGTTGTTGCCTGTCAGTGAATACTCTTTTTAAGCCGCGCTTAAAGGAGGACATGTTGTAAAGCTGAGGAAACATGGTGGAGGGAAGTTCATTCGATAGTTTCAAAGTGCAAGGAAGGAAGGACCTTTGGAAATGGGCTAGTCGATTTTAATGGTTCCAAGTAGTACGGATGAACTTAGGTATTGGTATAAGAATATTCCGTAGGGTAAACCAAAACAATAAGACCGCAAGAGCGGGTAGGTCGAAAACTCGCGATTAAGTCCCGTTTTATAGTAGTATGAATAAATACAATGGCTTAAATACGAAATCAACAACTCCAATTAAAATAGATTATTACTAATTATTTCATTTTAACATACATAACAAGTATAATATGATTAATTGAATTCTGATAAGTCGGAAATAATCAAGTGCTCATTTCGAAAATACATGCATTATCGCGAGCAAAACATATTAAATATATTACCAGAAAAAATGTTAGTTACCCAGTTTTTAAAACGCGTACTTCATTTTAACAACAAACAATTAAAAGAAGAATTGAGCATTTTACAATGGATACCATGTTTTGGAAGTCCAAAAAGAAGGGGAGGACGTGATAACCTTGAGGTCGGGAAACTTGTTTTATTCCCGGAGGGCGACCAACAGTCCCAGGGAGGCGACGAGTTTATCGTGCACTAGTCCCACGTGAACAAAATTGTGAAGATCAAGAGTATGTCAACAGGGTAACGTGCCTTAAACTCATAATGACCCGACGACATTTCTCAAAGGTCATACAGGTATACGTTCCGACCTCGACGTACTCCAACGTTGAGGTGGAGGCAATGTACACACCACTGGAGGACATCACTTCACGGTTGAGATGAGGGACTTCAACACAAAACTGGGCAAACGAGATGAAGAGCTGAAAGTGGGGCAATTCGGAGTGGAAAGTCGGAACCACCGGGGCCACCTAATAGCCAGCTTCATGGAAAAGGAGGAAGTCTATCTGATGAACTCTTAGCATAGGACGCGGACTTGAAGCTAAAGCATAGGCCGTGAACCTGGAACCCTTGACTTGATCAACACTGTAAAAACTGGGAGCGATCACCGCATGATAGGAGGCACATCTAATATCAAGGTCAACCTTGAAAGGGTGATGAAGTCTACGCTCCCAGCACTGATCCAACTCAACATGTTCTTGAAAGTCATTTCATTACACTGTCCCGCGTGTAGGTTTGAATACATCCAGCCTCCCGAACGAGACAGCTTCAGATTGATTTGCACAGTGGTCACATAAGGTTTTGTCCCTTGTTCCAAATCTCAATATAATTGAATTTGCCCAGTAAATGTTAGACAAATACCAATTGCGTTTGTGATCCTTTTGGATTTAAAGCGGTGAGGAACAAAAATATTTGTTGAGGTAATTGAGAAATAGACCGAGATCAACATTTACGAACGTTCAAATGACTGGTTAAATTTTTTGTACTTTTTACACGACTGCTCAAAAAAGGAGTAAGTATAATGTTTTCAGGATTCGTACGTATATTTTTGAGTTTCTTTATTCTACGATATTTTTTAATGCCTCAACCAAACCTAGATGTTGTCTTTAAAAGACATGTGTTGGCAATGCTACATAATAACAAACACCAAAATGAACAAAATATATCGAAGCGGCATGTTTATTCAATTATCGTCTGGAAATTAAAGAATAGGCTCCAAAAATATATAACACTAGTCCTATTTTAAGTCGTTTACAAGTAACACTCATTTTAACTTTATGTTACATAGTTCCGCTACCCTATAATAGAGGGCAATAGCAGTCATTGTATATATTTGTATGGAATATAAAATCAAAACTACATGTTTTGTTTTTCAATAATTATTATAACGATTATCGGGGGGACAGGTTTTGTGGATCATTATCTTAATTATCATTAAAGGCTATCTCTTGCCCGATTTTTTAATATTTTTTTTCAAGGCTTGGCAGGTGTGTTTTTGTATTGCTTTAATTAAATGTTTTTGTTTTAAGGGTTCTTATGTACATAAAAACAGCTTTTCAAGTTTCAAACAATCATGTGTGGTCGGGAGGTCTAATTACGTTTGGTACCTTTTTTATTAGGTTTTTTCGCACAGAGTCGTAAACTGCGCAATTACAGAACTCTCAGTGAGCTAGTCCAACCTATACCGATTGTTAAACTAAACTAAACATTAAATAAAGTTACACCATGTCTATCTTTCTACAGATATCGCGCGCAACCAGCGCGAAATAAGTAAAATAAATGTAATTAGTAGAGACCACAAAGAGAGCGGTCCCGGGTAGTTTAGTTCGATACCCGGTAAATATTTGTGTGATGAGCGTGAGTTTTTTCTTTCTTGAGTATTGGATTTTCCTGGTTTCTGATTCCTGATGTGTTTAGATTTCGGTGCCTATTATTTATAGTACAAACCTATGGCTTATTTCTTTCTTTCTTTCTTCATTAATTGCAGATAAGAGATATAACTTATCAACTGGGGCTAAACTTGGTAAAACATATTGTTTTTGATAGCTTTTATTTACTTGACAGTAACGGAGTACATACAATACGATAACACGTCAAAAGCAGCATCGTTTTACCTTGTAGGATAAAGCCTTTAATCAACGAAAAACTCCTGATCTGTTGAACCATTTCACAATAGATCTAAATAACAAATTAAACAATTTACAGTCGTTTACAGGATTTGATTCGTGGCTCTTGTCAAAGTCTTTCGCGTTTTGGCGACAAAGCTCGTGTCCGGTGGCCGCCTTGTTATATTTATAACAAAAGCGCGTTTATTGACGAGATGTAGAGCTACAAACATTTTAATAGGAACAAAAACAACTTTAGAAATCTGATAAAATATTGAATAGATATGGGCTAGTGATTGAACGCTCGGCATTTTTCGTAAATTCTCTTTTCAGAGGGCCTAGTCACGATGCAAGCGCTGCAAACGTTTCTGTTTTCTATCGGATTGAAATGTATAGAGTTGACATAAGCGGCGACACGATCCGTCTTCAGTGTTTACGTCAATCCAAAATTGTTTAGCGATTTTAGAAAATCGCTAACTTAGTGTTACTAAAATACTGAACCTATTGCTGACATTTTGTTGTCTGTCCAATTGTCCATCCATCTGCGTCCGTACGTCACGTTTGTTAACCGAATATATTACAGATTTGAAAGTAGATTTCAAAATGAATTCAGAACCAGCAGAGGTGAGTGGTCAGCCATTTATTTAATGGCTGACCGCTTGGTTTGCACTTAATTTGGCAGCCCGTTGTTATTCATAATTTTTTTGGTCATAATCACTTTGTTGGCATAATTATTGGTAGTCATTATTTATTTTTATATCGCTGGAACCGTACACAATGCTGGATTTCTTAAATATCTAATGTAATGAGACTAGGTTAGGTTTGACTTATAAAAAAACCTGAAAAGTAAAGTTTTCTTTAAAAAAAATGCATTATGACTTGCGATAATTATGACTTAAAACAGATTATGACTAAACATAATTATAGAACACAATATAGACCAGCTTAATTTCCAATTATAGGCACCAAGTTGAATTCCACTGCAGAAACATACTTTAGGAGAAAGGGATTGCACCAGCAAAACTATACCTTACTCGTATTACCCAGTGAAACCCTCTTTCCAATATATCTAAAGTATTTTTCTGCAATGTAATTCAGCTTGGTACCCGTAATACAAAATAGGTAGGTTTTTGCAAATACCTTTTTAGTGACCCATCACTGACATCACTGACCTCAATTGGTTCTGGGGTCATAGACAGACATCCTACAAGGTTGCCCATGGTCCTTAGGAACTTTTATGTAAAAAGAGGAGTATTGTACATATAAAGGAAGCATTTTTTTTCACCCTATTATATGGTGTGTCATTGTAATTGTCTTGAGGTAATTAAATACGGAAACAATGAAATGGAGGGCCCTCAGAATTATTAGTTTCAGGCCATTTTAGCATCATATCTTGACTCGTAGACGGCGTTTTCCAAAAAAAGTGTACATCGTTAAAGACAAAATTAAGAGAAAATAACTGTTTCCATTTCGTCACGAAAATTAACGTATCTAAATGTATGGCTAATTTTCGTGACGAAATGGAAAAAGTAAATTTTTCTTAACTTTGTCCTAACGATGTACACTTTTTTTGGAAAACGCCCAGACACGTAAGGTATTCGTGTTGAGGGTGTTATTCTCTTCAAAATGTCTCTCTGTCGAACGGTCGATCGAGTGAGCGGTGTCATACAAGCTCGCTATTCGACGTGTAAAGCGGGTATGCTGAGAATGCACGCCCTTAAATTTGCTTTTACGCTCTGACGGGACAACTTCAACTCGCCGGTTAAGATTTAGTGCGTCGAGTTCATGAACGACATTGTTAAGAGAAGTCATATAGGGGGAGAATTTTGAAGTTCACCGACGATTAATGACTAACTCTGAAATCAATTTATGCACCGATTTAATCTACGAGCCGGCCCACCTTTTGGATTTGATATCATTACGCCTTTATCACATCAAATCCAAAAGGTGGACCGCTCGCTGCACAAATTGATTTTAAAGTTAGTATTTTTTCTTCGGTGAGCTTCAAAAATTGCCCCCCCCCCTGTTCTATATTTGCATGAGTGCGCGAGGATTCTTATTCTTATTAGTGATTAGCGATGGCTCGTTAGTTTAAATTCAACGGTCAAGTTACACTGGTATATTGTAAAGCTCGTAAACTCATTGGTTTTGTCAGAGAATAACACAGCTCGAACCCTGCAGTTAATTAACAGAAATAACGTGCGGTTACTCTAAATGGCTTAAAAATGGCGCAACTGTTATACAATTCCTTTGCATTTGCAACCTTATTAATTGCACATGACAGTTCAATTTGACACGGTTACATTTGAAAATACATCCTTTATACTATGACGTTTCACCTTTAATCTACGAGAATATTATCGCAATAATAGACACATTGCAATTTTGTAAACAAAACAACGCGTTCGATTAATTAAATTTCCTTTTTATATCAAGTAACTAAAAATACCCATAAATAAACCACAAAATAAGGTAATAAAATAATAATAATAATAATAATAATCACAGGACATTGTCACACAAATTGACCTAGTCCCAAACTAAGCTCTAGGCTTGTACTATGGGTACTAGACAACGATAAACATACTTATATAGAGAAATATATACTTAAATACATAGAAAACATCCAAGACTCGGGAACAAATATTCGCGCTCATCACACAAATATCTGCCCTTACCGGGATTTGAACCCAGGACCCCTAGCTTTGAAGGCAGGGCCACTCCCAACAAGGCTAGCGTGTCGTCAATCAGGTAATAATGAACATGTCTTTAGAGCGTGGCTATAAAGTTTGCCCAGTGTCTTAAACAGATTTCCGTATGAACTAGGGATAGGTACACTACACACTAGTATATATTTGTTTATTTATCCTATTTATTACATTTGTTTGTTTATACGTATGTGAATGCTATTTTTATGTGTCTCTGTCTCTTTTATTTCCCTAAAAGAGATCCCTTAAAGGGATAAGTTCGCCTTTGTACATCATTTGTGTTTCTGTTTCGTTTTTTACTTTGTTATCTTTTATTTGTGCAATAAAGAGTTTACATGTATACATACATACACTCTCTCTAAATATTTTGTTCCCAATTTCATAAACACGAATTTCATAATTAATTTACTGTAAACTCCGAATCATCGCTAATAAAAATAATTTCATTTTCATGAAGCCTCAAAATCCTCAAAAGTGTTTATATCTGGTTTCCCTAATGTCTGAATAATACTATCCCGATTAATATATCTCCAAGAAGACTGGAACACCGGATTTCTTTTAATTGCTATAATTTCGATTTTTTGCTACCCGGTCCGTAAAGATTACTTATGCATGATATGAACGCTACGTATTAATTTAGTTCACACTCCTATTTTTTTATCTAATTTAAACAATAATAGTTTAGTCCTGCGCTCGATCGGTTCACGCGCATTTGTTTTCACATCTAAACCTAACGGTCATCCGCGCTACGCTCGTCTTCATACCTAATTTATGGCTCAAGCCAGGATGGAACAGTATCGAACGACGTATGCTTCAATTTAGCTTCGGTTTGATGATACCGACTTAGGAATTATGAAAAAAACTGTCAGATGTGACAGTTTTTTATAATTCCTAATTTTCATATTACCGATCGGGATTTGAGATTATGAATTAAGGAATTATACATTCCGAAGAAAAGTTAATTTGTGATTGACAATTTTCGTATAAATAATATTCGAGAAACTAGTTTTCATGATTTGAATACTCGGTATTATAAAATTCTAGATATTGATAATACGACCTAATTCCGGTTTTGTAAATATTCGGAATTAAATTGTTCAACTTCTTCTCTTTCTTTATAATGTACAAAACTACCACATTAATTTTATTGAAGCTACATTTGTAATAAAAAAATTAAAAAAACAACATACATAATTCAAAATAAAATACTCTTCACGTGGGAGACACAACACGGGAGTGTTAAGCCATTTGCCACTGATCGTATTTTTGCCGTGGAATGCAAATCGGGTTTAGTCGGTTAATACTCGTATCTCCAGTATGTATTCCTCGGCTAAATTATGAAGAGTAGGTAGCATGTGGCTTTAATTGCCTTTACTAATTAAGATTAGATGGTAAGCTAACCAAATTTTGTCTAAAATAAGAAATAAACAGCTGTTTATTTTTTATACTGCTCATATTTAAAAATACCTTGAACATTCAATAAGGAAAAGAGTCGTTAAAAGTTCAACCCGTATATTGATTTACTTTTAAAATATATCAATGGAACTTCCGGTCTTTATAACTGAAGCACAATGCGCTCTGTAATAATCGACCGGCATTTGTTAAAAGTTGTGCTTGACCACGCCAACACAGAAATAACTTTAACTTAGAATGTTAAAAGAAACATTTAAATTATTAAATAACAGTCATTTTGTCCACTGCTAAGAATAAAAAGTTGGCTTACAGGTAACTTTATAAAGAGTTACAATAAGTATTATGTTACTGCATTCACAATATTAACGTAATTGCCGAAACAGATTCCAAAATTCCATGTTTGTAAACAGTAGCGGGGAATACAGAAGCAACATGTAAATCTAAAGTCGCACCGCAGAAAGGTGTGACTCCACTTCAATACCAACTTGAATGTACGCTGCAGAAATAGAGTCCCGAGAAGATCAAGGCGCAAATAACTTTCATGTCAGATTTCATTTTGTATGCAAACAAAATTAACAGTTCAAAAGGCTCTCATTTACCAGCGGGTCACCACGAACCCTCGGCTCATTTTTTATGTAGATTGCGTCGAAGAAAAGTTTCACAATATCAGTCTGCGACGCGCGAGCCCCGCCGCGGCCCGCCGGGACCTCCGCTGTATTAAATTCGGCTATTTTCTTCTGTCTACCGCCATTCGAATACTTTACAAGCTGCTTGAGTGCCGCCAGGACCTTTACGAGGACCGTTACGCCCCGAAAATATTAAAATAGTGACGTATGAATGAGTAAAGAAAGTCACACTACCCGTCATACCATGTCCTTACTTAACTTTCTAAACTTATCATACGCGCGAAAAATAATCAACATTACAAATCGTTTGCTTTCCAAGTTTATACAAACAGACGGGATAAATACGAGTAACAATCATACTTTACTCCACTAGTCTTTTATCCCTTTTTATGCCTGAAGTTTGTTTTGAATGTTTGACCCCCACACAAGCCAAACTACTCACCGAAGGGTAATCTAGTGAATTAACGCTCTTTAGTCGTCGTCCCTAAACGCGGAGCTTCAGTTTTAATAAAATACCCTTTTCTATTAGCGCGAGCGGACAATATGCATTACTCTGCAGCGGATTTTGCATTTCCATCTTATTGTTGCTCTGGCCTCGTTTGGATGCAAATATTTTATAGTTCAAGCCAGAGCGAGCCGTCCCGCATTTTAGTTTCGTTCGCTTCCTGTAATTTGCTTTCGAGATGTTTTTTCTCCTTTTCACTTCGTTTATTCCATTTAAAATGAAACATGCATAAATATCGTTGTCATTCCTTTCCGTCCCATAGTGTCTCTGTTTATGTAAGTGCGGCTACGGCCGGGGCATAACACGAGAATTCATCGCCGTTGGAATTCAAACGAGCCATTTTATATTTGGTTAGCATATTCTTAAACTATTTGTATAATATCATAATAACGTTGGCGGGTGTGTGTAAATCATAGCTCGTGCCAGCTCTATGCATGCTTGAACAGTCTTCAGGAATATATTCCCTTATACTCATGCCGCAGTAAAATGCGGAGGAAACAATGTTCAGCTAAAATGCTTATATCTTAGTACATAACTTTCTTGAACAGACAAGTAAGTATTTTTGTTTGATGTCAGTGTATAGCGCTTAACAGGGAACACGAAAATTTACACCAAACATTTACACCAACCATTGATAATTCATGTTTTATTTATCAGGGGTTCGATTTTTGAATCTCACCGACGACAAATGAATAACTTTAGAATCAATTTATGCGATGATTTTGTCCACGAGTGGGCCCTGCCTTTTGGATTTGATATCATGATGCCTTTATGAAGAACCTCAGTAACTAATTTACTTAAAAAAACCTTGAAATCAGTAATTATTTAAGTATAATTTGGTAATTAAGTGGTGAATTTTCTTGTTTCTTCGTTTCAATAAAATTAATTATAATAATAATTTTGTACGTGACTGATCTAATCCTTAACTGAGATTCCTGTGTTATGTATAATACGATATAAATATACTGTATAATGAATAAAAATCCTCTGGAAACAAATACTTAGTACATTTTATTCATGCACTCACTTAACCTTTAAGCGCAAAATAAGCTTCGAATACGCAGATGATTGCTCGGTTCGCTGACCAAGTAAAGAATGATCACGAGCCGGTTGGTCCTCCGTTTTTAAATCTCAGCCTGATATCATTCCAGAATCCCTTCTGAAATTATTGATGTACTTTGTCCCACCGAGTATTCATTGCTGGAAAGTTCTACTCATTGCCACCTTATTCACAATCGCGATGTCCTTGACTCACGTTTGTGGAATGTTTCGCGTATTGCTGTCTCTTTTCTAATCGTGTTATCTCTTCCACAACCTTCTTGAAGGTTCTTAATATCGCTGATTCATGCTGTCTATTTCAGCCTGCTGAAAACGCTCCCAAAGCATCAAAAATCACGATTGAAAATTAGACACCTTGATCCACCAGCGTAACAATAGGCTGCTTTCACTGCCACTGAACCATACACTCAGTAAAACAGAGCAAGTTATGCTTGCACAGGGCTAGCGGCATTGTTTGTTAGGTTTATTGCACTTGCATATGACCTTCTAATATAAATGTCTACCACAGCATTAGGACTGTGTACCAGGATAAAATAAGGCACTGCAAGTTATTTCCAACCGTCGTAATAATATATAAAATTTTAGTCTGTTCATATTACGATAGCGTCCAAAAATCCAGGTTTAAGCATACAAGAGGTAAAGACATTGGAAAGTATGGCTTCATTTCAATTTTCTCCAAACGAGTTTTCAGTGGAAATGGGCCAACCTATGAAGATGTGCGAAACTACAAGTTAAATTTTCTATAATAATAAATTCTGTATTGCTGATACATAGACTATTTATTACCTCGGCAACGGAGACACGATTTTCGCATGGTATAGCGCTTGGCGCTTTATCGATCTTGCTATTAATGTCATTTTTCATGAAAATAGGCCGGTAAAATTTCGTCTTGCCTCGTCTCGCCTCGCCAGTGGAAAAGCACTTTAAGTATTGGAGTGTCAGTTTCCCAGCTAGCAATCGTGACAGATTTAATTTTGTTAAATTGTTTTTATCGAATTAATCACTCAAACACTGCCCTGCTAACACAAAAGGCAGTATCTCAGACAAAACTTCCGTAGCAAATGCAACCTTATAGCCGACAAGATAGGATTGAATCTGCTTTGACCGTAGAATTTGAGATACTGCCTTTTCTGTTAGCAGGGCACAACATTACTTCCGCGCTTATTGTCCAAAATCTTTGCTGGATGTCTGTCTTAATTAGCCGTGCTTTCCGCCAAGACCTAAACCTGCACAAGTAATTATGTAAATTATGATGTATATGTAAATAGGTGAACGCATTGAACCAGTTAGTGTTGTTAGACGATCGCGATACGTGGCCAATATTTAAAAAAATATATATTGTGTTGTAAATATAAATAAATTATATTAATTAACGTCTGAGGGACAATCTCATATAAATAATTAGGCCTAAATTCAGGTCCTCTTTGGGTACTAAACAAAGATGAATAATAAAAACTCACTAATTATTCATAACACAAATATACATATTTGCCCTTACCGACCGATAGCTGAAACTGCGCCTCCTTGCTTTATTATCATTTACATAGATACAAATAAATGATATTAGTTAACATCTGAGGGAAAATCTCATGTAAATAATTAGGCCCAAATTCAGGTCCTCTTTGGGTACTAAACAAAGATGAATAATAAAAACTCACTAATTACTTGCTTTCATAACACAAAAACACATATTTGCCCTTACCGACCGATAGCTTAGTAGGCAAACTGCGCCTTCTTGCTTTATTAATTTTGTATGTGCGTGTACGTGTGTGTGTGTGTATCTTTTAATATTATAAATTCTTGAAATGCTTACCTACAGGCACAAATGAATATATGTGTTTAATAGTTATTTTATTACAAACGAGTACAAATTTATTTAAACACTTCTTCATATTATTCCATTGTAGCCAGGGCCAAAAATGTGATACATATCTTTGTTTCGACTGTACAACAACGACATACTCGTAAATGCAAAAACAACAACTTAAAAACTACGGTGTTTTTAACTACACTAAATATTTATTTTATCTTGGGTTGTAAAGTAACTAAATGTGCGAAAGACTAACTTAAACACAGGCAACATAGCGGTGACAGGTCCAAAGTGCCCCCGCTGTTGGCCAGTAGAAGTCTATTGTTATTTAAGTTTAAGACGAATGAGTTTTTCCTTTTGGCTGCATTCGATCAGAAATTTTTAAATATAGAACGAATTCAAATTTCAACAAAAAAGATAGCTAAGTAACATAACACGAGACGGTGCAACTATTTCATTAAAAAAATGTTTGATAGTATATATTTAATTAGTGGTAACTCCAGTCCAGCAAAGAACGTCTGGCCACTTTCATTACTCGTTTTTTCGCTGTCAATCGAGGTACTAATTATTTGAAGTTAGGTATGAAATAGTACCAAAAAGGTAGGTGCATTTTGGTATTTTTAAAACATCAAATATCTCCAGTCTATGATCCAGGGGTTCTGACGCTTACAAAATTTGACTTGCATAAATTGCCTAAGCGGCCTAAAATGCGTGTTAGTTAACTTGCGCTTAGCATTTCTCGGGTACATTGAGAGCATTACACTCGGCTTTTGTTCTGCGCCTCGAGCACAATGGTAATTTCACACCAAAATGGCCTAATAATTAATGCTGGATTCTCTTAACAGCTGCAAGATACAGGACAGGCAAACAAATTATGTGTAACAGCGCGTTGCTTCCGACATATCAAACAGATCAGACGTGTGTATCCACTGTATCACTTTTATTGATATTAAAGATGGAGATTGCGTTAAGTTATGGAAGATTACACGGTGCTGAAGCTACGTTGAATTTATCAGGACATCGTACACAACCCTTTTATTTCGCCGCCTTCGCAATCGGTTGATAAGATCTAGTGAACGCGAGCCGTTGACAAGCCGCCAGACTGGAGCGCGGCCAGCCGCGGTAGACGCGGCTTTTTATCCACGCACAGAATTTGTTGCCCGAAGTATACTCCGTTTTAATTTAGCCATTTTGGCACGTCCCAGCGGAACTGCGGATCATTTGTATTAGGAATACGGATAATATGATCCGAGAGGCGACGGCTAAATTACTCGACTCCCCTCCGGGAGTTAGTCGTTTGCGTTATTATGAGTCTGGAAAGCCTTTAGTTGTTCCCCTTCGTCAACATAAAATGGCGTATTTGGAAAAATAATTACTCTGTGCATACACATTACTTTTATAACCAATTCGGCTTGTTGTTTTATAAGCCCGCGTCGTGGCGTTTTACTGTTCATTTTCAAGTCGATTCTTTATTTCCAGTTTTATGTCGCCTTCCGTTTGTTGTTTTCACATTTGCCTGATATTTAATATTTTTAACTGTCTTTAAAACCTCGGCCGAAACCATTTTATGTATGAGGATTACGCTGCCTAATTGAGATATATTTGCTTATAAATGCTCTCTGTATGAAAACTTGCCAAGTTAAAAAAAGTTTACGTATCCTCGGGATTAGCGTCGTGGTTTTGTGGCTGGGCTTCTCATTCAGAAACTACCAAAAGTCAGGTTCTGGCATTTTCGTACGTATCCTAAAAATATGTGTTTTATAATTTTACTTGGATGAGGAGTTTCAAAGCTGATAAATCTTGATAACCGATTATCACCATTCAATTAGCTACCACTTTCAGAATACCACCATTCAGATTTAGAAATCTTTCCATTAATTTTTCACCTAACTCGGTTTACCCTTTTGGGCCATAGTTTATGACAGTCAGGCGGACGTACACAAAAGGCTACAAACGCACGTCTCTTCTTCCCGTCAGGGGTTAAATAAAAATAGGAATTAAAATGTTTTATAGAATACAAGTGAAGATTATGATAATTAGGCAGCCGATGTCTATCCTATTAGTTAGCAACACGTTGAAGAGAAAGCCATCATAAAGTAGAATAGTACTGATAATGAATAATGGACAGGTAAAAAATTAATAGGAATAAGAGAGAAACTGGAAACGAATTTAAACGTGCATGGTAATACAATTAATATGGCCTGCTTCAAAGCGCTTACGCCGCAGTTGACCAAAAGTGTAATATTGCTTTTAATCCACGCGCCATATTATTTGTGTTCCGCTACGATACGATAATTGAATTTTATTATTCTCAGCACATGTTATTCAATTATTTTATCTAATTCATTATAAATAAGACAATTTACTGCACGACTTGCCTCACTTGAAATTGCGGCTTTAAATCAAATTATATTCAATGTGGTGCCTCTAACCCAACGAAAGATAATACAACCCACATTCGTATGCAAAATATGAAGGATAGGAAAAAGCGTGTGCGTATTCCGGGTGCTCATTATTTCTCCTAATTATATTTGTTCTAATGTAGGTACCTACCTTTATTGAGCTTGACTTATATTTGTCCTAACAGGTTTTTTAGCAAAGTCAGACAACTTTATTGGATACCAATCATTCGTTTATATTAAACATTAGTAATAAATAACTAGAACAAATCTAGCCAAGTGTGAGTCGCACACGATAGGTTCCATACCATTTTTGCACAGGGGACCTCCTTTAATTATTTTTTTTGTCAATCGAAATACACGCTCAGTAAAAATTTGAACTGTGTAACAGAGCGACGGACGGACGGACGGAGGTACGGACGGACGGAGGAACGGAAGGACGGACGGAGGAACGGAAGGACGAACTGAGGAACGGAAGGGCGGAAAGAGGAATAGGCTCCCGCACCCTGGCACCTGGGCTGGAATGGAAGTTTTGAAAACCTGATTGCATGTTTTGATATTGTTTTGTAAATTGTAATTGTGTGTGTAGTTAGTTGTATTGTTGTCGTTTATTTGTAAGTAATTGTTGCTTTGATAAGACAATTCGAAGTAATAATGAAATTACTTTGAATAGAAAATAACAGTTTTTTCGTAATTTCTTGAACAATCACATTAAAGACGGAAAAAAATATAAAGTAAACCAAAAGACCGTCTTTATCTCGCTTAGGAAGCTAATTGTAAAAGGTTGGCCCTATTTCCTGCTTTTAAAAATATTTAGTATATTCTATCAATATGTGACAACCTAGAGACATCTAGCGACTACTTGTACCAACCAACTCAACAACGCCACCAGCGTCAGACAACGCAACTAAATCAGACAGTGCGCTACATCGCGCTGATGAAGTTTACACAGTTGAACTATACACCCCTTCCAACTTCATTCCAACTGACTTCGACCTCCAGGCGAAATACACGCCTAACAGTGAAAACTCTACGGTCGCATATCATATGATTTTATAGAACTTTGACCAAAAAAATATTTAAATATGGTTTGAGCTGTGTTGACGTTTTTCGTACGAGACATGAGAAACTTTTAAAAGGATTTAAAAGACTCTTGAACAAACAGGCATGCACAGCGGCGTCTCTGAATTAAAGCTCACACTTGTCAATAAGCATTACGTAATTCGAAAAAAATGTAATCAGCGAAACGGTAAAATTTGTAGTAAAGTGGCTCCCATCTTAGTCTTCGTAATACGGCCCTATAATTTCTGTACCTGAAATGGCACACCATATGTACTGTGTCTTTTTCACTGTGAAGCGACATCGAATGCATATTGTGCGGGTTATTTAAGGCCCAATAGCAATAATTCTGTTAGTTTACGTAGCCATCTAAATGAAAGTGAGCCTCATCACTGAAAAATATTTTGAAAAGGCGATGATTTCTTGGAAACGTTCGTAACATCTGGTTTGCAAAAGCAATTCTTGAAGAGTAATCGTTGGGATTCAAATTCTGCACAATTTGGATTTTATATGGGTGAAACTTTAATACTTTTTTGATTCCCAAAATTGATGCGTGTTTTTGAATAGAGCGACGTGGATTTCGGTACACGGCCTCTGTGATAATTTGGATATTTTCATTGGTATATACTGAAAGTCCACGACCCGGCGCACTTTTGTTTCATGTGGATCCAGTTTTTTCAAACCTTTTGTACCATAAGCATATAAGCTGAACAGAAAGTGCTACACTGATTCTTCGTAGATTATAACGAGAGCAAAATTTCCTTCTGGCTTCACTGAGCGATTTTCCGGATAAGAAAGCGTTGTTAGCAAATGTTCGATGTTCACCTAACCAACGATTAATGATGCCGAAAATATCCGCAATAATCGTGAACAAAATGGCGGCATTAACAATCTCATAGGCCACGATATTCCAAAAAAAAACGAGATTCAAATTTTAATGTTTATTGGACACCCAGTATAAAGTCTTCTAGGGTCAAAACTTGTTGAAATGAAATGAGTGAAGATGTAAATTCGCCATCGTCAAAATATATGAGGCTTTGTGATTGACAGATAGGTATACATACATATGGATATCGTAGAATTAATTACCTAATAATATATGTAAGCACATGACTCAAATGTTAAATGCATTAAACCATATTAAGTCATTTTTAACCACCTTGATTTTTACGCTGCTTGTACTTCATTAAAACTGTCAATTATATCTACAGGATGTAACCTTTTACGAAGGCATAATTGTGTCAGTTAGGAACAAAATAGAACAAATAAACGCCTGTCTAATGGCTGCTCCAACAAGACGCGGCCGTCGGCGGAGCTTGAATATTTATGTTCCTATGAATGGAAAATCGATTCACGCTGATTATTCACCAGTCCACCTCATTACGGCTCGGATTAGCTAATACACAATTAATTCCCTTTGATCCCATGCTCAATATGTAGTTAAAGGGATTCGGCTTTACGAGGTGAAAATGGATTTCCGTCTATGATATATAAATAGGACGGATATGG
The DNA here is from genome assembly GCA_949316455.1 of Acleris holmiana. Lineage (NCBI taxonomy): Eukaryota > Metazoa > Arthropoda > Insecta > Lepidoptera > Tortricidae > Acleris > Acleris holmiana. The sequence continues at coordinate 12,450,742 of OX438770.1, forward strand.
GGAAAAAGAGCTCGGAAATAAAAGGCTTGCTGACTTTAATATGCAATTAATTATTAATATAATCTATTCTTATTAGTGGTCCAAGATTTTAGTTCTTTTGCATAATGCACTAAAGAAATATTTTAGACTATTTAATAATTTACTTTAAGCAAACTCAGGCAAAATGGCGGCGCTGTTCGAAGTGTATTGTGAATATTATCTAATATTAACCCATTCTCCAAGATCTATCTAATTTTGATAGTTGCCATATTATTTTGACCTTCCACCGCGTTATATTTAATGCATTTTTACAAAGGGCTGAATGGCAATGACATGACGTTGAGGTCTTTAGAGTTCACGGGTCCATCTATTGTCTATGTCACCTGAGGTGAAATTGTGTTTTTCAAGATTGGTGAAAGGAAAAAACAAAGAATATTTACATACCTACTCGTACATAGATAAAAGAGTAGCAAAGTAGTTTCTTTCTTCAAAAATCTTTTTAAAGATTAGATTATTCCCGTGGCACGCGAGATGAATTTTCATTTAATATGAAATCAGATGTCTTCTATGCAGGGTTCGCCGATATAATATATCCGCCGATATATAACATGATATATATATCAATTAATATATACTTTGACAAATATTAATGGATATTTATTTTTAAGAGCAGTTTTTTCCAGTAGATAGTTACACAGAGAACAATAGAGTAAATTTTCCTTTTCTGCTACTTAACTCAAGTTTCAGGGAAACTCCTAGATTTGTTTGTATTCTACTAGCTTTATGTTGAATTTTAAACCTTATCACCACAAAATAAGATTTATAAAAAAATAGGTAGTACCTACTTACAAAAAATGATTTCCTCTGAAAATAAAATGTCTAACTATTTATATATGTGAATCTCCACGAGTTCATTTTGAATTATTTTGCTCGTGATCGTTTATTATTGCTTTGAGCTTAGAAAAGTCCAGGTCCCGGAGGACCAGTCTAAATTACCAACTACAAGTTTAGCTTTATATTTATCTGATATTTTGATAGGTATCCCCACATTTTTCATAATTTCATTTGCACTAATTTCATTTACCATAATGGTCACTGGCTATAAATTATTTTTTTCCTAATATGACATACCATAATTTAATTTGCCATAAAGGCATTTTTTCTGAATTCGTAAACCTTTCGGGTAATTTTTACATGACATCGATTACAATTCTGAGTAGTTAACGGTTTCAGGAAAAATACCTTTATGGCAAATGAAACATTATCGTTATGACATATAAAATAATGTCATATGAAATTCGGGCAAGTGAAATTATTGCAAATGTAATTCGATCAAACGATAGAGACCCATTTTGATGTTTGTAATTTATTTATTATACATTGATATTTATTCGATATACCTATATCGGATATAATATAATATAGCCCTGCTCTCATGTATCTTTATCTTCGGTTTGAAAATTGAGAACCAGAGTCAATCAAATTAAATAAAGTTAGTGACTTAATTTTAGACTAAGTTTACATATTTAACCAAATATACACTACTGGTGTGTTCTGATTGCTCGCTTTCATTCTTTCTTTCATTATCATTGTTCCTCAGGATTGAGGATATATAAATCTATCGGGCAATCAGCAATCAGGCCGGAAAAATCATTCTTAGTCAGTTTCTTATGTGAGGTTTTGTGACCCCGGCTCAAGTCGAAATTTCCGAGCAGTATTTGTTTTTTTCTTGTAGGTACAGCGACACTTACCGTGCTAGGATAGACTTTGACATTACTATAAAAAAAACTGTTCCGAAGCCGTAAAGTAGTACAAACATAAAAATCAACAAGTAATAACTAGTTTTCTATTTAAAGTAAATTGGGGCCGTCTTAGATGATTTCAGTAGGTATAAACACTTTAATCGCCTGTATCTCAAGAACCAATGATGTCTACTTAGTCGTGATAGTTTTTCTTTAAAAAACGTTATATGTTCTTTCATTTAAGATTTTTTCATATTTTTATAATTTGTAATTTTAGCTGTAGGGGAGGGAGGATACTTGAATCTAACAAAAATAGCGCTTTAAAGCTTAATATTTCATAAACGGATTACTTAATCGAAAAACTGTTTTCATGAACCAAATATTTTTGAAAGACCCATCCAACGACACCCCACTCCATGGGGTAGACGAGAAAAAAAATGCATCCCCACGTTACGTGTAGAATATTTTTTTTTTTTCATTTTATTGTACCTCTTTGTTGGCGTGACTAATATGCATATTCATGCCAAATTACATCTTTGTAGTATTGCGAGTCTCTGCGCTGGCTGCGGACGGACGGACATGGCGAAACTATAAGGGTTCCTACTTTGACTACGGAACCCTAAAAAACAAAGATTTTTATTACAAACATTTGAATTTTTTAGATCAAATTCTTACTCAAAAAAGTAATCCTTTTATTTCCTGCCGCTCAAATTAAAAGCAAAGGTATTAACATGACACCCTGTTATTGGCATGTCGTTCGGTCCACACCAAAAATCACCCCCATGCGTCCGACAGGATCCGAGTTTTTATTCGATACAATGTTCTTTTTATTCGATATGAAGTCATTTTATTCGATACAGAGACATTTTATAGGTTCGATTTGCGCTGGCGTAAACTCCACAGAGACAGCGTCGATCCAGTGGCTTTAATGTGATGAAGGCGATTAGATTGAATTAACGATATAAATAAAATAATAATAATAATAATAACGGGACGATCTCACACAAATTGACCTAGTCCCAAACTAAGCTCTAGGCTTGTACTATGGGTACTAGACAACGATAAACATATTTAAATAGAGAAATACATAATTAAATATATAGAAAACATCCAAGACTCAGGAACAAATATCCGCGCTCATCACACAAATATCTGCCCTTACCGGGATTTGAACCCAGGATCGCTGGCTTCGGAGGCAAGGTCACTCCCAACTAGGCCACCGTGTCGTAATTAACCGAACTTAGGTCCGTATTAATTAATAAAGGCTGTATGTGGGGAGCATTAGTGGTGGTAGGACCGAACAGTAGTGTTCGCATTGTTCTGTTCCAGCGTAGTACAATTTAACCACGAGGTACTCCACCTCAGGGTTGGCAACGCATTCTTCTCAGGATTGTAATCTTATGAATGCAAATATTTATGGATCTCAGAACGCACATACCATCAGGTGGCGTGAGTTTTTGAATACGGCCCATAGGCTGAATACAGACGTCGCCCACAAATTCGCATACTGACTGATAATCAAGGGCACAGCCAAGTTGTTGCCTGTCAGTAAATACTCTTTTAAAGCTTCGTTTTAAGGAGGACATGTCGTAGTGCTAAGTAAACACCGAAGAGGGAACTTCATTCCATAGTTTCAAAGTACGAGGAAGAAAGGACCTTTGGAAACGGACTGTAGTCGATTTTAATGGTTCCAGGTAGTTTTTCACCTTATTGCATTGTAATAAGGTCCAAGAGTGATACATCTCTTTGTAGTCAACTGTATAATCTGAACAACAAATCCGTTTTGTTTGTGTAGCTTACCCTGTAGCGACTCTGTTAGCTTTATCTCAAGACAAAGATGCCTTTTAAGTTAAATTAAGAATTTTGAAAGTGGCGGAGAGCTGAGCAGATGAAGCCAATTGTGTAGGTATAGCTTTTTTATCAACAGTGATATGTTTTTGTAGTATTTAATTAAACAATTTGGCAATAAAAAAGTCGTTTACAGAGTCACTGGTCCCTAGGACAATGCAAGCAGACAGAATTTGAAAATAGAAAAAATAGTTGTATTTCCAAGGTTCTTATAAATGAAAAAAAATTGATCGGGGTTTTTGTTACTGTGTGTGCAGCTGTGTGTTATAGCATTTTTCGTGAGTCAAGAAGCGTTTTAGTTAACAGTCTAGTTTTAGTTTAAGGAAATCAAATTCGTGTTGAAAAGGGCATGATCTTGATCTTTATAAGGTATTGACCAAGTTTACTTTACGAGAATGATTTAGTCCACATCATTATCTTATTATTTCTTGAAGGAAACCCGGTGTTATCTATACATATAAAACTACCGTGGCTAACTAACTGACGGACGATGCACAACCTAAACCGTTGAACTTGGGGACCTGACATTTGGAGGATATAATGCTGCTTGGCGGTTGGTTAAAAAAAATATCTGGGGGACAATCCCACGCAAATTGACCTAGTCCCAAACTAAGCTCTAGGTTTGTACTATGGGTACTAGACAACGATAAACATACTTAAATAGAGAAATATATACTTAAATACATAGAAAACATCCAAGACTCAGGAACAAATTTATCACACAAATATCTGCCCTTACCGCAATTTGAACCCAGGACCGCTGGCTTCAGAGGCTGGGTCAATCTCAACTAGGCCAACGTGTCTTTGTGTCGTGTGTGTGTTAAGGGATAAGGTACCGATCCAGACAGACCCTGCACAAGGCCCTACAACCTCTAAGTTTAAAAGCCTTACCCTCTTTTATCGTTTCACAGGGAGTAAACAGAGAACATGCATTTTTTTTCTTACGCTTTCTGGAAAGTTCTATGAAAGAGAGGAGTAACTGCGTACGCGAAATATCGTGTTATTTTTCATAAGATATGAAGTTTGAAAAAGTCATAATTTAGACCCCATTTATACAAAATCGATGACAGGAATGACGTCACAGCTGATGTTGCATATATAAAATATAAGGACCTTATAAAGAAATTTTCATTTATTTCGAAAATTACTATGTTCAAGCCAATATCGATGAAATAAAATGAGGATGCTGAAAAACACAATCTAAACATTACAATGAGTTAAGTAAACTTCTTGGCCTAATTTTGCAAAATGTGGTTACAGAATTATCAACAAGTCTTTTTAGAGGTGTTGGTATTTCTGTAGCTCTGCCTACCCCACTCTAGGCGTGATGTTATTTATGTATGTATGTATGTATGTATAAAATCTTAATAAAAGGATCAAAACTTAGTGTATTGCGTTTTATATGCATTTTTTACATTTTCATCAATGAAACCCAATTCTGATTTTCATGCATGTTCTCTATTGTCAGTACCTAACCCAAACACATTCGGCTCGAAATAGCCTCCCAGAGGGTTCCGCGGCACTCGGTTAGTGGCGCCGACTTGTCTGCTATACAGACTGTTGCTTTAAATAGTAATTACGACGCTTGCCGCTCGCTTATTATGTTTTAATAGCGTTGCGTTTGGATTGGAATTTGTGAGCCTTAGTTTTGGAGATTAGTCTTTGTACTGTTTGAAACGTTAAGTACTGTTCCTACATTAGTACCACTAAATAATTGCGTACTCTTAGGTACTTATATACATACATACATAACATCACGCCTTTATTCCCAGAGTTTGGTAGGCAGAGCTACAGAAATACCAACAACTCTAAAATTACTTGTTGATAATTCTGTAACCAGATTCTGAATAAGTAGGCTAAGATGTTTACCAGTGTATTAGTGACAGGTTGCAAGCCCATGGTCTAGCAGTACTAGAAGCCTTTATTCCTTTAGTCGCCTCTTACGACATCCACGGGAAGACATGGAGTGGCACTATTCTAACCTGGCATCCACACGGGCTTAGAAACTTCATATTATAAATGTGAACTTTGTTCCGCCTTCTCGGTTCAAGATAGAGAAACCAATCAATTTTAAGCACCTGGAAAAGAACATACGGTACCGGGCCGGTGACACTCCGCGCTAATGCCTACTCAATGTGCGGCCTTTTATACAAGGCTTATCAGTTGAGTGTCACGCGAGCGCTCGTCTTGAAGCGCGCCGCCCGTACGCCGCTGCGAATATAATTCGAGTTTTTAGGGTTCCGTAGCCAAATGGCAAAAAACGGAACCCTTATAGATTCGTCATGTCTGTCCGTCTGTCCGTCCGTATGTCACAGCCACTTTATTCCGTAACTATAAGAGCTATACTGTGGAAACTTGGTAAGTAGATGTATTCGGTGAACCGCATTAAGATTTTCATACAAAAATAGAAAAAAAACAATAAATTTTTGGGGTTCCCCATACTTAGAACTGAAACTCAAAAATTTTTTTTTCATCAAACTCATACGTGTGGGGTATCTATGGATAGGTATTCAAAAATGATATTGAGGTTTCTATTATAATTTTTTTCTAAACTGAATAGTTTGCGCGAGAGACGCTTCCAAAGTGGAAAAATGTGTGTCCCCCCCCCCGTAACTTCTAAAATAAGGGAATGATAAATGTAAAAATAATATATGATGTACATTACCATGCAAACTTCCACCGAAAATTGGTTTGAACGAGATCTAGTAAGTAGTTTTTTTTTAATACGTCATAAAAACATTGATCAAAGCTACAACGAACTTTTATATTATGTTACTTGCTGCTACGGAACCCTTCATGGGCGAGTCCGACTCGCACTTGGCCGCTTTTGTTTAAATAAATGTACCTATGGCTCCTCGAAAAGCCAAAAGGTACTGTATAGCATACGAGTGCTTAAATAATGACAGGAATGGCGATCTATCATTATTTACACTGCCAAAAGATATCGAAAGGTAAGATTATTATTAGTATTATTTTATAAATTATAACTTCGATCGAGGTAGGTAGTTACGAGTAGCTGTACTTAATTACTGACACAATGATTACAGTTTTGAATCCTCGACACAAAAAGAGCGGAATAATATTATTTATTTTATTAACTACCTACCTCAGTTTCGCAGTTTTCGACTTATTCGCATCAAAAATCTATTACCTACCTTACTTAAAGAGCGTTCCGCGTAAGTAGATCTCCCAGTAATAGTGACTACCTACTAAAGCAAGGTCAGCATATACTGGTTACCTACCTTCTTACTTGAGTAACGGAATAGGTAATAATAGTGCTCGAGTTTATAATTTTGTCGTGTTATACGAGTTTCATAGTCCAAGAGCCTGATGTAAGATTAGTTTTTAATTTGATATATAAGTACTAACTTTAAATTAGGTTTTTCTTTCTTTCTTTATTTTCTTTTAGTTTCTGATTTTGAACATTTTTTTGATTTGTTAGCCCTGTTATGTTAGGGTATACCTACTCCCGAGGTTGACGGAAATTGCGGTTTATTTTTTGTTTAAGACTTGTAATTATTATAACAATATGTAGATGGATATTTTCGCTAAAACATGACCCTAGTAATGAGTTACCTATATAATATATAAGAAAAAGTTAAGAAGGTCCGCTTTGTGACTATTTTCAATAAAATTAAAATTATAATTAACTTTTGTTAAAAAACTGTAATTTTTATTTTACCTTTTACTTAACTATAAATAAATAAATAATAAATATCAAATATATGAAAAAGGAGTTAAAAAAATATGTAAAAATTAAACATTTGTAATTGTAATCAATCAGTCACAGTTACAAATAATTATAATGTAAATTTTATTAGTAAGTATTGCAAGGACAAATTTATCTGCCATTAAAAATTGGCTCTCTCCTTGTATATTTTTAAGTGTAAGAAAGAGTAAATTTATGTCTCACATAAGCTTTACTTGTCGATTGTGAAACAGGCAATAAGACTAATAGGCTTTCCATCGCGGGTTGCAAATGTTGATTAAATGTTATTGATGAAACATAAATATTGTTATAAGATATTAATAATTATTGTTTTTAATTCAAAAATATATTAAACGTTTTTTTGAAATTTCACCAATCCGAGTTTTTTTTAACGTTTTTTCATGTACTAACGATGTAATGTTAACATCTGTGGTGCATCAACACAATACAGGAGGCCTAATATGGCTGCGTTTGTCGCGTGACAACATGTGGATAAAACATCCTTCACTTCTTGACACGTGTATAAGTACAAGAGTGACGGAAGCTTTATCCATATTTTGTCTTGCAATAAACGCCACCATACTAAGCATGCAGGTATTTTGCGATTTTTGTGCTATCCCCTTTCTTATCTATCTGTATTCTATATACCTATTTCATCTTGTTATAGATAAACAAAATGTTTTAAGGTCTATATCGAAGCTATTATAGTATGTTAACAACAAATATTTAGTAATACAACTATTACAAAATGAACCTTCAAAGTCCTTAAAATAAATGATTGTTTATCGAAAACGTGCGTCAGCTCCTAGACTAACATTAACCTACCTATTCCAGTACGGGTAGCACAAGTTGTATTTTCTCGCTTGTCTCGCTTAGTGCGTCTCAAGTTACAAACTAGATTTATTTATTTCATTTATTTATTCAATTAGACACACTAACAGTTGCACAAACAAATACAAATATAAAAGATAGGTAAAAAGAAAATACCTAGTCCTGTTTGTGTACCAAATGCAACAGTATTAGCACAGTTAGGGATGAATAAAACTAAAACTACAATTAATAATAAGTTTAATGCAATTTGTTTTCTTACAACTGCCACGGAATAAGTATTAACGTATTACTTAGTACAAGTAACTGCCAGCCCTGCGGAGTGGGCGGAGTCAGTAAAGCTCATGGCGGGCGAAATAATACATACTCTCGCGGCGCAGATTTAACTGCATTTTGCCTCGTTAGGGGCGCCCCCACTATCGATCGCAGAAATGTAACCAAGGTCACTTCCGGCCGTGCACTTGTTTTATTATCGTTAACGCGTTCTGTTTAGGTTTAAATTCGCATGTTTGCTGTCACAGAGTGTCGCTTCTGTACTTGTACTATTACTTATTCTGTGACGGTACCTACTTTTTACCCCGGAAAATTAGAAAGTGCCCGGGGGAGTGATAAACGACTTCTACGCGAGCAGAGTCGTAGGCAAAAGCTATATAGCTTGTATAAATAAGATTAAGTCAGACACGACGACCTAACTATATCCTGAGTTCTTAAGCACAAACACGCGATCAACTTAGGCCACGGTCATCACACTCGTATAATGGACAGTATGTTAGTTTCTAAATAGCAATCTTCGTTTTTTTATGAAACACGAGTGACAAATATACTGTCCGTTGCGAGTGCAATTTGTGATAGCAATACCCAGCCAAACTTAGTACGTATCATAATGTATAAAGTTCAAAATATACAATGGACCAAAAGTTCATCACTACATAGTATAAAACAAAGTCGCTTTTTCTGTCCCTATATCCCTATGTATGCTTAAATCTTTAAAACTACGCAACGGATTTTGATGCGGTTTTTTTTAATAGATAGAGTGATTGAAGAGGAAGGTTTATATGTATAATACTTTAATCCGGAGCGAAGCGAGGGCGGGTCGCTAGTAATATATAAATTTCCTCTGAAACTGTAACATTTTTCAGGATTGATAAAGCCTTATTACAGAACCCATTAGGTTACGTTAATTTTGTTTTATAACAATAAAGAGGTGAGAAAAAACCCTAATATTTATTTTATGACCATTTTGTATTTTAAACTTTACATATCATGATACGTACAGCCCAACGCTATTACGAACCTGGGAGCATATAATATTTTATAACCTTGTCACATTGAGGTAGCGTATTCACCAGGATGCTAGCGTTTCCATACAAACGAATTCTCATTTCGTAACTCGGTTAACAAAGATGAAACTTACCGAAATTTAATGATAGTGCCACTTCTATATTGGAAATTAGGTTTTGTTAAGCAAATCGAAATATGGAAAAAGGTAGCGGCGAATGTCAGATTTTCATAAAAAAGCGTTGAAATCCCTTAAATTTCGATCTGTTAAATTTTATGGGACGAAATATAATTTGCTGCATTGCTAAACCATTATAACTGCAAAACTTCACTTCGGTCGGTTTGTTTGAAAATTAAAAATAACCTACATTAAACGCAGATTGAGTTGCCGTGAGCTTACCAGTAAAAATATCATAGATTTTATTTTCATTTGAGTGATGCGGTCTCTCATCGCGAATGTAGTTTTGTTGACTGTACAGGTACTAATTTAGTTAATAATCCATTTACTCCGTGTGGTTACCGGGTTAGAATAGTACCACTCCGTGCCTTCCCGTGAATGTCGTAATAGGTGACTAAGTGAATAAGGGCTTGTAGTACTGTTAGGCGAAGGGCTTGCAACCTGTCACCTAGTAAACTTCTTGGCCTGTTTGTACAAAATGTGGTATCAGAATTATAAACAAGTGTTCTTAGATTTGTGGGTATTTCTGTAGCTCTGCCTACCCCAATTTGGGAACACTTCCCTGCCGTAGACTCAATTCACCTGGGTTGATTCACCTGGGTGAATAAAGATTACTATTTAGTAGACGTAATGTACCGTATAATGTTTTAAAATACTTTTATTTATTTTCGGTAGACTTTATTCACCTTGACTTGGTTCACCCACTGGGTGTATAAAGTAGACGAAGAGTATGCCTAATGCACCTATCTCTGGAATTGGTGCATAAAATACACTTTTAGTATTCACCTTATTTACCCCTACCTGTACGGGTAGCACAAGTTGTATTTTCTCGCTTGTCGCTCAGTGCGTCTCTATCGTTACAGAATAGATAGAAAGGGAGATCCGAGCGACAAACAAGTCGCGGAGAACTTGTGCTAGCCCTCCTGATTGACAATCAGGCAGGGTATTAAAGTCTACACATTAGTGTACCTAATTATCCTCAAATCACCTAAGGGTATTAAAATCTACTAATTAGTAAACTTTATTCATCCAGGTGAATTAACCTAGGCGAATTGGGTCTACGGCACCGTGATTTCAAGTATGTATGTTTGTATATTCCATTAAAAATAATAATATTTAATCTTTCGTTTGGTACTTATTTAAAATACTATTTTTAACGAGGTCGTCAAGATTACTTAAAAAGCAGAAACCATTCGTAATATAATAAAAACATGATTTTAAATATACATATTTACAATTAGATAACGTGCATTGGAAACAAAAACAGAATACTTATTTTTAGAAGTCGTTACAAAATGTCAACTGAGTCAATGTAGACCGATCATAAACGAGACACTTTTATCAGACCCATTAAATAATATTATCAAACAGACTCAAATGTTCTCGCTTTTAACCGATTTATTCTCGTTCGAAATCTACATAACAATCGCTTTTTATAAATCATAATATTCGCTGCAAACAACGAGGACCGTATCAGAAAATCCCCGGGAGAGGCATTCCGTCTGTTGATTTATCCGACGAGTTATTCGCGGGCTTAAATAAAATAATTTTACGGTGTTGTTAAAACCTACAAAAGTAAAATATCCTTCCCCAGCTACAGGTCGGGTGTGGACGGAATATTAAGTTACTCTGAAACAAATACTCTTACCTTCACTTCTAATTGACTTCATTCATCGGAGAATTCCACCGCAACTTTTTGTTCGAGCTTTTCAATACTGTTTTAATTCGATACAGATTTAGTTTCCAACTGAAATTGTGGGATCTAATTTAGATGGGGCGAGACTGGAATATTTCTAGTCTCTACAGGCCAACTAGGTCCGTTTCCAGTATTAAAACCGCGGATAGATTTGATACTTCGGGTTAAAATTTTGCATTCGGGTCATACACACTCTTAAAAACAAAAGTTGTCTTACCTGTAGTCAATAATTAAAAGCTCGAGTTTGTTTATATATTCTAGGTCTTAAGCAGTCCTGAAGTCGTTTATGCGGGAATAGGCTTAGCCAGAAAATTAGGCCTTAAAAACGTTAACTTCCGGCGTGTCCACAGGAAAGACGCTAACCCATTCATCGCATACAAAAAGTGTCAAAATTTAAACTGAAGTGAAGTAACCATATCCATGAATATTGGAAACGGACATTAAAGGGTAAATACTTGTTGGCACATGGCATGTACGTTATACCGAAAGCCAGCGCATTTTTCCATAACTTGCTTTAAATCTTTGCAATTTGGAATGGATGCCAAATACAACCAATCGCACAACCCGTTGTTGAGAGCAATGAAACAACAAAACGTAGATTGTATTTATATTTTTATTTACGTATCCCATTTATACGAGTATGTTACGATAGGTAAAACAAAAACAACAATTTTGTGTAACTGTACAGTATAGTTAAAAAGATGTCGTGCAAAGAATTGACGTTACCTTAAGTAAAAACACAGCCATTAGATTAATGCCTAATTATTTCTATTAATAGTAAAACTAATTAACGCTCAGAGAAGCTACAAAACATGACATCTTTGAGAAACAAATACATTTTATTCTTACATTTTACATCCATCTCTAGACAGCTTTGCCTTGACTATTAAATAACATTTAAGTGCTTTATACATTTTTACTTTCATTTTGTTAACAATACTGCTAACTTTTAGAATGTACAAAAAATATTTTCCTCGTTGATACGCAATTCGAGGGTCTATATGCTCTTCGTAAAGATTTATGTGTATTTTAGTGATTTATTCTGAGAGGTACAGGTTTCTTTCGATCTATGGACATTCATATTTCATTCATTTGTAGTTACATATTTATATTTTAGATTCCGAACGCGGGCCGTGGGAAATAAGGTATCTACACTTACTGCTAATATCACGAGACATGATTTACATCGATCCTCATAAGCTCATAAACCTTGATATTAGAGAAAGAGTGCAGACGCCGACGACCAGCGAGTTCGCAATCGTAAAAGAGTTTCCACCTGAAACAGAAAAAAAGACATTAATACTCAGCGCCAGATCCTCTGACTTACATACAAAACTAGCTCCCTATCCGGTTTCTCGCATTGAAAATAAAGCCGCGCTGAAGTTCTACACGCCTAAATAAATATTAATTGTGTATCCCCGAGTTGAAAATTACAAACAAGGTCGTGAATGTCGTCGACGACACACCCTCGGCCATGACTCACCGATCAAAATATTTCTCTACCGGTGTTAACAGACTTTTATACGGTTTATTAAGCGTTTAATCAATTTCTTTAGCAACAAACGGAGAATTGAGGTAACTTCACAACGCTTAATTTACTTTGACTGCGGCTTTGGATAAAATCTTTTTAATCTTTTCTAAAAGTTAATTACTTTCGGCCAGTTCTCACAGGCTTCTGAGACGCTTTGTGTTTTTTTAACTACAAAAATCAACAGTATTTTGCTACTTCAGGTTGACATTGATGAACGACTAGTTTGTATAAAATTTGTAAGAAAAGAGTCAATCAATTTTGGTATGGTTGCGTGCTACAAAAGTTGCTATAACTAAACACAAAGATAACTATATCTAATTACGAAAAATAACATAAGCAAGTGAGTGTCAGTACACATACAAAAGTTGGATCGTCGTATAATATGCATTTTACGAACAGGATAAAGCAATAAAACTACAAAAAAAAAACATTTGTAACAATTAATCTTGCAAATAAAGTTCAAAATTATCGTTCTGTACAAGTGGAAACTACTTCTCAATGGACCTAACTTTTAGGTACGCCAATGTCTAATTCAATATCTACAAAAACCAAGATAAGATAAAAAAACAAAAAACCGCCTCCAAAAATGCAAGAAATAACTTCTTTTAATATTGTAGGCACACCAACTGAAGTCGGCTTTTTTGGTGAAAATATTGTGGTCGCCGACTTCAGTTCGACTAACCTATTAGGTAGGGGCCTACAATTTTAAAAGAAGTTATTTCTTGCGTGTTTGAAGGCGGTTTTTTGTTTTTTTAAACATTAATTTTCTTTTAAACATATTAGTGATCATAATTGGGCTGTTCCGTACTCCCTAAAAATGCTAAAATCGCTATATGTTTTCCTACAATATTTGAGGAGTTCCCTCAATTCCTCCCTGATCATCAGATTCAGATTTGGTGACAATAGGACCACCTCGAAAGTATACTCTATCAAACCAAATAAATCAATTAAAAAAAACCCACAATTGACGGAATAGTAGGTGAACATACATAAAATCGCTATATGTTTGCCTACAATATTTGAGGAGTTCCCTCAATTCTTCACCTCAAAAGGATACTCTATCAAACTAAAAAAAAAATCGGTCCACAATTGACGGAGTAATCGGTGAACATACATAAAAAAAAAACATTCAATGGAACGTATAACCTCCTTCTTTTTTGTATTGGGGTTAACATAGCTGACACAAAAAAGTATATACCTACACGTGTTTCAAATTCAAACTAATAACAAAAACAGGCCCATAAAATTCATCACCATTCTGGTAGGCTAACAAATCCTGCGGAAAGTTCAAATTTATATAGGTATGATTACCTCTATTAGATACGTATTTTGATAACTGTGTCCTGGAGTAGACCGTGATCGTGACGGTAGCGTCGCGCTTGACCGGCGGCTCGACGGCGAGGACGGCCTCGCAGCGCAGGCGCAGCGCGCCGCTGGCCGCGGGCGACACGCGCACGCGCAGGACGCGCCACGACGAGCGCAACCCGCCCGGCATGATCTCGCTGTGCTCTGTACGTTGCCAGGCTTCAGGCTGTGAAATTATACGTACTTGTAAATGAAGTTTCGGTGGTCAATTTTTATATTTGCATTGTACATACATATCATCACGCCTTCATTCCCAGAGAGGGGTAGGCAGAGCTACAGAAATACCAACAACTCTAAAAATACTTGTTTATAATTCTGTTACCACGTTTTGCACAATCAGGCCAAGAAGTTTACTAGTGTATTAGTGACAGGTTGCAAGCCCATCGCCTAACATTACTACAAGCACCTATTCCCTTAGCGACATCCACGGGAAGACATGGAGTGGCACTATTCTAACCCGGCAACCATACGGCAGGCTTGCATTATTAGTAAAGAAGTCTCAGAATTGACGTAAAGCTGCAATCGTACTGCAAAAACTGTCCCGGAGGTTGTAAACTTTGTAATTTAATTGCTTGAATACGAGTAGGTTGAGTTAAAACCGGTCGGAAAAACTTCGCTTTGTGCTCAAATCCGCCACGCGCAACGGCGGGGAATTTGGACCTTAGAAAGAGTTGTTCTAACTGTTTTGTTTTTAGTATAAGTATTTATAATCATAATGGTACGCTTAGATTTTCATTTAAAATAGTTTAAAACTATCGCTTAGTTAAACCGGCTTAAGTTTTAATAAGGCACTTTTATTTTAATCTCAAAAGCTCTTAAATCTGGAATATACATATAGTCCATTATTGAGTTGAGCTGGATTATAAATAAGCGCGCAATTAGCCAGTTTGTACCATTACTGCGCTATTCGGCTTTATGTTACTTAACTGTAGAGTTTTCAAATAATTATTTCTCGAAGTACGTGCAGTAACAGTATAAGTCTACAATTAAGAGGAAAAGGTTTAAAAAAATAATTCTCATGTATAAAAACTTCACTTCTTGTAATTTGTAGCAGTTGTTTGCAGTTGTAAGTGCAAGCAAGATTCATTCGCAAATGACTCCGAGCATAAATATGCGTCGCAGCCTTAAAACTTGAACTTAAACATATCTGAGTCGCTTGTTAACGGGTAAACCACGTCAATGTACTCCAATGTCAAAGCTTAGGGCGAAGACGGTCATGAAAACCCCGTATAATTGGTAACAAAATGTGAAGATAATTTCTTTTAATATTGCCATTGAATGAGAAATATAATACTTACAGTAGCAACAAAAATATAAAGGTATTTTCTCTAGACTCCACAAAAACTTTTTTAGTATACATATACAACCGTAATGATATTCTTAGAGTATTACCTTATATCTTTAGTAGTAGGCAACAGCTCTAGCTAGACAAATTATATTTCTTCCTTTACTTCAACTATGTAACCATTCGATATCATACGAATAAGCAATGCTTGGTCAGAAGTTTCATACATATGCAAAGCTATTTCTGCACTATCACAGGCTTCGAACAATTAGAGACCAGGTTGAACCTGCATTGTACACGGATACGTATGACATGTAAATGATCGGAGCAAAACGTTCTCGTGCCCGCTGATCTTACCTAACAATACTAAATTGCCTTCCCGATACCACGCAGATTAGACCTAACGAGGGCAGAGTACGAAGTTGAAACAGAGCCCCGACCCCGACTGAAGAGTAAATGCACTTCGCCGTATTAATCCAACCGGTGTTAGTACTGACTACTCTCAAAGTACTTAACTGAAGTAGAAATAGTACCCTAAAGAATACCAAAAAGATCTTGGTTAAAGTTTCTGAACCGCGCTCCGATCTTTCTTACTTATTCAGCGCAGCGAAGGAATTATGTGGACACAAACAAAAGGAACTCTGGTGACCTGGGTAGTAATTATTTATAAGCGCTCGAATAAATAGCCGCATTCTTGAAGAAGCAAAGGCAAAAACAAATGCATAAAACAATTAAGTTCGAGAAAGTACTTCGATAATCTAACTCGTTCTCAACCGAGAGTTGAAACCAAGCTCTCAAGAAACTATAGTAGTAAGTTTTTGTCTATGAGTATCTCAATTACAATAATGGATAGATAGCGGCAACGTAATCCCTGCAAATTGGTATTCTGAATTCCATTACTAGAATAGTGAGTTAACAGGGGCAAGACGTCCCCTGGGCGCGCGGCCTCATTGTGTGTAAAGGCTGAATATTGCTCACCAACCTTTTGTAATTCGTTGTCGATGTACCAATTAATGTCCGGCGAGGGCAGGGAGTAGTCCGTCGTACAGTTGAGCAGCATTTGCTCCCCCGGCTTCACCAGTTTCGGAGCTCCAATTATGATTGGATCCTTCTCCGGCATCGCTGCAGGTAAAATTCATTTGAATAAATCAGAAAGTTAAACCTAGTTGTAAGTTTATTACCAAGTTGGTTATGAAAATTAAAGGCGAACGCTGTTAAGAACGAGTCCCCAAAGAAAATAGCTCATTTTACAATTTTAAGAGAATTTCTTTTGAAACCCGTTAAGTCGCGAGTTGAAACAATGGATGGGAACGTAATTAAATCTTTAGGCACCAAAGCACTCAGGGCGGTGTCTCGTTTGTAATCAAAGGAACGATGCGGTGCCACAATACGCCACAGAAGCGTGGGCGTTTCTTGATCTTCTATGGGAAATTAAATTTTCCCTAATAATGACAAATTACGTGGTTACTAAACGTTTTCAAATATTTATCGGCGTAATACATAAGAGGCGTACTTATACAATTTGGATATGCTTCTTGAAAATAGGAGCGAGGAGTGGACCATAATTTCCTTAATGTATTTACAAATAGCATTAAACCACCGCTCCTCGAGTCGGCAATATGATTTCATTATTTTTCAAGGATACGGAAATTGAAGAATCTGTATTTACGTTTTATTGGTTCGGAATTTGAAATAATTATCTTTAAGATTGGAAACAGAATGTAACATAAAAGCCTATTTCATAAATACCATGAAACCGTTCCGGGGAAAACAGAACGATAATGAAAATTATAATTGCTTTGTAGCGCGCACGCGGAGCCGAACGGTTGGTTTTATTTTGCATTTTCTCACTTTCATTTAGATAAGCCATTGCCCAAAATAAATTACTGACACGAAAGATTCGGAAATATTAACAGTAATTACTTTACCTACGTATTCCTTGCAATAAATGAATTACAAATAAGGTCACAATGATAAAGGTGTGGCATGAAACTCATGAATGACAAACTCGTTTGTGGGCGGGAACGGTGAAGTTCTAAAGGCACAATGTTGTCTGGCCCAGAACGTTAAGCCATTAAAATGATGTAACCTTAATGAGCCGAAAATATTGCTTCGCCGTTTTACTTTCGCGCCATTTCATTATTGTAACTTCCTAATTCTCAAAGTAGGTGTGGCAAACGATATGTTGTCTCGTCATTCAGAAGTTATTTTTATGTTGATAGGTAATTATGCCGTATAAACAAATGACTTCGCATTTAAAATCAAAATAAATTTCATTGTGTTCGTCGTTTAATATCGTCCACCTTTTAACGCATGATTTAATATTTGTTTAGATAAGTCCGTGGAGAGAATACAGTGGCTGCTATTAATACTTAAACCGAACAACACTAATTATTTATCAAGAAAGGCGTAAATACATTTTATGTTAGTTCACAGGGTTAGCAACGGCCATAAAAGCCACTTGTCACCATATGACAAGTTAGCTCTTAAGTTTTATTAGTTCCGTACTAATTTATTTGTTATATGTTAAAAGCGAATGAGTACACAGTAGGCCACCTAATGGTAAGTGAGATTCGAGACCCATATACAGTTGCATGCTCAAGACTACAATCGCAAGACGGCAACAGTACTGCCAACCCTGAGGACTAAGGTACTATGGGGACTATTCTAGTAATTGCGGAACACACAAATGCGAACACTGCTGCTTGGTGGTAGCCGTGATAGCGATCCAGACGGAACAAGCACAAGTTCCTACCATTATTAAAAAGGAAATACATGTCTCACCGACAACAGTCATGTGCTTGGTCTGCCGAGCGATCTGGAACTTGGGTCCCTCAGTGGACACCTCGCAGGTGTATGCCGCCCGCGTCGCCAGGGGCTGTGGCATGACGCGAACCACGCAGACGTCCTGCTCGCATGTACCTCCTTGGACCATGATGCCTGTTATGTTGAACAGGCGGATCTGCGTCTGTAAAGAAGGTCATGCTTAACCGGTGGACAAAGGGGTGGTTTGTTAAATTAGGATCACAAAAGACTGCAGTGTAAAGGAAGTTTGATTTTCAAGTGCAGAATAATTGATCTCCTAATTAGGTATACGTAAGTCGTACGAATTTGTGTGATAAGCACGAGTTTGCACCAGAGTGAAGGTATAATAAGTTATATGTATCGATAACTAAATTAAACATTCGTGCCGACTTTCAAACGTGGACACTTGGGACAACGTGGGTACTTGGGACATTGTGGGTTATTTTTCACACAAACAAAACACCCCAATTAGCCCCAATGCATTCTGGTGACAGAAAGACTAGAGTTCAGTGTTGCCGATGTAATTTCCATTACTCGAAACAGAAAAGCAAGGTGTCAAATGTATAAGTTTGAATGTTTAGCGTCAATGTCATTAGCTTTTACTTTGATATAATATTTCGGATTTCTTATTCTCGGTTACTGTTGGAAGTAGAAACAATTTTCTCTCTGGTGTTTTCTTTTTTATCCGTAATTACACATAAGTACCTACTTCGTAATCGTGTACCGCAGGGTACATTTTAATAAGAAATTGGGTTTATTATAACTATTTTTATGGTTTGAAGAAGGCAAACGAGCACACGTGCCACCTGATGGTAAGTGGCCTCTGTAGCCCAAGGACATTTGCTACCATACGACGTCCATCTAAAGTCTGCAAATGCTTTGGCTTTATTATTATTGCTATATAAATAGCAAGTAAGCATAATAATAGTATGGTTGTCTTACCCCCGCATCGGAAAACAACAATGCGAACACTGCTGTTGTTCGGAATTATGTAGGTAAAGGCAACTGTCATGGAACCTGGATGGGTTTCTCGCTGAGGGCTGTCTCATGTGCTTTGGCTTTACCGACACGGCTCCGGCACCTCCCCCCACCCGCACCGTGTCAGTACGCTTTGGACTATCACCCCGCGCGCGCACGCAATACTATCGCGGCGTTAACCACTGTGCTTTGGTGTGTTCTATCTGTGTTTTGTGGACTCTTTTCGGTGCATACAAAGACCTAGGCAGCGCAGATGATCAAGGAGCTACCGCCACCAGAAGGTTGGCCGGCCATCGGACTTCACGAGGTGAGCGACCTGTCTGGTTCTTTGGTGTGTTGCCTTGGGGTTCTTTCATAAAGCCTTCAGCTTTCACGTTACCTTTCTCGAACATATTTTTGGTCCTTAACGAATCGGATAAAATTAATTCGATCACCAGTAAACAGTAAAGTACAATATATACGAGTATAATTTACTGCGATTTCGATAACGGTAATAGCATTCTTTTGTAATGTTTAACTTATTCTTTGTCAATATAGTCCTATAATAATCAACCTGATATAGTAGTTAAATTCATAGTGCTATTCATGCAAAATATTGTATATTATTTGCGTAATTTAATAAATTACATTTTTTATACGTGAGTAGTGCGGGTAGATTCGCGGCCAACGAAATTCCTTAGCCGGGCGGCGGCTTGCGCTGCGTCCGTATTCTGCGCTATAGATAACGTTATTTACACACGTCCGTATTCTGTAAGACTAACGAAGTTTTGTGTTAGTCCTGTTGAGTTTTTGATTCAAGTACTGTATTATAAGATAGTTTCATTGAGAAATAAAATAAAATAAATTTTCTATTTGCATAGGTACGCTTGTTGCTTTGTTCGTCAATAATATTACGACACGAGTACGATAGTACTTAATGAAAATGGAAATAGAAAAAACCAAGCGTAATTTGGCGCTTAAGCGATTAAATGATGCCTATATCTGTGCAAGGAATTGCATGCAATCTCCAGAGTTAAAACCTCGTCTAAAGGTACATTTAGGAAGGTTAGAATCTTTGCAAACATTGTTTGAGGAAAATCACATTAAAATTGTCGCGTCGTTAACGGACGACCAAGAAATCTCTGATGCCGAGGAAATTCGCCAAAGCTTCGACGACACAATCACAGACATTCTGGAAATGAAACTCACTTTATTTAAAGATGATTTAAAACCTAGTTGTATGGTTCCTTCACAAACTGCTGTCTCTCAGAATAGTCCCGCGGCGTACCACATTCGCATGCCACGGATACACATTCCCATTTTCGAAGGTGGATACAAGTCGTGGATAACGTTTTATGATTTATATCGCACTTTGGTACATGATAAAGTTGAAATTTCAAAAATTGAAAAGTTTCAGTATCTAGTCTCGTCATTAAAAGGGGAACCATTGAACCTCATAAAGGCATTTCCTATCTCATCAGATAATTATGACATTGCATTCGAAACTTTAGTGAAGCGGTATCAAAATAAACGTCAGTTGGCCTTTTTAGCATGGCAGTCTATACTTAATGTGAAACTGCAGAATAACTCTGCGGCGGCTTTTCGAGCTCTTTTAGATACATTTCAAGAAAACTTAGCCATTTTAAAATCATTGCAACTACAGATTGATCAGTGGGACTTTGTTATCTTTTATACACTTTTATATAAGTTGGACCCGTCTGTCCGAAAGGAGTTTGAAATGACTGTCACGAAAGAAGACATCCCCAGCTTTCGATCATTGGAGTTATTCGTTGAAAACTATTGCACGGCCGTGGAGCGCGCGGGACCCGGCGTGGGCTCCGTCCCCGAGCGGGCCGCGCGGGCCCCCGCCGCACCCGCGGCGCGCCCGGAGCGAGCGGCGCCAGCGCCGCGCCGCGTACAATCGACGACGATGGTGGGCCATCAGCCTTCTTCCTACCCGTCCCCACCACCGCCCTGTCTTTTTTGTTCCCGAAAACATTTCATTGCTCACTGTCCCGAGTTTCAAAATTTAACTGTCGCGAATCGGTCGCAAACAGTTAGTGACAAGCAGCTCTGTTTTAATTGCCTTCGCACCGGTCACGTTGTATCCAATTGTCCGTCCAAAAGTAGTTGTAGGTCATGTGGTCATCGTCACCACTCGTTACTACATTCCCCGAATAATACTGCTGTGCGCAATGATCAGCAAAATCAGCCAGCCTCCACAACGAACGCGGTTGGAGTACAGGCACTTTCGACTAATAGTACCTCTAACAAAACTGTCCTTCTGTCTACTGCTCGCGCAAGCATTCTAGACAAATGGCGTGTCTTTCACACGGTTCGGATTTTGCTTGACTCGGGCAGTCAAGCAAACTATATTACCCGGGGTCTTGCCCATCGCCTAGGTCTTAACGTTTCATGTAACGCTCCGTCTGTCTTCGGCTTAGGTAATGCGTCCACGCCAGTATTAGGAACTGTTCAATGCACTCTTCGGCCAGAAGGCCAACAGCAAGACAAAGTGTTATCGTTCGAGGCCATTGTTATTAATAAAATTTGTGGTGACATGCCTTCGGTCACAGTGGAGACTGATTTTGTGGAAAAATTAGGCCTTATAAGGTTAGCCGACCCAACCTTTCACACTCCGGGTCCGATTGACCTTCTTCTTGGCTCTGAACTTTGGAACGAAATATTTCTACAAGGAATGATTCCAGGCGACAACGACTCGCCTGTGGGGCTAAATACCATATTTGGTTGGGTATTTTTAGGCCGCTCCAGTTGTCGTCAAGAAATTCCTTCGATGTACTCTAGCTTATCATCTGTGCAAACTCTTCATGTATCGAAACATGAGTTACATGACGATCTAAAACGTTTATGGGAGATTGAGGATCTACCCATGACTGAAAAAACACTGTCACCCGAAGATTCCGCGTGTGAGGATTCCTTCCTTTCTACCTACACGCGGGACTCGTGCGGTAAATTTATAGTTGAGCTCCCATTCAAACATACTGAACCGAATTTTCGTAACATGCGATCCATTGCTGTCCGACGTTTTAATAAATTGGAAAATCGTCTATCTAACGATCCCTCTCTGCGTAAATCGTACAATGAGTTTATGCAAGACTATCTTGATAGTGGCCATATGTCAGAAATCCCTTCCTCTGACACTAAAGCATACGAGTCGTACTACATCCCGCACCACTGTGTGCTGTCTCCATGTAACGCGACAACAAAGCTCCGCGTGGTCTTTGACGCGTCGGCTCGGGATGGAGAAGGTCTGTCTTTGAATGACACACAGATGACGGGACCTAAGCTCCAAAAGGATATTTCAACTATCCTTTTATGCTTTCGCCTTCACACCGTAGTGTTTACGGCGGACATCCGTCAAATGTACCGAAACATCCTCTTGTCGGACAAACATCGAGACTTTCAGCGCATCGTGTGGCGCTTTCACCCCGATGCCCCTCTCATCGACTATCGGCTTAACACCGTTACTTACGGGGTATCTTCATCTCCATACTTGGCGTTACGTACTATCGAGCAGTTGGCCATAACTGACGGTGAACCTTTTCCTTTAGCGGCCAAAGCATTATCGTTAAATACCTATGTCGACGACATTCCGACAGGTGCAGCCTCTGTCGAGGATGCGCTTACCTTGCAGAGACAGCTAATCAGTCTGCTGTCCCAAGGAGGCTTTGAGCTCCGTAAGTGGGCGAGCAACCGCCCAGAGCTGTTGCAGCATTTATCGCCTGAGCATTGTTTAACTCAAACTATGACCTCTTTTGACGCGGATTCTCAAGCTGTCATAAAAGTACTCGGTTTACACTGGGACTCTTCGTCTGATCAGTTCCAGTATAAGGTCCACCCGCCTGTGGTCGAAGTTTCGAAACGAAGTATACTTTCTCAGCTATCTCGCGTATTTGATCCGTTGGGGCTGCTTTCTCCTGTTGTGTTCTTAGCGAAGTGTTTGATACAACAGCTTTGGCTCCTGGGTCTTGATTGGGACCAGAAACCTCCTGCAGATATTGTCAATACATGGCACCAGATTTCAGGTCAATTGGGCAATTTGACTAATCTAGCCGTGCCTCGGCAGATCACCCATCCCCGTGCAATTGCCTATCAACTACATGGGTTTGCTGACGCATCTCTTTCTGGGTTTGCGGCTGTAATCTATTTACGAGCAGAGCTGGACGATGGGTCCTTCGTAACTCATCTGGTCTGTGCTAAATCTCGGGTCGCGCCGACTAAGCGGCTGACGCTGCCGCGGTTGGAGCTGTGTGCATGCTGTTTGCTTTCGGATCTTATTGACGCGATTCTTCCTCATTTGTCATCGTTGATTACTATTGAATCAGTCTTTACGTGGTCTGACTCAACTATCACACTATCTTGGATCGCGTCCCATCCATCCAAGTGGAAAATATTTGTTGGAAATCGAGTCGCAAAAATTCAGCGTAAAATACCCTCCGCTCAGTGGAACTACATAAGTACTCATGAAAACCCAGCCGATGCTGCCTCAAGGGGTGTGTTACCAGATGCATTGCTTGATCATCCTCTGTGGTGGTCAGGACCAAGCTTTCTATCTCATCCCTCCACGCATTGGCCATGGTCGAAAACTCTTCCCGTGTCATCTGACGTAACAAAAGAATTACGTCAAGAAGAAAGGAAATCAGCTCTTGTGGTAGCACAGGAGATTGATTCTATACAGCAGCTTTTGCTCCGGTTTTCTTCTCTGAAAAAAATCCTGCGAGTAACTGCGACCGTACTTAGGTTCCTGGGTCTTTTGCGTAAGCAAAAAACATATTCTGGTCCAATATGCGAACAAGAGCTGAAAAATGCCCTTCTTTCTCTGGTAAGAGTTTGTCAACAATCTGCTTTCGCTGCTGAGATCCAAGCGCTCAATGACAGGAAGTCTTTGTCAAAGCCATTCCGCAAACTCGGTCCTTTTCTATCTGTCGACAACGTGCTTCGAGTTGGCGGAAGGCTCCAACATTCGGATTTGAACTATGATGCCAAACATCCTATCCTTTTACCGTCTAACCACCGACTTTCAGGGTTGATCATAGATGACGTTCACAAAAAATCATTGCACGCCGGGCCTCAAATGGTCCAGTTTCTTTTGGTCCAGAACTTTTGGGTCCTTTCAGCTCGCCGAGCTATAACAAAACGTTTGTCGGGGTGCATTCCGTGCTTTCGGGCCAAACCTACGCCGTCACAACCTATAATGGGGGACCTTCCTCGCGTTAGGGTAACTGCCGTCAAAGCATTTCAACGCGTGGGTTGTGACTATGCCGGACCATTTCACGTCATTCTTGGTCGACGCCGCCGTGGAGTGCGACCCGAAAAAATATATCTTTGTCTGTTCGTGTGTCTTTCTAGCAAAGCTCTACATCTTGAGATTGTAAATGATTTGTCCACCGAGTCCTTCATCGCCACTCTACGCCGCTTCATAGCCCGTAGAGGTCGGTGTTCTTTAATTCTTAGCGACTGCGGTACCAATTTTGTAGGGGCGAAAAACCAACTATCACCTCTTATGGAAGTTGCTGCCGCTAACGAGGCTATCGAGTTTAAAACTAACCCCCCTTCTTCACCTCATTTCGGAGGTGTCTGGGAGGCTGGCGTCCGTTCAGTCAAAAGTCACTTGTCACGAGTGGTAGGGAATCACCTTTTAACACTAGAGGAGTTTCTTACGCTCATAGTACAAGTAGAGGCTGTTTTGAATTCTCGCCCTCTTTGTGCAATCAGCAATGACCCCAATGATTTTTCGGTGCTAACGCCCGGTCATTTTTTGACTCTTTCCCCACTAACCGCTATTCCTGACAAAAGTGAAGCTACGGACCGGAGTTCCCTTACTGATCGGTGGCAGTTGATACAGCGATTACACTCTGATTTTTGGAAACGTTGGCATAAAGACTATCTTAATACTTTAAATCAGAAAAATAAGTGGACAGAGAATAGCCGACCTGTTAAGATTGGCGATCTAGTTCTCGTCAAAGACGACAACCTGCGACCGCTACTGTGGTCCGTGGCACGCGTGATCGACGTCCATCCGGGTCTCGATGGAGTTGTCCGGGTCGCAACAGTTCGTATGGGCTCGAGTTACGGTAGAGCGCGTGACTTTAAGCGTCCAGTCGTTAAACTTTGCGTGCTTCCTGTAGGTGATGATAACTAACTAGGCTAATCTTAAATTCTATATTTTAAATCTTTAATTAGTATGTTCCAATAATATAACGTTAACAGTAAAACCCATGTTCGCCAAGTATCTTTTTTTTACGTTTATTATGGATCTGATGGTTGCGTCTTGACTCTATAATTTACTCTATATCTTGTTAGCCGTACTATGTAAAAGGAATGCTATCTACTCTTATCTATCATTGCTTTCAAGCCTGAAAAATTGTTACTCTATATTCAGGAAATCTTCAATTTCGCAGCGGTGGGGAATATGTTCGGAATTATGTAGGTAAAGGCAACTGTCATGGAACCTGGATGGGTTTCTCGCTGAGGGCTGTCTCATGTGCTTTGGCTTTACCGACACGGCTCCGGCACCTCCCCCCACCCGCACCGTGTCAGTACGCTTTGGACTATCACCCCGCGCGCGCACGCAATACTATCGCGGCGTTAACCACTGTGCTTTGGTGTGTTCTATCTGTGTTTTGTGGACTCTTTTCGGTGCATACAAAGACCTAGGCAGCGCAGATGATCAAGGAGCTACCGCCACCAGAAGGTTGGCCGGCCATCGGACTTCACGAGGTGAGCGACCTGTCTGGTTCTTTGGTGTGTTGCCTTGGGGTTCTTTCATAAAGCCTTCAGCTTTCACGTTACCTTTCTCGAACAGCTGTTTTGTTGCTGGTTAAAGGGTGAGATGGTGTTAGCTATCCGGACAGGGTCTTACCACTCCTGCCACCACTATAAATCACATGTAGAATTAAAACATTTGCGTACTTTTAAGTCCATCAGTAGTTTTGAAACGTGAGACGCAATGAACAATTTAAAATTTGATTTTCAATTTCCACCACTACTTTTTGTCTCTTTAATATTTATATGCCGAAGATGTTTGCATCTGTTTTAGATAATACCAAAGATGTCTGTTAACTGAAACACTTCAAATAAAATGCCAGTTAAAATTAACAATTTACGCAATGTTCCGGTGACTTTGCATCTATTTTGTCTCGGTAACGAGGGTTGTCAGCCCCGACGATATCTAATTTATAAGCTTGTCTCCACTGACAGGTGTTAAATTATACCGAAATTAAATAGGTAACCGAAAGCGCCTCTTAAAAATAAGTGTAAAAAATAGTCTGAATCGAAGTAAAACAAGAAAAACTATGAAACGAAATATAATAATAATATTTGTCGTTTCAAGTAACGGCAATCATGCCACGTTACATTTACATCTAAGTAAGCTAATTATTTGGATGCGTATTAGGCTCAGAAATTATTTGCGTCTGTCGAATACTTTTAGTTTCTCCGAAAATACTAAAATAAAAGGTTTATGATAAAACAGAAATACAAAATTCAGAAATTCTCAGAAAAGTTTTCCATAAAACAAACGCTAATGAAATCTGCTGCAAAGTTTTTACTTTGTCGACGTGTTCATTTGAAAAGGAGCCATTAGCTTATTACTTTTGGGGCTGGGTTTTACCTTTTGCGAGGGGTTGTATCGGAAAATCTCGTGTAGGTCTCTGTACCACTTGACAGAGTGGAGCTTTTGGTCGTCCATTTGGAAGTGGCAGCTGAGCTCGGCGGCGCGCCGCGGGTCGGCGTGCAATGGAACCTTCAATTGTGTTATCTCGTGGGCCGATGTCATGGCGGCTGAAAAGAAAAACAAAGTTACTCAATGGTTCAATGTAATGTATTGGTCAACTGTGATCTCTCTGGGCAGTTTGACTACCGACTCCGTGGATCTCAAGATTCAGGCTCAGCCTACTTTGGATAAAGCCTGCGTTTGTAACCTTGTGGTTTGTTTGAATAAAATTATTCTTGTTCTGGATTAAGCTTGGGCCTCTATTCTACTAAGAAACCCATATTGCCTTTACGCATTAACTACAACTGTAGGCTGTAAGAGTTATCGTAACGTTGATTCGATTCCATTCGATCGTGACGAGATTTTCCGGTACCGACATGTAAAATGTGGCCAATTTACTAAATAAATCATTTGAATTTATTGATGATATGATAACCATGTCAAACGCAATATGGTTTGACCCTACAGAGGCCCTTTTTATTGTGGTCATAGATCAAATCCCGGTTTACTAAAACTTGTGTGATTAGCGCGAATAATTGCACCAGAGACAAGGATTCTTTTTAACTCACATCAAAAATGTCCAAGGAGAAAAAATACCTTAAATTATTTTGATATTTTGCAATGTACTTACTGCGTTGCGATACATTGTAATGACTAGGTTAAACGTTGGTGCCGACTTCCGTACAAAACTAATATGGCTCACGATGATCAAACTACGTTACTTACATTATTTCCACTTACCTGCATTTTAAACGAATACATTTTAGGCAAAAGGTATTTAATTATGTTAGCCTTTTTTTCGTATTGCAACTATCGCGGTCAGTGTAGATTGAACATTATGGCGTTCATCAGTGACTGTTTATTCGAATTAGTTTAACAACGCTTAATGCCACTAACACTGACATTGAGCTTAAAACGGCATTGGAAGAGATAAGCTTACTCGTTTAAAAATGAACGCAGACGAGAACTAAAAAGTGTGATCAAGTTAAAAGCAGACCAACTGTTAAAGGTATGATTCCGATGTTGGTAACTGCGACTAACGTCGACGAATGTATGCGTTTGCTTCTCATATACATTAATAAACAATAACCCCACGACCCGATGTTTGTCACCGGCCGCGGTTGCTGTCATCGGTTTCATACCTTTACCTTACTACACACTGTCTGGCATGAATTTATATGGAGCACTGACCAACCAGTAGTACTACTAACTATTGGCAACTTTTTCTATGACAACGTTTTATTTGGTCGAATTATTTTAAAGCCGATTATTATAATAACTTAAAACTTACGGGATATCTATTATTTGCCAAATCTATTACTAGGCTAAAAAACGATTGAACGAGTAATGTTTCATCAGTGCAACAGTTTCCTTTGCTTACATTAGGCAACTTTTTTTACTTCCTGCCTTTTTTCTGAATATCATATCGCCGAATTGATTCATTTGGAATATCTATTATTAGGTGCGATGACGAGCGAAGCGAGGAGGAGGGTGTTAAGTTAACAGTGACCGAATAGCGCCAGTGCCAGAATCAACGTTTTTAAAATTTGTAAAACACATTTCAAAACACAAATCCAGTGGAAAGAAATTAAATTAAAAAAAATACCTGTATATGATTGGTCCAAAGTGAAAATGGCATCCTTGTAAATGAATATCTTCAAAATTTGATCCTTTGATCATTACAAATACTTAAACTAATATACATCAATTATAAAAAAAGGTAAAGAAAAAAAGAAAGAAGAAAGATTTTGAAAAAGCTGCTATATTTATTCTTTACTCAATATAGCAGCTTTTTCAAAATCTTTATTTGATGTATATTACTTTAAGTAAACACTACTCAATAGGTGGTATTTTAAAAAGTGAGTTGATAAAAAAAAACGACATGTATATTAGTCGAAGTAACCCATTCTACTATTCGAAAGATGGCATTATACAAAGAAACCAAACATACAGTTGCTAACCGTGAGGTTGGGAAACAAAACGAAATCTTTTGATAAGTAAGTAATACACATGATCAGTCGGCGAAATGAAATTCTGCGAATATTTGGTTGGAAAGATATAATCGGCAATTAAATTTTCTGCGATTAATAAGAGAACTAAATGGTACAGATCTTTTAATAACTTACACAAACCGACATTATTACCATCATTACACTTAATTGCTTGCAATTTACAAATATCAATCATGAAGTAATTTGCAACACTTGCTTATTCAATTGTTTAGCATGAAATAACACATGTTGCTTTTGTACGTTTGAAAAGGTAACTTGAACAAAACTTGTGCGGTGAAATGAATTTTATTCATGGCCATCGAAATGAAAAAAGTTTTTGTCTACCAGTCTACCAATATAGGTGAGAGAGACATTGCTTCGTTCTAAAATGAGATTTAAATACGTTGTTTTTAGAATATGGCGTAATAAACTAATAACGCTATACTTTATTTTGTTTAGATAGGTCCTAATTAACAAAAATAAATAAATATCAGAGGAGAATCTCACACAAATTAACCTAGACTCAAACTAAGCTCTAGGCTTGTACTGTGGGTACTTTAGGTAGACAATGATATAAATACTTATAAAGAGAAATAAATACATAGAAAATATCTAAGATTCAGAAACAAAATATACTCGTGCTCATCACACACATATTTGCCATGGAATCGGACCCGGGGCTGCTAACTTCGAAGGCAGGTTCACTGTCAACAAGGCTAACACGTGGTCAAACAAACGTGTAATGTAAACAAACCAATTTTCATATGGCTCTAATAAACCATCTGAATAGTTACCAGTGTTCGCATAGTGTTGTGCTCCGGTGTAAGAATACGACAACCACCGGTGAAATCACTAGAATAGAGGCATTCCATCTTGGTCCTCATGTCAGGGATGGCAACGCATTTGAGGTCTTAGGTTGCAGTATTGACACTATAGTCTTAAGAATTTAAATGTCTATGGGTCTCAGATTCCACTTACCACAAGGTGGCCTGAGCACTCGTTCCTTGCCATAAACAAAATATTAATAAAAAAGTCGGCCCTTATTAATTCACAAGAATCGAACCTACACGAACTTCGGCAAACTACTTTTCGGTAATTTGTTTGGAACCTTGTATAGGTAGGTGACTAATTTGGTTAACTCAAGTTTGATTAAGTAATTTCACTAGCATTATTGATACTGGGGGGTTATTATGACATAACTGTGTAGCTCTGTTAACGCTCAGAGAAAAGAAAAGAGCTATATTACTGCCATAGCTCTGTCCCTTACGCTCACCGTAAAATGAACTACAAAGCTAGCTCGTAGTAACCCCCCTGTATACATTTGTTTCTTCAACTTGCATTTTATGGGTGACGTTACTATAAATCTATTCATAAGTTTTCAATTGAATAATGCTTTATAATATTATATTATAAACGAATCACAAGAAGTTAGTGCTCTTCTTATGTTTTTAGATCAAAATACTGTATTCTTACTCTAGATACTTAGCAATCAGGTTTAATGTTCACTTTTTAGATTTGTGGGTTGGATTAGATGAGATTATTTATTACTTAATATATATGTAGAGGAATAAATACCTATTGATGATTAAGGCTTTTATATTCAATCTTATGTTGAATGGTGTACTCCCTAAATAGGTTTCTAAAATTTAAATTGATGCTTTTATATCTTAAAGTGGGTACGAATTAGAGCAGCCTCGGGTTGAGGCACGCACGGCTCACCTATTTTGCTCAAAGTTCGCGCTCACGCGCTGTGCGCGAGCATCGGGCGAGCGGCGCGCGGCGAGCCGCCGAGAGTCGGTCTTTTGACCGTGCTCAAAGACGCATCGGTGTGCATGCCTCGCGTAATTTGGACGTGTATCCGAGCGTGCCGCGGGCAGAACGACCAGTTATGACTTGTACTTGGGCGAGGCGTGTAGAAATTTGATAAAGTTGCTTAGCCGTTCCACTAACTAAGCGATTTCTTCTTCTTTTTGTTAATAATTCGGTGAATTATGATAAACGCAGCCGCGGCTGTCATCGTGTCCGACGCCATTTTGAAATGTCGGCTCGCGGCAAGTGCGCTGCTTCACCCGCGCATGCGCATGTGTAACACAATCGTGACAATTTGGCTCGCGAGCAGCTCGCCGCGCGGGGCGAGCATGCCTCAAATTGAGCCGCTCAGATTCATACCCAGCTTAAAATTAATCTCAAGAGTACAAAAAACTTACTACGTCCTTTATAAAATCAATTTAGCTCTAAAGGAACATTTTATCTATCTAAACTCCAAAATCCTTATAGAAAATCTACCAATGTAAGTTAACTAAGCTCGATGGACTGAATAACGTTTAATATGTTTAAGTAGTTTGTTCTGGCTCCACCGTGTTGCAAACTTTTGGGTATTCAAGAGCTCCTGCCCAAGTTATTTCCAGAACTTTCCTTACAAGGTGTAAAATCTTCCTGTCAGCTTAGTTCCTATCATTAAAATTTATGACTATCAAATATGGTTTCTGCCTATTAAATCAGTTTAGGAGTAGCTAAGTAATTTAAAATAATTAATGATTTTAGTGTATAGGTAATTATGTGATGAGTCTTGTAAAATATAATTTAGTTAAACATATTTTGATTTCGTGAACAAAACTACATCACAACCTTTTCTTAGTACATTTTGACGTAACTCTTCCCAAAAAAATCGCCAAACTAGGGTCAGTTTGTTGGCGAATAGTGCCAACAACAACAGTGTGTTTAAAGTCATATGGTGCCGTCTTAGATGATTTTAGTACGTATTTACACTTTAATTGCCTGTATCTCAAGAACCAATAATGTCAACTTAGTCATGATAGTTTTCCTTATAAATTCGTTATATGTGCTTTCATTTATTAATTTTTTTCTTAATTTTTGTATTTGTACGTTTGGCTGTAGGTAAACAAAAATTAGCGCTTTAAAGCTTAATATTTCATAAACGGGTCTCTTGATCGAACAATTGTTTCGACAAATCCAATATTTTTAAAAGTCCTATCCAACGACACCCCAAACTCTGGAGTATACAAGAAAAAAAAATACATCCCCACGTTACATGTACGTTTTTACATTTTATTGTACCACTTTGTTGGCGTGACTTATATGTGTATTCATGCCAAATTACAGTTACTATACGTTAATAAAGAGGTTAAAAAAAACAGGGAGCAACGTTGTTGTAATTTTTGACACCCTTGATAACAAGTTTCAAATCAATGAAACAAATTAAAAGTTTAAAATTCAATAAAATTGTGGTTAAAATTTGGTTCGGTTTTTGTTAATTTTTATTAAACAGTTGTAGAGCAATACCTTTTCTTAGTTTTCTTTGTTATTTTGCTATGCTCTACTAGAAAACTATGTCAGCAAAATATGTTGTTATTGTAGAGCGGTTTAATAATCGCATGTCATTTAGAAATCGGTCAAGTATCATTGAGAGCACAGCGGCGCGACCACGCTCCCGCCACTCTTCCTGCTTTTAAATAGGCAAATGACACAATGGACGAGCTAACGGTTTTCTACTTTATGGCTTCAAAGTTGATACATTGTTTTAGCTGACACCGCCAACTGACGCTCAACTAAGCTTGATAAACTGATATTGGCTTTAAGAACGACATTTATAGCACTTCGTAGCTACGCTAGGACTAGTGTATTTTCATTCATCAGGGTCTCAATTCTTCTCGGTAAAACCATATTGCTTTTGTCATGTTATCGTATTGTTATGATAAGCGATAAATCTTATTTACTTGACAGTAATGGAAGCTAAGGTAAAAACAATAAGTTACATAACAAAAGCAATAAGGTGGTGGTAGACCTGGGCTGAGATTTTACACGGTAAATACGATATTGCCTTTGACGTGTTTCCGTATTGTCAACGTTTTGATAACTCTTATGTAATTGACATTAAAAACAATACTTAAACACGTCAAACGCAATATCGTTTTAACCCAGTAGAATAAAGTTCCAGTGTAAAGTAAAAAAAAAACATTATTATCTATTTTAATAAACAAATTCGTTAATTTGTCGAAAAAAATTTTTTGCGACTACGATTGTAAACAAAGCCTGTTTGAAAGCAATGGTCGAAGTATAAATAATGCCTTACAAACCTGCTTTAAGTATTTACCCTAAATACAAAACATTAAACTCAAATGTTACGCTTACGTACCTACTCGGAATTCGTTTAAAATTATGACAAATTGTGTACCAAGCAAACGTGGTAAACGGACGGCAAATGTTTACGCGCTTCTGGGCTCGGCCCCGTATACTGGCAATTCTGCCTATATGTGCCCATTAAATTCTCTCCCTTTTCACACCCATTCTACTGGCTTTTCAACTCTTTCAAACTTTTCACATGGAACTATTTGGCATTTAATGACATTTCAAACGACATTACGCCGCACACGAGCCCAGTGTACAGGAATTTTCAAATGCGGAAGCTAAATGTAAAGTAAATTTTAGGAGCGTGCTCCAACAATGTTTTTAAAACCCGTTTTTAAGCTTAATTTCAAAGCGGTTCCAACTTCTACTAGTGCCCCCTACTTTATGGTACTTTATGTGTACGCTTCACTTTATGTTGATGATAAGTTAAATGCCGGGTTTTTGGTAACTTTAATCTGCATTGCAAATTAACAGTTGCACACAATAAGAACTTCATTAGCTTTCAAGTTCTCCTTTTGCATTATTTGCAAGGGGATTTAAAATGCCCCTATTATGGGGTAGTACTAGTATTATGGGCATCGCTTTAACCATTACCGCTTACCCTCAGCAGTGTTCGCATTGGTGTGTTCCGTAGCGGCGGTGAGACAACCGGTGAAATGACTACCATAGAACCATTTTATCTTAAGTCCTTCACGTTGACAACGCATTTGCAGTCTTGTGTTTATCACTGTAAGATTGCAATCTCGAAATTGAAGATGTCTTTGGGCTTCAGAATTCAGATCCTATTCCATACCAAAAAGAAAAACCAGTCAAGTGCGAGTCAGACTCACGCACCGAGGGTTCCGTTCATACTTAAAAGAATGTAAAATTATATCGAGGGACAAACTTGACATTGCCGTTAAAAAAATGTTGTCTCCATACCCTCTTGAGGCCCACCATACTACAATCCGGTAGATTTTTGTTTGTAGGAATTTGAATCCAGCAGCAAGGAAATAAAGTTCAATTAACTTTGCACTTAAATTACATTTTCAATTTTGAAACGATTAAAAATGAGCTTTATGTACCTTGAAATAAGGTTTAAATTGAATTGCCTGGATTATGTTCTTTCTATAGCACACCATCGACATAGGTCGCGATTGGTTTTACTATGGAGCAACAAATTATTATTGTCGGATTTTGTATTTTACTTGTGCTGTGAGACAGAGAGATAAATTTTGATTCCCTTGAAAATGTCGAAATATACCTACGTTCTTTGCGGCCTAAACGGCCGTATCTTTTTTTACGTTAATTTAGAAGTTTGTTTTTTACAGCTTCAAGGGACTGTAGATCTGAGTATATGGTTTTTATTTTAACTCGATAACTTCACGCATTCCAGAGATAAAGAGTCTAGACAGGCAGACGGGCGGACGGATGGACAACGAAGTGATCCTATAAGGGTTCTTTTTTTTTTCTTTTGAGATACGGAACCCTAAAAATGAACGCAACAGTTAAGTAATGGCTCACTCCGCTTCTGGTAAAATGGGGACCACGTCGTGGCGGTTTGTAAGAAAGCCAGCAAGACACTACGTTTCTAATTGAGACAGAATCGCAACTTAAACAGTAACGCGTTGAATGTTACTTTACATGACATCTTAATGATAGAAAGGATACAGCGGAAATTAGGCAAACAAAGCAAAATCCTTTTCTTTATTTATCAGCATTTGTGACGGGTATGGTCGATCTCTACATTTTGGAGTTTACACGTAAATATCTTCTTCTAATCCATGATGGTTTGATACTGAGAGGGCAACTTAACCATTCATCTACTAGAGAGAATCCCTCACATTTCATACGAGTGTTCGCTTTTCCCGCGGGCATTCGCTCATGACACGCTCTTTACGCTCTTACTAGGTCCGATACTAGGTACTGATATCTTTGGCATGTGCATCTGCAAAATAGATTTATTACCTACGTTTAACATTTTGAGTGCTTTGATATAAATTTACTATAAATTTACTGTGTTATTTATTAATAAATAAATAAATAAAAGAAATTAAGGCGCTCTAAATCGACTCAATCGCAACAAATTGTTTCGAATATGATTTCAATCTATGTGAGTGATTCTGATAATATAGATACCTTTAGTAAATGATAACATTATGAAGATCCCCACACTCCATCCTCCTAATGCCATCGAGCGATCCATTAATGGATTGTATTTTCGAAAAGACTCTTCTTATTTCCTGATACATTTCGTATTTCGTAATTATTTCTCAAAGATTCGTTGAATTCACCAAATAATAAAACGTGCGGTGGCCCAGACTTCAATCCATCCCATTTTTTTCTAAGCGAATAAATATCGAGCCGATAGCCATTTTTGAGTTTTGACTGTTGTTTGTAATTGTGATTGACCGATTCAAGCCCGGGTAGAATGTGAGCAATATTGGTGTTTTTAATTACTTTTGTTTTAAAATGTTGTTTTATTGGAACCGTTTTATTTTCGAGGCGTTTCTTTTAAATTAAAAGCGCGGCGAAATTTTCGAAGGGTAACTTTTATAACCGACCTAATTTTTAACACAATTATCTAATGTTTACTAAGTAGGTATGCTAAGCAAAATGTGTGTTTCTTATTGCAGATATCCAAAAGCACAAACGCGGTCAAAACGAAAATCAGGAAAACGCTAATGTAACTTCTTTATTACACAGAAACAATTACAAAACATATTTGCATCAATATACTGTAAAAATGTACTTAGATAAACTTATCCTATATGGGATCTTTCTCCAACTTTAGTCAAACGTTATTAAAACGTTACAAAAATAATGGGTTTTTTGGATAGACAGGTTTTAATTTACATTCAATTATTTTTGACCGCGCTCTTTTGTTATTTCTACATATACAACGATAACACCAAATAATGAAAAGAGATTTTGCACTACTTGCAGTATCTGTATTGAAATTTAAAACAGTTTTGTGGAAACTTATCGACATTAATTATGCAATAATAGTGAAAGGTTTGTCAACCAAGTCAGTTCTATAACTTTTTATTTAATGTATACTTTTAAAATCATCGTGTAGGCCGATCGGTAAGCCAGTCCCCAGACTTCCAAAACCTGCCACTCAAAAGACGTCAATATCATTCCAAGAATATCCAAACCTGAGCTTTTCCGAAATAAATGGAATTGTATGAGATCAATCATCTAAAAATACACACACATTTCATACGGGACTGCTCTTACTGTTATTAAATTTAAATTATGCGCTTCATGTTTTATGATGAATCCAGTTACCTAATGCAAATGTGGATGTGAAATATTTTTGTAGGATTTCATTAGGAAAAGACGAACACGAATAAAATAAAAATCCAAATTGTCATATATTAATATGATTGATTCTTAATTTTCAGTACGGTTATTAAGTATTTAACAGCTAGCGTAACATGACTGTTCGTAAATCTTGTACCTTTTTTATAACTTAGTAACCTTTTTCGAAAACCCAAGTAGTTAGTCTTAATTTGTTGATACTTTACTGTAAAAGAGCTGATATAGAAACGGTGTCGGAGGTGGTCACAGATAAACGCTCACAAATTTTGCTGCTTATTTCAAATTTCTATCACCTTAACTCAAAGTTCAGTTTAATCCTGTATAAATAAAGTCCCCGCGTCTGTATATATGTTAGTACTATTTTTGGGAACTACGAAACCGATTTTTGTCAGTTTTCACCCTCCTTAGACTGTTTCTTAAAGAGGTTTAAACGTGAATAACAGAAAGAACGTTTTTTATATTTTTCCGTGCGAAGTCCGAATTCTGAACAAAAGTATTCCTAATAAAAAAAATATAATTTTAGTTCAATTTTTAACCCAATTCACCTTAAAATAAAAGGTTAAATATGTACACTTTAAAATGCATGTGTGATAAATTGCCTAGCTTCGAAATAAATGGTTCATTTATATCTAAGCAATGAACAAATTAGCAAACTTCGTGGTAGGTACAACTAAAGTTAAATTTGGAATCAAATTCATTCGCCAACTCCTGCGCTACCTTTAATATCATATCATACTGCAGGCTTCTCCTATTTACATAAATTAGAGCACTAAGTTACGAAGGGACTGGTTTAATATTCAGAACTTCGGGACGTAATTTCTATTTAATTTGTTACCAAGTTTATAAATTACGTTTGGTTGGAGTCTGAAACTTGTTTTGGTTGATGCCTAAACTTTATTTTGGTTAGAACCTGAACCTTGGGATCCAAAAGATAATGTAACTCGTTAAGGGGCAAATACTTTAATGTTCATAGCCTCGTTCAAAGGCGTGGTCTTTATATTTATCTTGATTATTGAAATTAAATTAAGTAAAATTATCGTATAAATCTATTTGCATCTACAGTGCTGCTATCTTCTTAATTTATTTTGACTAGCTGCCGCTGTCTCACTCGCACTTACATCTGACAGTATATTTGTCACTCGTGTTTCATAGAAAAACGAAGCTTGCCGAACTACATTTAAATCTTGTAATACAATATTTTGTCACGTAATTGTTTATTTACTCAATACATAAAATAAATAAAAAAATGAAATTAATATACATACACCACAGATTAAAAATTTAATGGCTTCAAACAACTAAACATACATTTTAGAAGTAGTTGAGGATAACAGTTTTGCTCTCCTACAGTTCACTTTTTGTTTAAGGTCGTGTAACACAAACTTAAACTTCTATGCGTTGTGCAACGCAATGTTAAATTTATATCTTTTATTTTTTATAATACTTATGAATACTCGTTGCAGAGGACTACTTAAAAAAAAAAGTTAAAGGTACTTTCCTATACTAAAAATATCATTATGTGACAATTTTCACAGCTCAAAACATTTACAACGATGTTTGGATAGCAACAGGGGTGATGAAATATTTTATTGTATGCATGTGTTCGACCGTACAGTCAGCAAACAATGACACTTAGCTCGGCGTCGATAACCTTAACCACGTCAAGAATCGGATTAAATGGGTAAATGGGCAATGTTTTGTTTTTAACAAATTCTATGCTTTGAAATTGTTGCTCTGCATTAGTACTTCTTTTTTGATGTGATAGTTCTTATTTGAGCCTGTTATTGTTAAGATTAGCCATGTTGTTATAGTTATATCGTTTAACATATCGTCGATATGTTCGAACCTAACAAAGAGGTTGAAGTTATTTTTGATTTTTGCTGAGGCAGAGGGCAAGTTAGTATAACCATAGTATAACTCTGTGTAAAGTTAGAGTTGGAACCCAATAACCGTTAACCTAAAAAGCCTGAATTAATTTTGTCACTGAGATTGTGAAAATTTTTTTTATAGCCAACCATCTACTGGCATTGTTAACAAATTGAAATGTTTTATAGAAGACTTAATAAAGCTCCTGAACTCAACCAATTTCATCAATGTTAACTACGAATTTCAAGAAAATCTTGAAAGTGAATTCATCAATACGTCTACGTCTCAATCTTAAAATACTTTCATATATAAAAATTACGCTGGTAAACAATATCTTAGCCGAACTTTGCAAAATGTGGTTACAAAGTTATCAACTAGTTTAGAGTTGTTGGTATTCTGTAGCTCTGCGTACCCCAGCCTGGGAATGAAGGCATGACGTTATGTATGTATGTATATAACATTTGAATACGCATAACAATAAACTTATCGGTGATAGGGCAAATGCAAAAACACACGATTACAATTAATGCTGGTACAGTTGAATTTCCGTGCAGTCTATCTTAAAATGTAAAATCATTTTGTGTGATCGTTCACGTCAGGTCTTATTGAATGTGTACCAGTATTTATGAAGTGCTCCTTCCCGAGGAGATGTGCGCACCGAGACGGCAATGGCTGCAAGCGGCGCTTCCAATCGGAACCTCCCGATAGAGCGAAAATGTTTGAACTCTAAATATTTGACCGATATTTGCAATGATCGCGAACATCTTTTATAAAAGTAATTTACTGTAATA
Organism: Acleris holmiana; assembly: GCA_949316455.1. NCBI lineage: Eukaryota > Metazoa > Arthropoda > Insecta > Lepidoptera > Tortricidae > Acleris > Acleris holmiana. The sequence goes on from OX438770.1 coordinate 12,489,778, forward strand.
TTCTAGATAATTTATTCTTGAAACGGAAATTCCACTCCATTTACCCTACTTTAGCACTTTGGTTCGGCGGAGGGAAAGAAATGCTTTTAATATAAGTAATTTCAGAACAAATTTACTCGATTTGCCCTGGATAAAGGTTGAATAATAATTACGGCGAAGGGTTCCAGTAATTTGCCTAAGTTGCTTTACTATGAACGTTTTGACGAATCAGTACACTCCGAATTGTTATTCAAATTATTGTTTCGCACGAATTCTTGCTTTTGAATATTCATTCTATTAACGTTGTTTCGTCGTTTCGAAAAATATTTTTGTTGGGGTGTTGTTTGTCGGCGACCTTGGTTGGGTTTGTTTGTTTTTATTAGGAGATTTAAATGATCTCTTGCGTTGTTATAATTGTTTTGAAACACGGGGGTAATGATGCGGATGAAAAATTATTAAGGTCGTGGCATAGCACCCCCGCCGTCTTACCACCACACAGCGCCGCACAACTTTGAGGCTTTCCTTGTTAGACACAAAGTATAAAGGAATAAATATAGACTGCTCTAAGTTGAAATAGGGTAGATAATTTGAGGAAATAAAATTTTAAATCAGGTAATATTGTAACAATGTAAGCATGCTAGCTACATCAAAATTAATTATAGGTTAAGTCAACTAATATCGTAAGTCGTTTTCTGCACGCCTACCCATTCTATAGGTAAATTCATTGATCGTAATTACAGTCACCAAGAAACCTTTAATAATAAATAATTAGGAGAAATAAAAATCAATATCCATTATTTTCGGAATTTCCCTAATAATACACACTGTAAAAGAGTTATTGCTTTATCTAAATATGAAGGAGGTAGTTTGCATGAGATTTAAAATAACCCATCTAAGATTAAGCTTTAAGGAATTATATCGAATTATTTAATTATTACATAATTTTCACCGTTACCTTAGGGTGGTGCAAATGAATTTGCATTAAAACAAAAACAATAATGTTAATCCCGAATAGTAGTTTTAGGGTTCCGTAGTCAGACTAGGAACTTTTTTTGTTTCTTTCATGTCACTTAGGGGTATGAAAAATAGATAATAGCCGATTCTCAGACCTACTGAATATGCATATAAAATTTCATAAAAATCGGTCGAGCCGTTTCTCGAGGAGTATGGTAAGTAACACTTGTAACACGAGAATTTTTTTTTTTTTTTTTTTTTTAATTTTTTTAGAACACATACAGTCATATACGAATGCGATATAGAAGTACTTTGTACTAAACAATATAAGTATCAAAAAGACCTGGAGGTTCATTAATGAATACACATAATAAAAATGCGCATGTTTAAATTTACAATAGAAGTGAAATGAAGTGAAGAAACACTAAAGATGACAATATAAGATACTGGTGAACAAAAAATATATTAGGATACTAACACAACTTACATTTTAATAACCTTTTAAGGCTAGTAAGAGAAACATGGAAAGGATCAATGTAACACAGATGTTTATTATAATATCTAGGAACTCGTCTGAAAAAGGTATGTCGAGAGTAATTTGTGCGGGCAAAGCGCACATGAAATAAAGGTCTAGGACGCAAAGGGTGGTGCGGAACACTGAAGTTAACTTTTTCCAAAAGATTTGGACACTGAATAACACCTTTGAAAAGCTTAAACATAAACATAACGTCTAAATAAATACGGCGATCATTAAGGGAAGAAATATCAAAATGCTTTGCAGCTAACGCGGAGTTTTCGGAATAAATACCTGTTCAATAACCAAGTGATTTTAAGAAAATATTTTGGATTCTCTCTAATCGGTCAACGTGGACTTGGTACTGCGGCGTCCATATTACAGAACCAAACTCAAGGACACTTCTAACAAAAGATGTAAATAGCAACTTATAGGTTTCAGGTCGCTTAAAAGGCTGACCCACCCGAAGCAGCATTCCTAATTTTTTATAAGCACGCTTACAAATATTATCTATATGAGTATTCAAGTTTAATTGTGAGTCCAAGGTGACGCCTAAATCCCTAATGGAAGAAACACGTTCTAAATTATTACTTGATATGGTATAATTAAAAAGAATTGGATCATGTTTACGAGTGAAGCTAATAACAAAACATTTGTCAGTATTTAGGAAAAGATGGTTATTAGAACAGTATTGGTAGAAATTATCCAAGTCTTGTTGCAATAATTGGCAGTCTGCTTGCGAAGCTATAGATTTATAAATTTTTGTGTCATCTGCGTAAATGAGGTGCTCTGAGGATCGGAATAATAATCGGATAATTTTATATATTAGATAGATAAACGTTGTGTATTTATGCCAAAAAAAAACTTTCTGGTACTAAGAGTATCTGTAAGTATTTATTACTTGTAAGTATTTATTACTTTATTAAGTACTTGTAATGTAACTTACTTTTAAGTATTTCTGTACTTTTGTTTGAAAAAATGACCTTCTGCTGGAGTTTCTTGGCGCTTCTTCTCCGCAATGATGGTCTTATCTAAAGCGCTAGTAAATTCACTTCATATTACCGACGTGTAAAAGAGCCCCATGGGGGCCTATTTACTGAATAAACATTTTGATTTTGATTTTGATTTGATTCTGAGTAAAACTATGAGGATTCCAGTTAGACTACGGGACCCATATATGATCACTTTGTTGTCCGTCGGTTTGTCAATGGATTTGGATTTGACCGCAGTCTACCTGACGGCATACTCGGTATACAGTGTGTTACCGGCATGAGGGCTTTAAATTTAGGTATCGATTCTACTCCTCAAATGGAACTCCTTTTGTTCTACGACTTTAAAAAATTAGGTAATTTTTATTTTTTATTTTTCATACAAAATAAATTAATTCACTGACTTTACTAGTAAAGTTTGAAAGTTTGATCACCTATAACTTACTGTAAATTAAGTTATTTTCTAAGTCGTAGAACAAAAGATGTAGCATTTGAGGAGTAGAATCGACACCTACATTTAAAGCCCTCATGCCGGTAACACACTGTATATTATGGGAACTGGTTCCTTTTGTCTTTTGTTGATGATAATTTCTTGTGTTTCATCGTGATATAATATGACGTGATGTGCAAACGGCAGACCATATAATTTGCGTAATTGTCTTCTCCATTTTTCCATTTCTATCTAAGGTAAGAAATGGGTTCTTATAAATCTTATTACAAACAAATCACAACGATATTTGAAAATAGACGTTGTTACTATGGGGAGTAGGAACCAATAAAGAATCAAAAGTGGACAGAAAGCAACAATAATTTTTGTCCTGTTCGGAATTTTCTTTTTACGACCGGTATCCTTTTAATTTTTTCAAACATTGATATTCTTGGAACTTCCGGGTAACAGTGTCAATATTTTTTAAGAAAAAAATATATTTTAGAGTCTGAAGCTCCTTGGTACGAGTATTTTCTTGTCAGATACATCTCAAAAAAGTGATAATCGAATTCTACGTAAAAAGAAGAACGCACGAGTAAGCATTCCCTGTAACTATAGGGTGTCCCAATCTCGCGTACAATTTGGGACACCCGTTATATTATAAATAAAATAACGAAAATAAATAAGGAATAACAAATGTCATAATTATTTCTTAAAAATGAAAACAAATTCCTTTTCGGTAAATATTTGGTTGGAAAATATACAATGATGAACAGAATCCAACCGTATGATACAAAGAAAGATAGTACAGGAATCGCAAAGAGATAATATCATATGCACGTATCATATATACAGCATCAACGTTCCAAATGGCAAAAGATGAAGAGTTCTAGGTTTCTACAGGGGGAGAAACCTCATTGTCCTATTCTGCCCTTCTAACATAAAATGCAGTAGCTCAGGCAAAACTTCTGTAGCAAATGTAACCTTATTACTAAGGGTATAGGATTGAATCTGCTTTGGCTATTAAATTTGAGATACTGCTTTTTTGCTTAAGAGGGCAGTATTTTTGCAGGTGAATGTACCTCCACACCAGCGCGGCGTGGCTGTAGCGTGCGCTATTGCTTTTACATCGCCTCCTGAGAGTTTCGTTCTGCGCCGTAATAATATGTGCCACCATTTTTGCGATAACTACGCCAACAACTAAGCACTGGCCGCCCCGGTATTACCCTAATTAAGTATTCCCACGTACCGCCCCACTCCTAATTTACGGCTTCAACTCGACCTATAAATAAAAGTAAGTTAATTCAAACAAAACCCAAGGGCTTATCCTTATCTTTTATGACAATAAAAACAAAAGCCCTTGAAGTTATGATTGTACTATCATTAATATCGCTCGAGTTCGAGGAACAAACTTTTCTCTTTTTATCCGTACTCATTGTTGATACTTTATTTTATTACGCATCTAAATAAATACGGCGCTAAAGTTTATTATAGCAGTCAACTTTTAAATTCAATAGACATTTTCCTTATTCTTTTCTACAGAAGCTGGAAATTTGTCGGGTGTAGGTACGTGCCATCAAATGGTATCAATAGCAAAAAGGAATTGTCGCCTGTTCTGGCTTCTAGCCAGTATTCCACTTTTTTCCATCACCTAAAATATTACACTGGGAGCAGACAGTTGTCTCAAGAATTGGGGGGAAATAAATTGCTTGGCGTTCATATTTGCTGATTTATTTATCACCCTGTAGTGGTTTTTGAAAACGTGTCCTCATAAAACCCAATACATTATTTTAGTAACATTGTAATGGCAACCTTATCGAATTAACTATTTATATTTGGCATCATGTCCTCAAGCGAGAACCTACGGACGCAGGAGGGTATACATAGCGATCTTTTACATTTAGATTACATATTATATTTATTTTTAAACGATTACTTCTACCATTAAAATGTTTATGACTAAACAGATTGATGAAAACAGTATTAACTGTAACTTATTTTGTTGCGCCTCGAATAGAACTCACTACCTTTAGTGAGTACGATAAATAACATTGCGTCGTGATAATGATAAGGTATGACCTGTAGCAAACTGTCCTACAATAGTTTTATAACAATATATCGGCCATCTTCGTGCACTTATCGTTCCATTAGACAAAATTGTCGATTCGTATGCGGCAGTGACCTCAATCGAGTCACATAATAGCGCGGTCGGCATTTTAGAAGGACCACAGTAATTGCGACAGCCTAATGGATGGGATCATCTCGGAGGGACCCGAATGGATTGACGTATCTAACTACTTTGTCTTGAGATGGTTCCAAAATCTTAGTGTGACAATTATTACTCATAAAGTTTCCCAAAGTAAAGCTACTCAGAATAATTGAATATACGTACTGGATTGTACCGCAGACTTTGTCGCACGCTTCTATGTTTATTCGCAGCAATGGAATGTGGAGGTGCCTTTTTTCGGTCTATGCAATAAAGACGAAAACACAACAATTCAGAAAATGCCGGCAATCCCCATAAGTGGAGCTGGGATATGTGGGTACACAATCCCTATTCTACGTATATTACTGAATTCCGCTTACTACCCCGCTCCCTCGACATCTTGGCTACAATAAGTCAATAGCGAATTCGCTTCATAACATAAATATCTTGTTTTTGACGACAAAAGGGGAAATTTAAACTTGGCTATGATATTGAATGGCAACTAACTAACTTTATTGGGCCGTATAAAATGACGAGGTCTCGTAAACGTATATCCGCACGACAATATCCATGTTTCACGCGCTTTATGCGCGTCAGACTACGCGGCCGCCTCTCCGCGGCCCCTTAGCACTCTTCAAACACATAAAGAGGGCGTAGTAAATAATTTTTCACAGGAGGAACACCGTTTTAAATCCGTGCGCTTCCTCCACGCGCTCCTTTCAAAGAATAAACGGCCATCATTACAGTCGGTCGTTGCACACGAAAATTCTTTCATGTCCATTCAGTCGTTGGAATCCGAAGCAGTTTGAATAGTGCACCAGTGAAAATAATCGCCATAGTAAAGCACAATCGGTGGCTGGAAGGGTGCCAAGCCATCGCGACGTACGATCGGCGGGACGTGGTTTCCTATGTGTTTCGTTTCGATAGAATTAACAATTTCCCTTGCAATCGACGGGGAGTCGCGGTCGCACTGCTTGTCGATAACCGTTTCAGATAAACTGTATTACACCGGGACCCGGGCGCGGAAAAACTCGATCGGATTAGTTTTTGTCTCTGGCAACTCCGGATTGGTCGGCGAATTGTGTTGCCTGTGTGCTTCCTTCCTGCGCCTAATCGACTATGTACATTTTTTGCTAGCTATACTGTAATCATTATAGCCATGCATGACCAGCAAAAGATTTACCTCCGATTTGAAAGTAAATATTATTTAGTCTGCAGAAAAATACACGCGGCAAAATCACATTTACGTATGCTTTAAGTACAACCTGTTAACTATGTTATTTTTAAAGTTTCTTGCACAGTAATTGTAACGGTAGAATTTACAATTTTCTGGATTTTACTTGTTTAGAATTGTTTAATTTCTATGGATTAAAGAACTTATTAGGCGGTATGTATTTTTCTAATTTGGCACCCCAAACACTGAGCCGTCGTAAAATTCACAATGTATTACCCTGCAACAGCTGTTTGCATTCTGGTACGAAAAGAGTTCGTTCAAACTTGAAATATTAATTTTACGACATCAACTTTTTCACAAACGGCCGGCCGGCTGCAAAGGATAAAATAATGGCGGCAGTGATTGACTTTCTATTAGTCTCTTAATTCCCGTTTGATGGAAAAAGTACTAATTTCCGAGTGCTAATGGATTTAATTTCATCCCTCTTGGACAAATGACGCCGGGCCGCTTAGGCCGGGATGGATCGACGATTTGTAACATTTTTTCATTTACCTTTATCTGGCACATTGCTCGCGACGTGCTCAGAGACGCACAAAGAGCAAGCAGAACAGGCCTGGCCGCGAGCCAACCGTCTCACGTTGTCAAGAAACGGCAAACTTCGTTTAATTTCACCGACAATTGACAAATTTCAAATGAAAATTAATTAAAAGACGTTGACGAACTCAACAATGGATGTTGTTTCGAGTTGCTGGGACTTTGACGGGATTAAAATGCCACGCCTTTGTAAATTACGGCTAAGATAATCCTTTTACAATAATCCTACTCAAACCCCACAATTTGTAAAGGAAGACACTTGAGCCGCGTCAAATTATCCAAAATTCAGTTAATTCCTTATAAAAGTGGTTCGCTTTATGTCATGCAAATTACGTTATGTAAACTAACAGGATTATGCCGAGTTGTTACTTGTTACGGCTAATAGAGAAATATATTTTCATGTGCCTTTGATGTTTGCTTTTGTTTAAGGGTAATTTAATCTGCTAACAGCTCAACGGTCGTTATTCCCTGACAGATGTAACTTAATAACGTATCCGCCTGAGCTGGTTATAGTGCAACAACCCTGCTATTTACTTTATTGACTAGGTACTTGTTTGAACCAGTGACTTTACTCGCTTAAAATTTGTTTATCCCTTCTCCTTCGGAACTCCCAACGGCTACTGAATAAAAAGAAAGGTCGTTTTAGATACTAGTAGGTAGGTGTGTTACACCAGTATACCTAGTGTAACTAAGTTTCAAATTTTAAATAAGTTTTATATTTTTGTTATCAGAATGAGTTACAAATATATATTTTCCCTGTGTGGTTGCCGGTTTAGAATAGTGCCACTCCATGTCTCGGATGTCGTAAGAGGCGACTAAAGGAATAAAGGCTTGTAGTACTGTTAGGCGATGGGCTTGCAACCTGTCACTAATACACTGGTTAACATCTTAGCCTACTTGTGCAAAATGTGGTTACAGAATCATCAAATTTAGTCATTTTGGAGTTGTTGGTATTTCTGTAGCTCTGCCTACCCCACTCTGGGAATGAAGGCGTGATGTTGTGAGTGTTAAATATTTTAATTGAATACTAAATATAGCATGTTTATGTCTACTTAATATGGGAGATAACTGGGTAATTTACACCTAGGTAATAAAGGCGACATTTTGCATTAAATGTTAATTATACACTGGTAAACATCTTAGCCTGACTATGCAAAATGTGGTTACAGAATTATCAACAAGTTTAGAGTTGATGGTATTCTGCTGCTCTGCCTACCCCACTCTGGGAATAAAGGTGTGACGTTATGTATGTACGTATTAATTATTATGTTACGAACTTCAACTCGTGGTTTTTAGAGTTCCGTTGTCAAGGAGCCTTTTTAGTTTCGCCATGTGCGTCTGTGCGTCTGTCCGCGGTTAATTTAGAGACTTAGATTAGGGTCGTAAAAAGAAACCTAGTTAAAGGCTTAATGAGTAGAGAGAGAAAATTAGTCCCACTTCGTTACACAATGGAATCAATGAAATTTTATTTAACTATGTTTTTTTTTAAAACGGCCCTGTTGGCTTAGTTAGATAAATAAATTACGCCGACAAATTTGTAACATTACATATTGAAATTATATTCGCTTACTTCAGATACATCTAAAGCAAGCAAGTACGTACATGTTACTATACATTTTTTGGATTTGGGGCACCGTTTAGGAAATATTCAACTTGAAAAGTGACATTTTCGCTAGAGTTGCGGGTGTTTGTGTGTATCCCCTTCAGCCAAAACACATTTTATAAAATCTGAAAATAATCTTAAATGAAGCACATATTATAACAAACTTAAAAGGAAAACTATCACGACTAAGTAAACTAGGTTGGTTTCTAGTTATTACTTACTAGTTATTTAAAGTCTCTAGTTAAAATTAATGAATGCTGACAGTTAAGAAATAACAATATCTCAAATGAACTTATCCCTTTCAAGGATATCTTCCAGTTAATCTTAGGGCGATTGTGAAAATATAAATATTGGTAAACTATAGACAAATACTAAAGTACAAAATATAGACGAGAGGAAATAATAAAAACCAATAACTTTGTACTAAATCAGCACGAAACAAACACATACATTTATCTAAATACAAAATACATATCCATTTATAAATATGTGTATATATTCATACATATCACGCATGAACAAAAAACAAAAGGAACACTCAGCCACACAAACTCCTGAGTTGAAGGTATTTATTTGACTTTGGTAGGTAAGCTTTCGTTGCTACGATCGTCTACGGCGTAGCACAGGTGAGTGTGCCGGAGTAGGAACTCGTACCTTGAAACTTTCATTCTACGACTTTACAAAAAAACAAATACATAGATACCGCTCCATTTTTCTCTATCGTTAGTGTGTATTGTTTGTTCTTGACTACTTTCAGGGGTCATGGTATTTTTATACTCTAAAATATACTAATTAAAAACTTCATACAAAGATCTGCGTAACCTTAAAAACTACGTGAATAAGGGCCGCACAGAGATTTAACGATGATTTAGTCATTCCTTCGTAACGACTTTTATACACAAGTTTTAAAAAGGAATGAGATGATTTTCTCTGAGTATGGCGGTAAGTTGCGTCATTGAAAGACCGTTGTAAATCCAGCTATACTTGCGTACTTGTCAGAAAGTGACAGCTGTTTTATCCACATTAATCTACAGTGATAAACAACTATTATGGAGAATAGGACCCCACAGCCTCCAAATTAGAACACAACACAAACGCTTAGAAGGTCCAGAAAGGCGCGTTTTCTTCCTTTACTTAACGAGAATCAATCACGAGTATTCCTATGCAGTGAGTTCACTCAAATTGGATCGTTGTCTCAAAGTAAAGTTATGCAGAGTTAATTAGCCTATACAATCTCGTACCCAGGATTCTCAGAGGTGCTATTCTCAAAAACCACTCTCTTTCGAACGGTCGATCGAGTGAGCAAAGTCGAACTAGCTCTCTTACTCGACGTGTAATTCGTGTTAAGCGGGTAAGCTGAGAATGCACGCCCTTATGAGGACTGTGAATCAAAAAATATCCATACAAAATGAGATAACGTTTTTCTCCCCTTAAACGTTGTCCGAATCCTACGATTTTTTAAATATGTTATAGACATTTTAAAAAACTACGTCTGTAAATTATCTTTTCCAAAAAAAATATTGGAATTAAAATAAAATGAAAAAACAAAAGCGGAAACGTACAGACGTAGTTTTCCATAATATCTTCAACATATGCAAAAATAGTGGAAATCGGATTAGATTTAGGGGATGAGAAACGTTATCGCCCGGAGCTAAATTAGTATGGATTATTTTTGACAGCTACGCGAATTAGGCATCGCTTTACAATCCTTCTCAGGTTTTTACGTTCTAATGGGACATAATCAACTCACTGATTATTATTGGTGCGTCAAGTTCAAGAACGAGTTTATTAATAACAACACCTACCTAGCTCGCCTTTGTATCACTGATTGTACGCCTCACCGAAATCCAATGCCAACGACGAATTCGAACACGTATTTAATTTGTGAGGTACGCGGGAGAAATTCACGCTTAAGGTGATTACCATATTTCCGATTCACCCAGGGCTAGTCCCGAAACATCCATGAAGAGCCATCGGGGCAAGGGGACTAAGTAGGGAGAGGTCACGCGTCTGAGAAACAAAACGTTATTAGGGTCGTTCTACTTTTTTACCGACAATACATCGTCATTTTTCTATATTTTGCGTTTTTCAACTATTGATAATTATAGTTTTAATTTTTGAATTTAATATACTTTGCGTGAATTTTTATTTAGACTAATTAATGATTATTTCGGTGGCGATAATGTTTTTTTCTTTATGGTGGTTTTTCAGAATATACTGTGACAGAATGGCCGTTTTCAGAGGAGACAAAATTTTTATTACCACTCGGTCACGCGATTCTATAAAAAACAAACTTATAAAAAAAACACAGGATAGAGAAAGTGAAAAATTATTTACTACTACATACACATACATACATACTATCACGCCTTCATTTCCAGAGTGGGGTAGGCAGAGCTGCAGAAATACCAACAACTACAACAAGAGTTGTTGGCAATTCTGCAACCACATTTTGCACAAAAAGGCTAAGATGTTTACCAGTGAAATAGTGACAGGATGCAAGCCCACTGCCTAACAGTACTAGAAGCCCTCATTCCCTTAGTCGCCTCTTACGACATCCACGGGAAGACATGGAGTGGCACTATTCTAACCCGGCAACCACACGGGCGTACTTACTACTAATAGATGAATAAATGTTTGGACGTATATTCAAACACTAAAACATTAATAATCAATACTACAACTGATAACGTATGGTAAAAAGAGGACAGGCAATTGTCGGTAAAAAAGAAGAATGACCCATTAACGTAAAAACTAGCCAAAGGGATAATACATTACATCATTATTTTTAGGGTTCCGTAGTCAAACTAGGAATCCTTACAGTTTCGCCATGTCCGTCCGTCCATCCGTCCGCAGCCTAGCGCAGACTTTTAGTACATATTAGGAAGCTGTAATTTGGCATGAATATGCATATTAGTCACGCCAACAAAGTGGTAAACAACAACAAAATGTTTTTTTTTTCTCGTTTAGGTACCCCATCGTGTGGGTGTCGTTGGATCGCTCTTTAAAAATATTACAGTTTTGTGAAAACAAATTTTCGATTGAGGGATCTATTGAGCTTTAAAGCGCTAATTTTTGTTAGTCAAGAATCCCCCTACAGCCAAAACTACAAATACTAAAAATCTGAAAAAAACTTAAATGTAAGCGCATGTAACGAATTTAGAAGAAAAACTGACATCATTTATTTATACCTACTAAAATCATCTCAGACGGCACCAAATGACTTCTCATAGAAAATTAGTTATTACATGTTGATTTTTATGTTTGTAGTACTGAACCGCTTCGGAAACCGACACTGAGCATGGTCCGACACGGTCTTGCCCGGATTTTTATGTTCAAAAAGCAAGACATTTCTACGGCCGATATTGACCTGTCAATTCATCCTATTAGAATACAGACAATCAGTTTCTTTTTAGGTTTCATAAATTTCTTCACAGATTTTAGACTGTCAGGCGGCTTGGCCGACTTAGGACTGCAGGCAAACCGTTAGTCTGGGGGAGTCCTAAGACTAACTAGCAACTGACCTCTATCTGTCTGATAGTGGATCAAGTCGAGGATGGAGTTCGCTGTCTCAAAAGCAGTCTTCACTCTTCTTTTGAAGTCACCCAAGTACCCCACAGTAGGTATTTAGCCAACGTAGCGTAATGCTTACCTTAACAAAACATTGTTCAATGGTTTCAAAAGCAACTTGCCCGAGTAGCATAACAAACAAAATAACAAGTGCTACAGAAAGGAAACGTAAAATTGACGTGGGTCTTGTTGAGCTCTCTTTAAACTTGTTTGAAGTCCTTACCTTATATTCTTAGGACATTACTTTACCAAAATTAATGATTAATATGTGTGTAAACATATTTATGACTTCGACTGTACAAAAATAGCTTGCTGCTACCTCGTCGTATTGCGATTTATTTACCTTTTAGCTATTTCAGTCCTATTTCTTAATAAATACATAAGTACGTCTGAAAGATCAGAAATGTAAAAATATGTTTTGTCATTTACGAAAAACATCTCCTTAATTGATACTTTTTATAGAAGCCAACATAATGTTGCCACCGCGGCGTGAATTTCTCGCTTTATCTGTATTCAATACCCACTAATAACAACGTCGTAAAAATGTTTATGAGAAATATCTAACACCACCCTTTCATCTGTTATTGAGCAAACGATATTTTAATTCCAACATAACCATTAACACACACATTTATGTTCATCAATTTATATTTAATATTTGTTTTTTTTTAAGTCCGAATTGAATTTTCTAAGCGGCCAGTCGCAATAACTGGTTTCTGTTAGTACCTTTTGTTTTAATATAATGGAGTTACCGTCTCTTTACTTTGTACTTTGGAATTGCTATTTCAAGATTAATGTATCATTGGGTACTTTATAACGATTCAAAAACCAAAGATATAAATATAAAAATTCGAAGACAAAATTCGAAGAGAATTGTTTAGTGGTGGTAGGACCCTGTGCAGGGTCCGTCCGGATCGCTACCACCATCTTATCCATTAACCACCCGCCAAGCAACAGTGTTCGCATTGTTGTGTTCCGGGTGGGGATAAGACAACCGGTGAAATTACTAGCATAGAGGCTTTCCATCTTAGTCCTCAGGGTTGGCGACGCATTTGAGGTCTTAGGATTATAGTCTTGAGAATTCAAATGTCTATGGGTCTCAGATTCCACTTACCATCAGGTGGTCTGAGTGCTCGTGTGCCTTCTCCTTAATATAAAAATAAGACAAGTAAAGTGAAAAACACGTGGCGATATTAATTTTAATTTAACATTTGCCAACGATTCACTTTCTTAACGGCAGCGACGCTGGCCCTCCCTAAGTAATAAAACAGTTGTATGTATTTCTTTTTTCTGGCTAATGCTATTTTCCTTTTATGATTTTATTACGCACATGCCGTGTGATATTAAAAATAGATTATTTTACACGTATTTTAAAGATAAATTCAATTATATTTTTTGTTTTGCTTTCGTACCTCATAGTTTATATTCATTCGCACGCAGCCCAGCCATACAAAAACCACACCTAGAGCCGATGTACTTGTAATTTTGCACTTACAGTGGTCGGTCAATCAAAATTCTTAAAATCCCACAATTGGCAGATTTACTTGTTCAACAGTGGAGCGACTAACACCTCTATTCAACTCGGGCTAAACCTAGCTCTTTTTTTATTTACTTGACAGTAATGGCGGCCGAGTTAAAAACAGATTAAACTACGTGTATTAGAATAGGCATTTGGCCTTGAGAATTTCTCTTTTTTTTGCCACTTTGAGTGACATCACCAGATTTAAAAAAAATTGCAGGTAGGTAGAGAGTATCAAACTATGCAAAAAATAAATAATAATCTAATATGTCCCAAAAAAATTTAATAGAACGTTCCTTTTTTGTTACCAAAAATGTACGAATATCGGTAACACAAAAGGAACTTTCCATACAAATATTTAGGGACACATTAGAATATTATTTAATTATTGCATAGTTTGATGTTCTCTACCTACCTGCAATGTTTTTTGAAATCTAGCGATGTCACTCAAAGTTGCAAAAAAAAGAGTAATGCTCAGTTAAACAATCTGATGGTTTCCAATTCACAAATCTACACAAATAACGTGTTTGTAGAATTTTTTGACACTTGTGATAAATTAACTGGCTATAGATTTTTTTCCATCTGTATTATTTAAATGTATAAAACAAGACCGTGACTAAGCGAATCACAGACAACGCATATCCGACACCGCTGGACATAGCGACTTGAAATGGCGGAAATATTTGGATATCCTAGGAAGGGATTTTCGGAAATTCATCCCCTAAGAGGTAAAATGGGGGTAGTAGTAGGTAACTTACTCCACGCTTACAAAGCCGCGGGTGTCCTCTTGTTTTCAAGATGCAGCTAAAACTATTACTTGTATTACATTTTCGCTAAACTACTGCGAAGTTAGTAGTTTTAGTTAGAGAAACTAGTTTGTTAATAGTTGGTTGTTAAGTTAATAACAGTTACTTTAGACGAAAATTAACATTTTACTAGAATTACTCGGTTTTTAAAACGTGAGTAAAAACATGTATCTACGAGTATATCTGAAATATTCGTTCGATTCATAAAAACCTTTATTCAGAGCAACATGCTATCGGAAAGTCAGAAAACAAGAATCTGATTAGCTGTGCATAAGAAATATCTTATTCCTTTCCTCAAACGTCTTAATGTCAATTTGCTGAGACCTCTAAATGTCAAGCGGATAATATCTCCGAATAAAGTCACATTCAAACTCAGCGTAAAATCAGCTTAGAAGCGGTCAATCGCTGGCAGCATCTCGAGAGCCAGTTAAAATAATGTGGTGCACTTAGTCAGGTGTTTTAGGGGGGGGGAAGTTGGCGTTCACGGGCTATCGGCTCTGTTTGATGACGGAAGAGATTTATTGCGTCATTTTCATTTATTCCGAACTCGCAGTTCTCAAACGAGACGAGCCCATGCATTATTTATTACTGAACGCCAAGCTCAATAGATGACCCGCTTTGATTGGTTGGCACACTTGCACTGCTATCGGAAATATTTAAAGAACAATATGAATTGATGGTATGGTCTTCAATCCCGTAGTTGAATTGTTCTCACGTGCAGTTGTAGGTTTTATTTTAAATCCCCAACAGTAAGTATAAAATCAATGCTTTACGATAAAGAGAAAGAAGTGGGCTATTTGAGATTCAATTAGTACTAAACTGTTGGAGTACAGACCGTAATAAATGACAAATATTAAATAATCTTTTGTATTGCATTATCAACAATTTATTAACTCGAATTCGCCACGAGAACATTGGATTATTATTATGCGAGCGAAAAAAACGCGGTAGTTTTACCTTTCGATCCCAACATCGCCCCGCTTAGGTCAGCCATTATTAGCGGACAGGGACAAGGAGATATCTTTGTCTTTAAAATAATAGGGGTCCGTCTGCATCTCAAGGATTTCTCTTTCTTGTTTGGATGATGATGCCCGTTGTAAACGATTCGCGTTAGTACAAACTACAATTTTTCTCGTTAACATTCGGACGAGATAGTTCTTGTTCTTTTCTTCAATTAGAAGTTTAGTGTGTTGTAGCGGCCGTGAGGCTGTATCGGAGTAAGTATACCAGGTTTACGGTGACGTAACTCTATCTTTGAAGAAATGTTGGCATTTTAGCTAAAACTGAATGTAACCTTTTTAGAGTACATATGTCATAAGACAAAGACATAAATAAAACGAACATCTTGTTTTATTTATTGGTATTGCTCTAAAATGAAGTTAATTTTGAAAATGGAAGGCAACATGCGTTAGATATGCGGTGGCCGGTGATAAATATTTTTCACATATACTCCTTAATTAAGTAATAATGCTAAAATAATGTATTCTTGAAACAATACCATATTATAAATGCCGCAAACACTATAATAATCATCAAATCGAAAGGTAACGTCATGAATCGATTGTACCTACCCAGTAACAAATCATTTTTTTTATTTTACTTATACACTACTTATTGGTAGGTATGCGCGTAATTTTTGCTTATATGTAATAAATAAACTAAATTGTTCATTTCAGAAGCAAAATGTCTCTGCATAGAGCTCATAAACATATTTTTTGCTTTTTAAAAATCTACTTCCATTTTACTTTCTATTCAACAATAAGTTTTTGCGAAAAAGTTAAATTATTCAAATGGTTTAAATGAAAGCAAAAATAGTTTACTCTTAAATTACGTAATTATTAATTACATGACAATACTCACCACATAACGCTATAAGCGACAGAACTTTCATCTTATTGCTTTTAAGCAACATTTTTTTAATTAACAACATTTGTTCAATAACTTCACATGCACTTCAGTTTATTACAAATTAAGTAATAACTTAGTCACATGGTACTGACAACTTCACTATAACTTTAAGTTCATTGCTTGACACAATCCTGGCAGTCAACAGCAGAATACTGAAAAAACCACTAAATCCTTTAGTAGTTTCAAACTGCGTTCGATTTTTAAAAAGTTTCGTACATAGATAGTCAGTTGTTTACAAATCACCGAACTCGATCGTACTCCATTTTGGACTGAGCGCGACGAGCGTGCTGCCCGCACGGAGGTCGTCCGCCGTATGTCCTTGGTTTTCCCGCTAGGGTAACGTCATGCGCACTGTGAACTCCCCCTAAAGGGTCCTTAAGTGGATTAAGTTTTTAAACTTTGACAATTGATAAAATGAGGTAGACTTTGTTGAGTGAAAAGTTGAAAATGAAACATTGTTTTGATTATTGTTGTAATATCTCGATCGGAAACGCTGATAAATTAGACGGCGGATTATCTCTCTCAGGTTTATTTTCTTACGTCGAACCCATGTCAATTTCTGATTCTCACACAAGGATTCATTTTTGATATATTTTTTATCTTCAGACGTCCGCCAATTTGATTAAGATGTCAGCTAAAATTGAAGCATGACTTTCTTCGAAATTTATTTAGGGCGGGTTATATTTTTTTAGTCCGAGTTAGTCTGCTCAAACTGCAAAGCTGAAGTCTTAACAAGCCGAAAGCGACTTATGAGAAAACGGGTAAAGGTAAATTTCTCCCCTGGGCCACGGCCATTACGTTTTTACGCGACATCGTAAACTTTGCCTGTCCCGCTTTAAAAAATCCCATCTCAAACCTTAGTGCCCGTGTTTATTTACGTCATGAAACCATTAAATTTCAATTTTTGTAACGTGTTGTTTTGTTGTCTATGAATATCTAAAAACCGCAAAACGGTTTAACTTTATTCCACTTCATTGTAAATACTTTGGTTGTTAATCTTAAATTCGCTCATAATATTCTGACTCGTAAGTATGACAAACATAAATATGACAGCCAGTTAGCCTCAATAAATACATACATACATACATAAATCACGCCGATTTCCTAGAGGGGTGCGCTTCAGTCTGTATACAAACTTTTTGCATAATTTCATTTCGCGGTGTAAAAACCAGATGAACGTATCTACATTTTAATGATTTTACACGAGGGCAAAAAAACGGTGAGAATTCACGTCTTCAACTTTCCAATGTCATTTTTAGTGGTAATAATATGATTAACGAGACAAAAATATATATTGATATATTCTTACATTACTAAAGATTCGGAAAAATTCAATAATTGCGAATTTTCACGTACCGACATAGGCGGAATATATATTTTTTCTCAAATTGGTTGACATACGTTAGTGTGGCCCTTAAGGTTTTGAAACTTGTTTTACTATCGTACACATTTACGTCATTATAGAAACAATAATAAAGTAAATAAAAAATGCTTAAACGTTAAAATTATCTTTATTTAATACAAAATTAAATGCAAGATTGATTCCAAGTCATACTCAACGAAATAATTCGTTAATTCAGTAGGATGTCGCTCAGCACTAGATCCTGTGTAATTGTCGTTTATTGCCCCAAAGGAAGCACAGGAGATGGTTTCAAAATATGAACCCTGGAAAATAAATAGGTACCTATCAGATTCGGTTATGAAATTCCAGTCTGTGTCCATCAAGAGGTCAACTAGGTTGCACCATATTACTGTACATTTGTACATACACACAATCACGGCTTTTTCCGTAGGTAGAGACAACTTCCTTCCATTTACTACGATCCAGTTAAACTTCCTTCTCTTCCTCCTTTATTATATAATATAAAACACAACTGATAAGTCTTTTCATATATACAAACATACATACACACATTATGTTTGTATATTTTTAAACGCCTATATTCATGAATTGATAAGATTTAGAAGTGAACTTTGGGATCTTTGAATTTAATACGTAGTAGGTTAGGTACCTAATTAAAACGTGCTATGAGATAAGTTCTATACAACTAGTGCAGTCAAGGACTTTAACTAGTATGCCACTATGGAACCCTGTCATAATGACAGCGTCTAACCACATGAAAGAATTTACGCTAAAATTAATTATTAACGTTATGCGACAGGGTTCCATAGTGGCATAACAGTTAAAGTCCTTGATTGTAGGTACTTCTAATTATTATAAGAATAAAATGACCTAAATTATAGTCGGTATGATAATAGCAAATTATACAAATAACAGTAAGTAGCTTGCCTATTTTCCCCGAAGGAGGAGAAAGAATTATTATTTACATAGGTACCTAGCAGGCTACTCGTACTTACCGGTTAATATAAACTACTTACTATTTTAATTTTAACAATTCTTGGGAATCAAACAGCATGCACAAATAAATTAATTAATTACTAAGGGAAAAACTAGTTGAAACAAACTTACCCGCCCGACAAGCTCGACTTTGTTGTTGTCATCCTGGGATGATTCACTCCGCTAAAACGCTTCCAAGATCTTCCAAGTTCGGCGGTTTTTCTTTATTTTGGTAGGTAACTTAAAAGTAAATTAACTTAAAACCACAATTTATTATGCACCTAAATGAAATAAAACGGCAGCATCCTTCAAACTTCAAATAAAGGGGCTCCCCGCACTACCCGAATCAACTTGTACCGACCTTACATCGACTTTAGGTGCCAAATAACGTATGTTCGTACAAATGTTAAATGCCTACTTTACAAAGAACGAAAATTTAAGTGCTAAAACCACCGATGTCACGTTACGTCGTATTGGTCGTTCATTACAAATAAGAAAAGAGAGAAAATTAAGTGCTAATAGAACGTATAAGCTCAACCGTTGTTTTGGTTCTTTAAATTCAACTCAAAATGAAATATTTTTGACAGCCAGACTAATGCATAAGCTTATAAGTTGTGTTGGTTCTAACGTATTGGTAACTTGAATGATATTTTAATGGTTTAGATTAATGTAACTGTTTATACGTCCATGTGTCTTTAACTAATAGGATTTTTTTAAAAACTAATTTAATGGAATTCGTAATACGTTCAGTTGGTTCTATTAAAAGTGGTATTTATGTTAAACCGTTTTTTTGGAATTAGCGTAATATTGACCGTACCGCTACGTCGTTTTGGCAGGTCATGCAGGAGCACGTTCTGAACCGTTTTATGCAAAAAAACGATTTTTGATTTTTTTGTAGTTACGTTCATCTGGTTTTTACACCGCGATTTAACTAAGTACGAAATGAATAACAAACATCTAGTGTAAATACAAAATGTATATATTGTTGTAGCATAACAGTCACGTCATAATATAATACTCACTTAGCATAATGACCTTTTGTATATCATTCATATGGAATAATGCCATTTGATATACTATACATTAAACATAATTATTAAAAATTATAAAAACACTTGCAATAATGATCAGGTGATATAACTTATTATAAATTATAATATGTTTAAATCAAGGTCATGCAAATCAATCTGCCAAATTAGGTCAATTTTGCTTTTACTTATAGGTTAGGTTAGGTTAGAGTTGCGTCAAGGCGCGAAGCGCCATAACTACGCAGAATAGGAGCTCCGCATAGCGGAGCTCCGTCTACTTGTTCGTACGTAGTCTTCTTTTTAAGTTACTATTATACTATTTATTGAGTCAGTAGGTGTGGTATTGGTTATGATTATTATGAGCTTGGTTTTTATAAAAAAATAACGTTATGAGCATTAAATATTATACGAAGTGACCATTATACTGATTGTATGTTATGCAGATTCATTAGTATGCTACTAAACTATTATTGCTTTTGAAATTATGCAATTCGTTTATATGCATTTTATTATTATACTATTTAATAATTTCTGCAGAACAAAATTATGCAGTTAGTTTTATGCAACATGAAAATTCGCAAATAGTTGTTATGAAAAACATTACACACCCTTCCTAGAGGGGTAGGCAGAGAGAGACCACTTCTTTCCTCAATAAATAGACATACAATATTGACATAATTGTGTTGAGGCAGAACAAAAGCTACTAAGTTCATTGACGACACGTTGGCCTAGTTGGGATTGATCATGCCTCTGAAGCCAGCGGTCCTGGGTTCAAGTCCCGGTAAGGGCAGATATTTGTGTGATGAGCGCGAATATTTGTTCCTGTTTTCTATTTATTTAGTTAAGTATTTATTTCTCTAGATATGTATGTTTATCGTTGTCTAGTACCCATAGTACGAGCCTAGAGCTTAGTTTGGGACTAGGTCAATTTGTGTGAGAATGTCCCCCTGATATTTATTTATTTATTTTATTGAAAAACTATTTTTGTATCGAGAGATAATTTATTAATATTAAAGTATTCATTAATATTAATAAGTGTTCGGTATTGTTTTTCATATAATGTTGTTGTTGTTGTTGCGGTGTTGTGTTGTTGTTGTCATATGTAACTAATAACATTTTTAAGCCCACATGTTGACATGCCATATCTTGCGTGTATGTAGGTTGTAATAAAGTCTGTGTCAGTTGAACATGCAAAAGAAGTAAACAAAGTGGTACTGTTTGACACATTACCACAAATATTCACCAAGCGTGTTTTTATTAAAAATAACGTATAATTAATTGTTATTTCATTTTGAACTTAATATGAAAACAATGATCTAGTGTATAAACCATTGCAAAGAACTCACTTGATCTTTAAAAGTACGTGATTATCGAGTACCTAACCATGGGGAATTTGGTTCGTTTGGTTTTGTTTACATCTTTTGCAAGTTCAATTGGCACATACCTACTTTAAGTCAATAAGTCAATAAATATATTTTATTTTCGTTTTTCTAAGTTAAACAAGATCAATATTTTTGACTTCCATTACTTACCTAAAATATTACCATTTTTGCTATGAAAACTACCCTGCACGTATGCAATACAAAGCGAATTACTTACTTTTGCTTAGCGCATTTCCACGACATGTACAAATAGAGAACGAACGCCGTCTCCTCCCATTTTCTCCCGCCGCGGATTTAAATGGATACACGAGGGTACAGGGTGGTTGCGACTTTTTGCAGAGTGCAACGAAGATTATTGCCGACGGCAATGCTCGTAACAGGTACTTACGCTATTTAGGTCGCGCGTAAGTGCATGGCGCTTAAGTGACTCCAGGTTATTGTTTGTGGTGCGAAGTTTTAACAAGATTATAGAAAACGGAATAACTCTCGGCCATGACATGCCACAGATTTAATGTTGTTTGAAGCGTGGTTTTCAAATGATTTTCAAGGTGTTTTTAGGGTTCCGTAACGAAAGGGTAAATACGGGACCCTATTACTGTCCGTCTGCCAGTTTGTCTGTCTGTCTGTCACCAGGCTGTATCTCATGAACCGTGATAGCTAGACAGTTGAAATTTTCAGAGATGTTGTATTTCTGTTGCCGCTATAACAACAATACTAAAAACAGAATATAATAAATATTTAAGGAGGGAATATAAAAATAAAAAATTTAATTAAAATCAAATATTTTAAGGGGGGCTCCCATACAACTAACGTATTTTTGCCGTTTTTTCTCGATCTTAATACAGACACCGTGGTTACACCGGGACAGGTGAAACAAAAAAAAAGGTTATAACATATGTGTAATTTTGTATAGATAATGGTACGGACTCGTAGTTGGCCGGTTTTTTTACTTTGGGATTACTCCGCTTCAAATATATAGTCGGTAGGTATATTTTATTGTTGTACAATTTTGAATTTTGTTGTTATCTATAACGAGACTTATCGCGTAGAAACATTATATATAACTCGACATTTCGACACATGACATGTCATGTCATGGTTGATAAGGGACTCTGATGTCGGTAATAATATGCCTAAAAGCGTGTATCTGTATGACTTACCATATTACGAGTCTACATGTGTAGACATTCTACGTATGTATATTTAGTTGGACGCACTACAAGAAGTTTTCATTTGTGTGTTTTCGCAGGGTGTTATTTATGTATCGCCTGTGTGTACTGTATCACCTAAATTATTTATTTGTAAGCATAAAGGACAATGGACATTTTGGTACCCGCTTAGTAGCAATAATGGTGGTGTCGTTGAAAAGGTCTTGTTCATTTTCATTTATTTGCATAACCATGGTATTACAAGGTGGTCCTAAAAATAAAAGTGCATACATGAACCCTACTAGGGCATCGCAAATTGCTTAAAACTAAGTAAGATCATTCAAATAGGAACAGCAAATGGAGACAAGCGCCCTGGCTATCTTTGCTATACATAAAAATACCTTTCCATTGATTTAAAAATGATGTCCATTGGGGCGGGTACCACATTCCATACACTTTTGCCCTTTGTACTTTCCGGGGATGTTGAAGTATGGTGGTTGATTAATTTAGTTAACTACGTGGTACATACAAACAGAACTGTAAACGGTACACGTAAAGCAACGCAACAGGATTAGTTCGGTCGTGTACACACATATATACATAGCATTACGCCTTCATTCCCAGAGTTGGGTAGGCAGAGCCACAGAAATACCAACAACTCTAAAAGACTTGCTGGTAATTCTGTAACCCCATGTTGCACAATCAGGCTAAGATATTTACCAGTGTATTAGTGACAGGTTGCAAGCCCATCGCCTAACAGTACTACGAGCCCTTATTCCCTTCGCTTCTTACGACATCCACGGGAAGACATGGAGTGGCACTATTCTAACACGGCAACCAAACAGGTCGTGTATATTGTTATAATTTGTATGTTCAGAATCAGAATCAGAATCAGAATAATCTTTATTCAAGTAGGTTTACAAATAATAAACTCTTTTGAAACGTCATAGTAGCGACTTAGCCTAAATTGACTGCAGGTTCAAATCGCGACCGATCAGAGAAGAACCTGTAAGAAACTCTGTCGGATGTCTTTTTTTTTTTTTTCGACGTTCGCAACCTTTTGTCGTAAGGACTAAACATTTTATTACAAGCAATTCAGTCCCAAGCATTGTTATCATTAATATAGTCTTTAATACTATAATATGCTTTAGAAATTAGTTTACGCTTAACGTAACTCTTAAATTTATTTACTGATAGTTCAGTAACATTACTTGGGAGCTTATTATAGAACCTAATACAATTACCCATAAAAGAGTTTTTTATTTTATGGAGCCGCGTGAAGGGCACTGCGAGCTTATATTTATTTCTGGTATTAACATTATGTATGTCACAGTTCTTTCTAAATTTAGCGATGTTTTTATGAACATAAATAATGTTTTCATAAATGTATTGACTGTGCATGGTCAATATATTAATTTCTTTAAACTTATCTCTAAGCGAGTCTCTCTGGCCCATCTTGTAGACAGCACGAATAGCCCTCTTCTGCAGAACAAAGATGCTATTTACATCAGCAGCACTACCCCACAGTAAAATACCATATGACATAATACTATGGAAGTAACTAAAATAAACTAATCGAGCGGTATCTAAGTCTATTAATTGCCGAATCTTATTAACTGCAAAAACTGCTGAACTGAGTCTACCCGCCAATCCAGCAAGATGAGGACCCCATTGGAGCTTGTTGATTTGTTTGTTGTTGTTCTATTATCGGTCCCCATCAATAGACACTGATGATGTAGGATCTCAAAACAGTATGTAACTACAATAAATTGAGTCAGATGTCACTGACTATTATAGTTGAGCATAAGTGAAATAACTCCTAATGTGTCAAAGGTAAGTGGTCACAATCCTTTTCTACGAGTATGCTGTGAATTTCTTATTTAGTACATCAGTAGGTATGATTTTCATTTCAACATTATCTTTCTCTTTTCTGCCACTTTGCTTAAAATATTTCATAAGAGTTAGTAAAGATATAGTTATGACATCGTAATGACCTACACCAATTTATAGAATTGTCATAAGCGCTCGACGTGATCGTGCCGTGCGGCACCATACGTCAATACACACATACATATTACATACAAATACATAACACGTAATAATAAATCATAATAAATCACAGGACAATGTCACACAAATTACTCTAGTCCCAAACTAAGCTCTAGGCTTGTACTATGGGTACTAGACAACGATAAACTTACTTATACAGGGTGTTTGGTAAATAGTGGATAACCCGAATAGGGCTGATAGAGCAGCTCATAAGCTATCGATTTAACCCCCCATGTATGTTCAGCAATTATTAATAGTTTCCGAGATATTGGTCATTTTAATCGGATTTTTTGTCATTTTTCCTTATGTCCGTGTTATGAAAAACCTCTAAGTTCATGAATTAATTCAATTTTTTTTTCGTTGTTTCTTGCATGGTTAGAATCACTATGAACTTAGGAAGTTTTTAAAGCTACATGCACAGTTTTTTTTCATGTCAACTTTTTGAGTAAATGCACAAAGTTTGTTTTTCCATACTACGTGAAAAACAAACGCGGGGATTTCTTAGTATGGAAAAAGTAACTTAGTGAGTTTACTCAAAAGTTGTCATGAAAAAAACTTGGCATGTAGCTTTAAAAACTTCCTTAGTTCATAGTGATTCTAACCATGCAAGAAAAAAGTGAAAAAAATATGAATTAATACATGAAATTAAGGGTTTTTCGTACCAAGGACATAAGGAAAAATGACAAAAAATCCGATTAAAAGTCCAAATATCTCGAAAACCGTGCGACTTTTACTAGACCTATTTTAGCTTTTTCATAACGTCCTAAGTGCCCTCTATCCGTAGTTCAAGGATTATCCACTCATTACCTAACACCCTGTATATAGAAATATATACTTAAATACATAGAAAACATCTAAGACTCAGGAACAAATACTCGTGCTCATCACAAAAATATCTGCCCTTACCGGGATTTGAACCCAGAAACCTTAGCTTCGAAGGCAGGGTCACTACCAACTAGGCTAGCGTGTCGAAAGTACAACCATACATTAATTACATAACGTACATTTTATTTGTATTTTACTTTTCATGCTGTTATTGTATGTGGTGTTCAATAAAGAATACCGTCTGTTTACTTTCTCAACCTCGTATCTTATCTAATTGATTAGTAGGAATAGCACTCATGTGTCTAAGTGGAATAAAGACTACTTTTCTATCAAACTTTTTGATCACATACGATGTTGAGAAACTAAAGGGACGTATTTGTATTGTATTCTCAATCCTATACAATTTCAATGACGATAACGTCCAAATAAAGCATCTTGTCTAGAGCCGCAGTATTTTTTAAGGCATAGTGAAGGCAAACCGGCACGCAGGTCACCTGATTGTAAGTGGGATTTGTCACACAGAAATTTTCATTCTCAAGACTACAATCTTAAGACCCCAAATGCGTTGCCAACACTGAGGAGTAAGATGGAATGCTTCTATGCTAGTAATTTCACCGGTTGTCTTATTCCCATAACGGTGGTGGTTTAAAGCATAATGTGGTGGTAGCGACCCGGACGGCCCTGCAACAAGGCCAGCCAGGGCGTTTTCCAAAAAAAAGTACCTATAGTTAAGGACAAAAATTAACGACGGTAATTTTTTCCATTACGTCACAAAAGTTCGTCATATATTTATATACTGCCAAAAGGCGGTATTTCAAATTATGGTTGTACATATGGCTGTAATATGGTTGAACTTGCTATTCCTCTTAAAGCAGTAATGGTTAATTTTCGTGACGTTTCGTTTATAGCCCAAAAGAGGTGTATAAGAGCTGTATGCAACACTCATTTTTTAACTCCGTGTAAACCATTATTCCAAGCTATGGGAATAATACCTCTACCATACATGCATATAAAGCGGATTGCATTGTTTGCTAGAAAAAGCCCTAATATGTTTGCTACTCTTGCTGAAGTTTTCACAAGATCCACTAGACACAAGAATAAACTGTACTTGCCTCGGTCAAAATGTACCTAATGTTTTCAAGGTCAGCTCTTACTTTATGCAATCATTTACCAACTCTAACTTCGCTCTGTGATTGCCGGGTTAGAATAGTGCCACTCCATGTCTTCCCGTGGATGTCGTAAGAGGTGACTAAGGGAATAAGGGCTTGTAGTACTGTTAGGCGGGTGCAGACCCACCGTACCCCTAAACCGTACCACTGACCCAAAATTTGTATCATAAATAGGTATGAGGTAGGTTTTGGTTATGTCAGTTCTTCAAAAGGCCCGGAGGGCAACTCTAATACAAAAGTGCCCCTTGAACAAATTTGACAATTTAATCACAAGGTGGCTGTGCGAAAAATGTTTTTTTAACACAGTTGCTCAAAAAGTGGTACTTTTCGTAGCTGTATATCGTGCGGAAAGTTGGATATTCCGCACTAGTGCGTTATAGTTTTCCATTTTTTTTTATATATTTTTGTTTCAACTTCCAAGCCGTGCATCCAATTAAAGAGTTTGCATGTTCAACCACTTTTTGATTACGTCATTTTGCATTGAGACTATACATAGGTAATATAATTTAAAATATAAAAATTAAACAATAAATACACATATAAAATTTATCTAGGTAATATTTAAAAAAACAGCTCTCATCAAGATGGCTGAATCTGAATTAGTATTACAAATGATTAGATAGTTGCGTATTAAGGTGAATTCACATTAAACCATGCCGAAACCGGGCCCAGCCCAGTACGGCGTAATGTGAATCCACCTTTATGCATTACCGCTGGTTAATAGAGAATTATACTTTTTGATTTTTAAACATAGGTCATTAAATCACTGTGACTTTTTGTTTTATTTGGCTGAATGGTCACAACCGTTGCCATTTCATAAAGTCTGTGTCAATTAAAAGTAAAATTGTCTCTTGTAATAGTTTTATTTACTGATTTATTTTTGTTTCATTGATATTTTTTCGCAAATGTATTAAAAAACGTCGTTTGATACACGTGCGGAACTGTCATTTTAACTCGTCCCGAGTCTTGTCCCTCGCTTGCAGCTCGGGCCAAGATACTTCGGGACTCGTGTAAAATGACATACTTTCCGCACTTGTATCAAAATGTACTATTACTCCATCCGAGTTCTTTAATGAAAAACGATCTGTATTGTAACATTGCATGCCTAATTAAGGTAGAACATAAGCACATGTTCCACGACGATCTGTATAACTACTATGTTCTGGCAATAAATGTGTTTGTCTTTGTAATGGAAAAATTACCGTTGTTAATTTTTGTCCTTAAATATAGAAACATTTTTAGAAAATGCCCCATTACACTAAATTTCCAGAGATTACCCCCAACATACAAAAAACAAACGCATTTTTTTCTATTTATAATATTAGTACAGAAATAGATAGACTAGGCTGAGTTTTTATTCTGTTTACTGGCACACCCGAGACTCTAATAATCTTTAGGTACACCTTTGACTTGTTAATTATTTAACGTTCAGTCTGTCTCCGAGTTCATTACGAATTCCTTTAACTACTCCATCTGGGAATATTCCTAAATGTAGTAAACTTGTAAAATATCTTGTTACTAGTCTAGCTTCTTCCCTCCGCTTGAGAAAATTATTAATCAGGTGTAATGTTGAAGATACATAAATTATGAGTAAGATACATAATAACAAGTGTTATTATTACCTTGTAGGTTGATCTTACCCGGTTTAAGGTTGGTGTCAGTAGATTTCTGGAACTAGGTACGTGTTTTGAAGTCTTGCGTAGTCATAATGTCAAGAACATTATTACTATATAGAAGCAAGATGAGGTCACAAGATGACATGGAAATCTTCCCTCTTGAAATTAATTGGTTTCTGCACAGAGGGCGTAGCCAAGATCATTAATGATAACGTAAACGTTTGTTAAAAATCAAACGTAAGGAATTTGTATAAAAGCGTTCGGCCGTTTGGCAGCTTACGTCAATCCTATACTTTTTCTAAGGAGCGTCCTCACTGTGAGCATTCGCTTGTAATGAGCATTCGGCATTGCATATTCAAGTGACCATAGTAACGCTCGGCTCAATGTCCACACCACTCGAATATTACACGCGAATGCTCTCATTGGGGACGCTCCTTAACGGTAAAGTTCGCCGAATACATCTTGACTAGGGCCACAAGCGTTCTATGATGTTCTATGGAAAGTCACGATTACTGACATGAACTTCTTACAACTTAATTTCATATACATAGCTCCCTGATCGTAACGCCACTAAACTACATATCATACAATGTTTTGGTTTCTTTTACAGCACAAAGTTTACAATGTTTAAAAGTCCAGAATTAGCACACAATCATTTTCATTTTCTTTATTTTAATTAGCTGATAATGGGGTGGTAAGTTTTTATTTAATCTAAATAGTAAATACACTTTAACTATTCGCCGTTAAACTTCAAAGCAGTTTTGTGGACATTTGTATAGTTAATAGCGTATTTTTTTAAACAAATAAATAAATAATATTTTTAAGGCATACTAAGAAGTAGGTATACAATTATGATTCTACTACTCTAATCTTGATATTTATTTTGTACTCTTCAAGGAACCCATGTACACGTGCAGCTGTATCGACTGGAAATAGCCGATATCGCCTGTCAAACTTGTCACTTATCTAAGCCCCCATTTCAATCGGCCTTTTTTCTTTAATGCATTAAATTTATTTTACACAATTTCTACTTTTTTATTGTAGAATTTGAAGAAAAATGTTTGTGTCGAATCAACATTTTTAAATAAACCTAAATATTTGCTGTATATACTCGTATTTCCATCGTCAGGGATTAATTTGCAAAAAAAGCTAGTTCTACCTTTTATTTATACAAAAGCTGTCCAATAATATACAAATAAAGAGATCATAAAGAATATAAATATCATAAAAGATAAAGAAGATCCCTCTCGACTCGACATAGGTTTTCCTATAATGTAGGTCATAAGTTATAAAAGTCGCCAAAAATTACCCCGTGGTACACTTTATGAATACTTTTAAGACATTTCGCACGCTTAGTGGAATACCGACCTATTTATATATACGTCAAAACTAAGTTACGTACAGCCAAGGGCTTAAGTCAGCGCCATCTATCGTTCACGGCCTAAATTATTTGAATTTGATGCGTTGTTGTCCCCCTAATGATATATCCGTCTCTTTCACTTTTATGTGATCTCTCGTCGGGTTTCCCCCAAACAGCGACTCATGACAGTTTGTGTCTGACCTACATGCTGCGAGGGTGTTATTGTTTAATCGTACGAAGACCTAATCCTTATTGAGTGCTTTTACGTCAAAATTCCGAGGTAAGTTTTATTCTTTTTTTTAAATGTATATGAGCTAATTCGATTTTAGGTCAGTTTAATACCAATTTTATTCGTTTATTTCGTGCAACTTTTAGCTTTAAGTCTATTTATTGTAAAATGTTGTTGTTGTTTTCGCGGAAGATTATGAATTAGGTCAGTTTAAAATTAAAATACATTCATAGTTGAAGGTAATAATTTGTGTCATTCGAACTTAAGTCTGTTTACTACAAAAAGTTATTGATACATTTTCGATGCAATATTACTTGAGTCTATATTTGATAGAAAAAAATAAATTATACTGTGTGATATTTTTATTGCCTGTTAGTAATAGGTAATACGTCATTGTATTACTCACAAGACTGTTAAATAGCGAGAGACTTATTTGGAACTTTTCTTTTTTTAGGACAACCATGTTGTCTAACAGATCAAAACGGATGATGGCGCTTGTCCAAGGTCGAAACTTGGCGCCGACAAAGACAACACAAGATGAACAAGTAAAATCAGTCCCTCCACACAAAGTTACGGTAATCATTTTAAATAATAGTCAAAATTCAATGTATTTATAGTTTATTGATTTTATTATAGTACGTTTTCCTTTTTTGTTGTAGTTGCTGGCTGATATAAAAAACAAAGCCGAAAATCAGTCATACTCAAATGTACGGGATTATGTCGAATTTTCGGAATCTGCTTCAGTCAGCAATGAAAATGACCTGCCAAGAACCCTAGTCGTCCGCGATGGCTGTGATAATTCTGAAATAAGCGATGATCAAGATCCATCATACAAAATTCCGAAAAAAAAGAAAAAGCAAGCACCAGTGTATCCGTCACGCCAATCCACATCATCCGGTAGTTCCTCGTCTTCAACGTCTTCATCATCCTCAGATTCCTTTAGTGATAGCTCCGACACAGATTCTGAGCAGAATAAAGAACAAGCAAACGCTATCCCAGAAACAGTAGAACACCAATCCGAGCAAACAAACATTGATGAACCTGTTACAACTGAAAATTCAAGAAATGAAGTAAGTACTACACTACAAGAAAAACAAATAGAAGGAAACAAAAAAGGAAGAAAACGTAAGCGAAATGAGAATAGCTGGAAACAAAATAAGGTTAAAATTTCAAGAAATTCTGGAAAAAAATACACTACAAAAAAGAATAAAACCGTTGAACCTCGTTCTGTCAAACCACCCTGTGGCGATAAATGTAGGCTCAAATGCTATGACAACATAACTGCTGATCAGAGACAGATTATTTTTGAAGCATATTGGAAACTCGGCGAAGTTGATGCTCAAAGATCATTTATTATGTCTTGTATGACCGATATAAACCCGAGGTACAAGTATACGAATGCAATGAATCCGAGAAAATGTAACAAAGCATTTCATTTCATTGCGCAGGGTAAATCGGTGCGAGTCTGCAAAACATTTTTTATGAGAACATTAGATATATCTGATCGTGTTATACGCACTGTCAAAGACAAAACAGATGAGAACGGAATTCTAGCTAAAGACTTACGAGGACATCACGTTTATCATGTAAAAGTTGATGAAGCACTGCTAATCGACATTAAACAATTCATAGATGCGATACCCAGAATTGAATCCCATTATACGAGACAAACTTCTACTCGAGAGTTCATCGATGGCGGGAAAACGATTACAGATATTTACAAGGACTTTAAAGATGCCCAAGAAAGAAATAACAAGTCTGCAGGTAAATATTGCTCATTTTATAAAGTGTTTACAGAACAATATAATATATCATTTTTCCGTCCAAGAAAAGACCAATGCGACTTTTGTTTGCAATACAAAAACTCGACCCCTGAACAGAAAGTATCCCTACAACAATCTATGGATGCACATTT
Organism: Acleris holmiana; assembly: GCA_949316455.1. NCBI lineage: Eukaryota > Metazoa > Arthropoda > Insecta > Lepidoptera > Tortricidae > Acleris > Acleris holmiana. The sequence continues at coordinate 12,521,080 of OX438770.1, forward strand.
GGAAGAAAAAAAATTGAGCCGTCAAGAGAAGTTCGAAGACCGTTGCAACATAGATGAGAAGAATAAAGTCCTTGTGTTCGATTTGCAAGCTGTCCTTCAATCTCCCAGAGGAGATACTTCAGGATTCTACTATAAGTCTAAGTTGAACAGTTATAATTTCACAGTCACGTTTTTGAACAAAAAAGTTGAAGGTCAAATGAAAGACTCTTATGAGGATGTCCACTGCTTCTTTTGGAACGAAACTGATGCTAAACGCGGCGCCAGTGAAATCGGTTCATGTTTATTGAAGATTTTTGAAAAGATTTCTGGTGAGTCACAAGATGATAATGGCTACAATTTAATACTTTATTTTGATAATTGTTCCGGGCAAAATAAAAACAAATTTTTAGTGGCACTTTATCTTTACGCAGTCACCCATCTCAATATAAATTCAATCACTCATAAATATTTAATAAGAGGTCACACCCAAAATGAGGGTGACAATATTCATAGCCTCATAGAAAAGGAGATCACAAAAAATTTGAAATCCGGGCCAATATATTCTCCTCACCAATATGTAGCCATTATTAAAAATGCTAAGAAGTCTGGCAAGAAATTCTCTGTTCATGAACTGACGTTCGAGTCATTTTTAGACTTGAAAAAACTTCAAGAAGACTGGGGTCCCAATTTTAATAAAGCCAAAGATGGGAGTGCCGTTCTATGGAATGATGTAAAGATGTTCAGAGTAAAGAAAGGTGCACCTTTTTCATTTTTTGTTAAGACGTCTTACAGAGAAAATGAATTCCAGGAGGTCTGTATCCGAAATCAAAGGAAGAAAATGCTCCCGGTGTCAGCAATTTCACTGACCAATGCCTACACAGGAAAACAAGTACTTAGTGCCAATAAAAAGAAAGATCTGCAGGAATTATTAACAAAAAAAATGATTCCTGGTTTCTACTCGGATTATTATAATTCTATTCTTTAAGAAAAGATAAATCGTAATAGTTGTAAGAATGATTAAAATCACCTACTTCATCATGTAAAAATCGCACATCATCCAAGTTGATGTCTTAAAGTTATATCATCTTATATTTTCAAAGTACAATTTTTTTATTTAAAAAAAAAACTGGTTTAAGTGTGAACTTTAATAATATTGATTATTACCTACGGATATTATAATTGAACAAGTTTAATAAGTTCCTGTAATTTTAGTCGGGTTCGGGCTCATTTAATTGAAGTGAATTACCAAAGCAGGTAGCTTTTTTTTTACTTTAGAAGTACTTATTTGTTTTTATAGGCAGTATTGTTGGATACTTCTTAAGATTTTTAATATTATCATTGATTTGTTTTATAATGCTTACTTTTTTTTTAGGTGTTGTTTCATACAAAGCTATTTTTGAGATTGGTACCTAAAGCAATGCTATAATAATGATTGTGATAATAGCTATTTAAATTTAAGATCTTTCAATTAAGACTGATTAAACACGGGTCAATTAATAATAATAAGACTTTTAGAAAAAAATAACTAAATTTTATCGTATGTTGCATTCAAACTTTATGGAGACTGATAGGCTATGTTTGTAAAGTTTGCAATTTTATTGGTGAATGAAGCCAGACCATTTTATTATATAATTTTATTGTTTTTGTTGATTAATTTTTGCAATAACGTCAATTTTTTGTTTTTTTTTCGTTTCACAAAATTTAATAAAAAGACTTATACTCTACACATGTTTTATTAAATTAATAAATTAAAGACTTAATAATCAATAAATCCTTGTTACCCATCCATGACTATAATTAAAACAGGCTTAAAACGTAATACACTACTTGCATTAAAACTTTTTTGCTTCACTTTTTGTATAAAACTGACTTAACTTCGAGGTATTTTTTTTAGATTTTTTTTTAAAGTACTTATGAGATCAATAATTTATTTCTCTTTCCTCGATAAAATCAAGGGTAAGTCATAAATTATTAAAACAAGTATTCATGTTTAATTACTAGTAACATTTTATTTTTATTCGCCATTAAGTAAACTATGTCCTGATTGCAAGATCTTTTTTTGCGATTTCCCAAAAATCTACTATTTTGAGTTAAGTCAGTATTCCACTAAGCGTGCGATTTGACGCGTAATTACGAAAGTAAGTTTTAAATAAGTCAAAAATAAATCTAGGATAAACTTGTAATCAAATTTAACAATCTGGGCGCCTCAATGAAAGCTAGTAATCTAGTAAAATATAGTTTTTTCTGATTCCGCAGAGCTAACCTTGAACACGGGTAAGGATAACTATATTCGATAGCAACGACGGCTACCTTACGCCTTCAGCCAGTGGATTGGAAGGTTTATACTAAGCGTTATTCTACCGCTGCTGCCTCTCCTGGGAAGAATCTATGCCGGGCACACTTGAACCGAGCAACCTTAGATTCAGTAAACACTCGATGCGTCACCTTCACATGCACATGTTTAAAATCAGGGCCAAAAATGTACGCTATGCTATGCGGCTGGTTTAGTAACGTTTGCAGCTAAAGACGTTACTGATCAAATTCAATCCCAACTCTGGCTGACCTATTCCTTCAATTTTTTTAAGTCTTTATATACACTTACTTACTTTAATACAAACTTTAACTGTCACAAATCAGTGTCTGCGTCTTTGCGTTAAGGTCTGAGAATCAAACCATATTATTGTGTAAGTTTCCTGATCCGACGCATCTATGTGATTTATTAACTCGAGAGTTGGTACAAACACTGTTTCGTTTAGCCTCGCTTATGTAGTTAGGTTCTCGAAGAATAATGGCATGCTTATTTGAACCAGAGAAGCCTTGATTGTGCGCTTGCCCTGGGATGTAATACGAGTAAGTATCTTTCGTGGAACAAGGGTATAGAAGGGGCAGGATGTTAACTCAGGTAATGGCCCTCCGTTAATCAATTAATCTACAAATATAAAACAAGTACCCTCTCTAAATGTGTATTCACTCAGAGACAGACTGACAGACAACGCAATGCTGGAACCACTGGACTTGAGGACTTGAAACTAGGGCTAAGAAAAACCTTTCCATAGGATATCCAAGGAAATATTCCTTGGATATCGCTTCGGTGTTTTTAAAAACATTTGCCCCTTAGGTATTTTTTAATACTTAAAGGGTGAAACTTGGGATCTTAAAGTACTGAGTGTAAAGTCAACAATTTAGTAATTTCCAAAGTGAAATGATAATGGGTAAGTGTCACATGCATACGTCTCAACGAACAAAATGATTATTGCTACTGCAACATAATAGCTTTTGCTTTAGCTTTCGAATACATTTATACTGTAATAATTATACGCGGGTATTTTTTTGACGATTCGTATTATCGATGACGTACATAAAGGTAATTCGACCAACGGACTTTCTGCCGATAATATGCTAAACTAGACTATGACATAGGAGATTAAGCCAATAGTCACTTATGCTTAAAGTTAATTATTACAAAATAATAATATGCGTAATTCCACAAAACGCAGTCATGCTGTACTGTTTTTTTTTTACCTAAAATCAGTAACAGGGCTGAAAAACTCCCATCGACAGGCATCCCACTATAGTTTTTTGTATCAACGAACCGAATCGAATAATTGGATCGCCTCTGTTCGAACACTTTGATGGCCGATAAAATAACACTGCGGAAGGCATGTACAGTTCTGATACGTGTAACAGAGCTCCGGATTTCGCCTTTTATTCCCGCAGGTCTCGTGTCTCTCTCCTTTAACTTAACTTTATGTGAAGTTAAATTGGAACAATTGGCTTGCTCAGGGCAAAAGTGTATGCTGATTCCAGTGCCAAAGCTTAGTTCCCCACTGTACCTATCAGAGTACATATCCCTATATTTCTATATTGAATTTTAAGCAAATAATAGGTAATGAATTATAAGTAACGAATTAAAAATATATTGAATTAGAATCTAAAATAAAAAATATGTAATAAAAAAAAAAATTAAAAATTATAAAAATATATTAGAACTATAAGTGGAAATATGGAATACAATATGGAATAAGTATTGGTATAATTATATAGAATTGAAAAGGAAAACAAAACTTGTAATATTTAATATGATTTAATAGAAAAAATCATACTTATGCTGAATAATATCTGACTGGTCGTTTAATTTTAAGTCCGATTTACCTTTCAAAATTTCTCTATTTTTCTCAACCAAACTTTTAACGAACCTGTAATAACGGGCAACACGATCGTACTCCGACGTAATATTAACTCCATGATCTTTTTGGTATTTCTTATAAAGAGCTTGCGCGTTGGTTAAATCATAAAAATTTGAGTTGCTAATTTCAATTTGAGGATCTGTCCTTAGAAATTCTAACTTTTCTCCATTCCTCAATCTGGTATCTGTAAAATTCGATTTTTGTAATTTTGCTAGACAGGCTATATCTAAATAAGCAAATCTATTTGCCAGTGGAGTTTAGTTAACGTAATACTTAATCAAAGGAAATACCCGTAACTTTACAAACTCACAAGGCTCTAAATTTATAGAGTAGCGCTCCTGAACTTCGCTCGGATCCAAATCTGCATATTTATTCAACACGTAAGTTGTTTCTGTATCGTTCGAATTTTCATTGAGCTTGGTGACGCGGTTCAAATTTCCAAGGAAGTTAAGGAAATGTTCTTTTTCAGCATTTATATTGGGATATATCTTTTTATGATTTAATTTATATGCCGCGAACTTGTCACTTGCATTAAAAACGGAATAAACGGTGCCACCTGAAACATATTTTAGGCTCGTGATCGTTAAAATGACTAAAAATCTCATTATCGCATGAATTCTGAAAGAAAGTGAATTAGTTTCTAGACAACGACAATAGGCTGATACCAGTTAATACTCGTTCCTTAATAGGAACGAATTGATTTTACACGATTATGTCACATTTATTGGTAGTCGTCCAACTTACAGCCATAAGTCACCACGATGAAAGATATCTTTTGATACGCACAAAGGAGATCCGATCCTAAATAAAAAAGTATTCATCGAGTAATCAGCTAATCTTGCGTGAAATACCGATTCCGAGTTCGACACGGTATAAGTGGCACAGAATTTACAGGCGTCTATATTAAATCTCCTGTTATCCGACATCGGATCGGGACAAAGGGAGAGATTTTGGGAAAGTTCTGGCCGAATGAGGAAAATTTACATTACAAACAAAAAGAGAAAGGGAACTTCCCAGACGTGAAATTACAACCGTAAGGATCAGGGCAACATTCAGTGGAGGCTCCGCGAAATATGGTCGAGCAGGGTATCGACTATCACATGTCTGAGAGGTCCTTTATTTATCACTCGCTTTTAGCTACCACTTCCTGCTTCCCGAATAAAAGCATAGTGAATGAAATATTGACCGTGAAATTTATAAGTCGCCTTCACGCTCCCTTTGATGTTTATGATGCTCCTTCTGGATATATTTCTATTGATATTGGACATAACAAAAACTGAGACAATATATCGCGCTGCTTAGTAGTTGTAAATATTATTCATGGTTTTTCGGATTACGTTCGCCTCTAAATGTATGTAATTAAAATTAATATTCATGCGTTAACTAGATCCCGCTATCACTACGAGGGTACGAATTTAATTTTGCCCCTTTGATCTTATATAATATTCCGGGCTAAACTCCCGATGCGTTAGGCCGGTAATCTCTCCGTGCTCCATCTAGAGCCGTGTGATTAAAATTTCCCCTCATTACGAATACTATTAGCCGGGATTGCCCGAGATTAATTGCGTTCGATTCGTTTCGTGCCGAAGGTTATTCCATCAGTGCCTCTCATTTACCCCGATATCGGAATGCTCTTTTTAACCCTCGTGACTGTGCTCGATTGACCACGGTCGTGCATGAATAATTTCCAATAATTCTCCTCCCCTTTCAAACGCCATCAAATCTCTATGATTTATTGCTAAAATATCGGTAAGTAATCGAGATACCCGGAAGATCGTTACACGGATAAAAATCGACTCGCATTTTTCTGGGTACCTATTTATGTTTAACGTAAAGGCAATTCTTGAATCTGATTTAGAAAAACCTTTTAGAGGGGATGATTATGTACAGTAATGAGTAAACGTTTCTAGGTTAGTGAGCGTTTGATGCGAGAATGTTCAACTCAATTTATTCGAAGAGGTTCATCCCATTTTAGGTTACCAGAATCATAAATTCCACATACATGTATTAGTCTAAAATATTCCTTTAATCCTAATAACCTATCTTATAGGGCTATTATTCGCATAGAAAATCGATCAGCCTCCATAATACGTGACTTTTTTCAGAGATGAGTAGACACGAGCTTCCGACTAACACTCTATCGGAGCAAATTGATTTTCAAACAGGAAATATTGAAAATTTTCCAGACATCGCCGGCCGGGCGCTACCTCAGCAGAGTATGGCAGAAATAAACGCTTGCTGTGCATACTTGTTTAAGCGTGATGTAGTTAGCCTAAGCAGCTCAGACTAGAAGAAAAAATATCCATCGACTAAATTATACTGGGCAAAAGTAGAAAGGTTAAATTAATATGAACGTGAGTAAAAGAGCGTACAGCTAGGCTGTAGGTATATCACTTAGCCGATGTAGACCGATGCTAAAGGTTGTATGCCCGTGTATAGGGTACCAGTGACTGCGGTTCAGTCAATTTCAAAGGCAATGTCTGTGAAACCCGTGAGTAGGTGTGAATGTCCTGAACTAAATCCCAAATAAAGTTGCCCGTATCAATTAAGCGTTGATATATAGCTAACGTGATTAACCCTCGAATTTCGGTGCGGAATTACAGCAGTTTCAGACGTCGCCAGAACTTTTCTTTAGGTGATAAACGCTCTCGCAAATTGCCCACATTTATTCGACTCGGCAGGAAACCGCTGCTAATGTGGAGCGAGAAGAATCCCTCTTTGTGCAGCCGTGCCTCTTATACACTCGCTCGTATGAACGCACAGTGCGCGCTCATTCATACAACATTGAACTTCGTTCGACACTCGTCGCCGTCGCAAATGAATTGGGCTGAAATTAAACGGTTTTATTACTCGACATCAGGCCATCGGAAAATTTCCGCTGGAATTTAAATTAAATCTGTCCAATTAAGATAATCGCGTACACAATACGATAAATTTGGTTTAATTTATTTGATTAACACCACATATGGACTAAAAGTAAGGTAGTTTATTTTGTTGATAGAAATAACAATATTTTATGTTGTTTACTCCACATGGTTGTAATGAATCTTTGAAATATTACGAGGGCTGATTGATAAGTATCCGAAACCGCTTTTATTTTTAAAGAAGTAACAAACAAATAATGATAATAGGCTTTTTGAAATCTTAGAAGATGTCAAATGACGTTACGGCGGGTTTTTTTTTTTTTTTATAAATTTCATTGTTGTTTCGGATACTTATCAATCAGCCCTCGTATGGTGTCTTCCTAGACTCTCCACTTCTCCTGCCGAACCAGTAAAGGAGTTCGAAGGTGGTAACAGGATCTTCTCTGTAATTGACGTAGATCCACCGAGTTGCGACTCGTTTTGGGGTCGATCAGCAGCTGATGACTGTGCATAAAAGTCGTCGTTTTTTTGTCAGAAACTTATTAACAATAGATACGGCTTAAGTACGGCAACGGCTTATTTTACTGTCAAAACAATAAGAGCTACCATAACGGTAACAATATGATAGCGATATGATTTAAGACAAAGAAGAATAGCGGACCAGGCTCAGTGCATGTCAGACGTTTTGAAAAGGCTTTAGACTAAGTAATTATACTCGTAAGTTACTCATCCATACTTAATTAATATGCTTTCACGGCTAAACCGCTGAACCGATTTCGATGTTATTTGGTATTGGGATAAACTTAAGCCTCGAGGAAGGTAGGGTATAGGGTACTTTTACCCGTGATAATCGAGTTCTACGCGGACGGAGTCATTAGCTAGTTACGTACATTTTGTAAAATTACATTAGGAATGCATTTGACAAACATTATGTTTGATCTGACTTGCGTGGGTATATTCTTGTAGTTCCCTCAACAGTGTGCACTAATTGCGAATTCCAGACATTATTACATTCATCTGGTTTATCAACCAGATCTGACATACCAGTCGTAAATGCATTTACATATTACTGCCCGGTCTGCATTGACTCTATAACGAGACCCGGGTGGCTGGAACATCTCTGACTTCGGTTACTACGAGTAATAGTATACTTACAAGGAAAGGTACTTCTCAAACGTATAATCAAACCAGCAATTAACCAGCTATTTGCTTAAACAAAGCTCTCTACAGAAGTTAAGTCACTTTTCAGTAATCTGGTGGACAATTCCTCCCAATAGGTTGAATTTGGGCAGCTAATAAAAAAGCGTTTCTGTTATTTAAAGCTACTCTCTAAAATATATCAAAATAAATCAAATCGGAGCCGGGAAGTTGGGTACCTTGGGCCCTAGCCAAGAAGCAAACGCTCCTAATGTTTTTCTTTTCTATCGCTCAAAATGTATGGGATGACAGTCAACCACGCACGAGAATGTCATCCCATACTGATGATAATGATGCTTTAATTGAGCATTTTTTTGGAACCTCTATACCTATTTAAATTTTTAACCGTCTGCAAAAAAGGAGGAGTTTATACATTCCACTGTATGTATAAACTTGTATTGTTGAACATCATGTGGTTCATTTATTGTACTGGGCCTCTATTCTACTGCGCTATAACGATATCGGGTTTGACGTGTTTTAGAATCTTTTATGTCACAGTCACCATTATTGTAAAGACTTATCAAAACGTTGACAATACGAAAACACGTCAAATACGATATCGTTATTACCGTGTAGAATCCTAGCCCTGACTATATATTGACCCCTATAAAATTAACAAAAAGACTAACAAACCTACTAGGAAACCTACCGTATTTCTATATATACATGATAGAAATATAGTGTATAGTAGATTGGGTAATTTTTTTTCAGTATATAAAATGCGCTTACGTATAAAAACTGGGCAAGAGCATGTTGGATCATGCATAGTGTAGGGATCCAACGCCATTACAGCAAGTATGAACGAATTTTCTAGTTATTTTTTTACCTTAGTCACCTGTACGACCTTACGCTCGTATCTCAGGAGCCAATCAGGGCCCGTATTATGGTCGCATTTATCGCGGTGGATAAAGCATTCGTCACTCTCCCACTGTACTTGTCAGAAAGTGACGGACGTTTTATCTACGATTAGTCACGCGATAAACACGGCCACAGTAATCCTGATAACTTATTCGTGATAGTTTTCTTTTAAATTCGTTATTGGTAAGTGCTTTTATTAAAGATATTTTTTCGGATTTATATTAGGTAGGTACTTTTGGCTGTAGGGTATTTTTAATTATACACACAACTGTCGCGAAAATGACACTTCTCAAGTTAAATATTTCTAAAACAGTTCCCAAAAATATAAAAGTTGTAAGATTTTCTTTTACAACTCTGTCGGCGTTATCCATACTATCCATATTTATATTATAACGAAACTAACACTATCTGTCTATCTGTCTATCTGTTTGTTACTCTTTCACGGATAAACCGCTGAACTGATTTAGATGAAATGTGGTATGAAGATAGTTTGAGTCCCGAGGAGGGACATAGGGTACTATGTATCCCAAAAAATTTGAAGGTACCTGAGGTAATAGTGATAAACGACTTCTAAGCGGATAATTATATGAAGCCTGTGGGGCTAGACGAGTTGCATTTGACAAATGTTAGCGATTATGTTTCGATAGACTAATGTATAGAATTGACTTAAGCCACCGAGATTGTCACGTGGCTTACGTCAATTCCAATTTTTTTTCAATCGAAACATAAACGCTAACGATTGTCGAATGCAACTCGTCTAACCCCACTGACATGTAATAGGTAATATTGTATTCATTGAATGTGGGTATTATGTGTTGACTGTTGACTTTTATAGTTATTATTGCTTCTTACTTTACTGACCTCGTTATTATTGTTGTTTATTGCATGTTATTATGACGATCAATAATGGAGACATTATTACGTAAGACAAAATTATTATATAAATTAAATTAAATTATTCAAATTTTATATTTTTTTAAGATATTTTATAATTTATTCCTAATTTCAATTTCTGACGATCTCAATGTAAATAACTTATAATTTTACATGCTGTACAATGTATACTGTGACTTTATATTGGGATATAAAATCTGAATCGAAAACTGAATCTGATGGAGTCACCGGAAACATCTGTTTAAATATATAACTATAACTAAGTTAAACCGCGGACAGACGGACATGGCAAAACTATAAGAATTCCTGCTGCGACGGGAAATTCCGTTTTGTCAAACATATCCATTGGACATTCTTTGTACTCGACAGTATATGATGGGAAATAATATTACATACATACATACATAACGTCACGCCTTCACTCCCAGACTGGAGTAGGCAGAGCTACAGAATATCAAGAACTATAAAGTGGTCGATAATTCTGTAACCACATTTTGCACAAGTAGGCTAAGATCTTTACCAGTTTATTAGTGACTGATTGCAAGCCCATCGCCTGACAGTACTACAAGCCTTTATTCCCTTAATCACCTCTTACAACATCCTCGGGAAGACATGGAGTAGCACTATTCCCGACAAACACTCGGGCTATATTATTCAACCAAAAATGTTTCATGAGCCACAGTGTACAATACCATTTTATTCTTATCTACTGAACACGTTGAACTCAGTTGTTTACTCTAAATATCCTGTTTAATCCAAACCCATTGAGTTCACTGCAACATGAAATATTGTTTCGTCCTCAACAGCTCCGGGCGTGACAACGGTGGGGGTCGATGCAGAAATTTGCAATTTCTCGTGCAAAATCTTTTCTCTTGAAAAATGCGACTAGCGGCCACTGTCTTCGGAAAGTCACGTACTGTGGACTTTGATGGCTATCCAATGGTTATCGTCCGGAGAACACTGCTCGGCTAGCAGTTATTAGTTTGGCTTATAACACAATTTGCGGTGGCAAGTTTGTCGCAGGGACTAATTCAGCCAATTGTCGAGAACAAAGCTAAACGAACCACTTACCATGGGAACTTGTTTTCCAGGTAAATTAGTTGAAAATTACCTTTACTAAATTTGCAGAAGTGTGTTTATTTATTGACATTTAATAACAAAAAATAAGGAATTGGACTGTCCAGGTGTCCAGGATACGTCATAAATATATAATTAATTAAGTTCGTCTTTGTAAACTCTTTTCTTGTTTACATACATACATAACTAGAACTTTTTATAGGAAAGTTAAACCCTCGTCTTGTAAGATAAAAGGTTAATTTTCCGCCATATTGAAAGAAGAACCCCTTAAAGTATACAAATTGACACTTGGCAAACCACGCGTTAAGTATGTGACATTTTGAAACTTTGGCCACAAAGCCCGGATTTTCCCGGAGAAATAGAAACTAACGTAGGTATTTTACACGTATACCGTGAGTGTTATCTAGTATTATATGTATAAAAGAAAGAAAGAAAAAAACACGTAACAAACAGACAAACAAAAAGGAACAAAATACTGACATAGACAAAGAACTGTTGTCACGAAATGGTTCCAACTCAGCATTATGTTGACATAAAACCCAGTGCTGGTCTTCCGTTGGAACCATCCAGTAAAACCATTAGGTATAGGCACCCAGTATAGATACTAATAATATGTTTGTTCGTCACTTTGTCAAGATTATTTTAAAACAATACGAATAAGATATTTGTGTAAGGCTGGAGATCGTTAAAGGCTTGAATATGTTATAGCTCATTAAAGGGGGTATTATTAGTTGAAAAATAGGAGGTATCTTTTTAAAATTTGTAAAGAAAACATTGAAAAATACTGTCTTGTATCGTTTTATGTTTTTGTATGGAGTGTTAACCTGACTAAAATGCCATAGTTTAGGTCTCGCCTAAGTTTACTTACACGTGTAAGGCACGATGGAATTCGTTTGATAATCATGCAAATATTAATAAAAATATTCTTTTATATTTATTTACTTGGTCAAAACTAAGAAGTGGCGAATGCTGAAATTTAGTGTATCACTTGCTAATAACGTGGCACATCACGAGAATAAAAATCAGGCCGAAAACCTATTAGGGCACAAGACGGTCCCTTATCCTGCCACGGCCTTTAGAACAGAGTAGAAAGTGCATGTAAGCAGACATTTCATCTAATATTTATCACCAACGCCACAACCTCAATTAAGTTTTACCTTTGTAATGGTACGACCACATCAAAGCGAGGGGGACGCAAGAATACGATCTCTTGAATCAATATCGAGGGAAATCTTCAGATATAGAACTATCTCTCTTTAGTTAGTCTGTGGTTTCACTGAAAGTTTCCGCCGCATTACCGTATCCAATTACTGCACGCCCTGAAACAAAGAGTTGTTTTGCTAAAACAAACAACAATCAAAGGAACCCAGGACCTACCTTGAAGTTGTGTAAATTGTGAAAAAAGCTAAACATGAAGAATGTTATATTTTGACAAATTGAAAATGTTTAATTTATTCCGTTGTGAGCAGAATCATAATATCTCTTACATTACACGTGTACTTTGTCGAATCGTTTTGTATTGTAAGGTAAAATAAATCCTACCAACCATTACGCTAATATGTGCTGTTTATTGAAATATATTTTTGTATCAATGTGCCGTTTATGCTTAATAACTAGAAATAAACAAAACTAAAAATACCATTTATCTACAATGTTTTTTTTTGTTGCGTAGGTGAAATTTATTGAGACCCGAATTAATTTATCTTTCAATAATACGCTAATATGGAGTTAAGTCGATTTTATATCAATATTTATAAGAAGGAAACAACAGAAGTAATGAATCGATTTTATCATCAAGAGCGAATCAATCGATTATAAATCACTAATATTGTACAATTCGTTGGCTTCGCGTGAGTGCGGTAACTGAACTATTGGACCTGTAGCAGCTGTCGGTATTTATAACCAAGGACACGTGAACGCTGTTATTGTATGGTTATTGTACCGTGCACTGCCTGTTTCGGCAGTGACGGTTCGCTGTGTTGTGGCCCGGGCACCACCCCTAAGGGGAATATACGTCTCAGATATCTTTACCCCAAAATAACTGACGACTATGTTATGGAACGGTAGTTAGGAATTTCACATGCTCGGTTTGAAGCGAGCGTTTATTATTAATTGGCAAGCAAGGTATCGTTTTACTTGACTATTGCAAAAATAATTCGACCGCAGTGATTTAACAAATCTTTTACCTGTAGCAAAATCTACAGTTTGGTAAAAAGAATTTCAAGAAAGAGTCCCGAGTTTTAATAAAAAGTTATGATTCAGTACGTCCGACGTTATGAGTGTAATGACAAATGGAGTGCTAGTGGAAAGTGGCAATCCGATAGAGAAATAAAGTCATCGCGTAGCTTATCCAATTAATAAGTAGCCGTATGAGAAGCAGAACTGAAAACCGTTATCGTATTTAAGTCCAGAAAAAAGACTAGGAGGCGACTAACTTCAAATGGGACTGGCAGAAGAATGACCACGGAACGTGATCGGTGGCGTACAATGGGAAAGACTTAGACCTCCAGTTGAGCAGTGGACTAGAATCGGCTGATAAAGATGAGGACTGCGCGGAAGTAGAACAGCGTGACGCTCAATGCCGTCTCGTTACGTGAGTCCTATCGCGTCACCACTCTGCAGTTACGTTACTCTTAGTGTGGTTTCCTAAAGACATTAGTAGATAAATGGATTAATATTATTAGAAAAACACTGAGTGAAACTGTAAATTCACATCCAACCAAGCCACCTTAAAAGTGATCAACGTTCTCGCTGCCATAAAACACAACTGAATTTCATTTGCCTGCAGTGTGCGGACAGCCGGTACCAGAGATATTTTAACCGCGTCTCCACTCACATGGTTAGCTGACTTTATTGCATATGCTTTAACATCGAACTATTGTGTTGGAAAAATTGTTGAAAGCGTTATTTTCATAACGTGAAAATCAACAATCTCAGTAAATCCACGGCCTTTTTTCTACTGGGTATAATCATTATTGCCTTTGAAATGTTTTCGTATTATCAACGCTACTGGGTAATTATCTCAACCACATGATAATTGGGGTGTAAAGTACATGTATTGGAAAACTATTTATTTTATAAATAATCTTACTCAAAGTATCATATTGAGCCAAAGTTAAAATTATTATTAACTTATTACCTATATTTATCGTAAAAAAATATTTTCAATCCAAAATCAATTTCGGTGTCGTGTCCTGTACTTCCCGCATATACTAATATGTCGTGGTACAAACTTATTAAGCCTCAACTAGACTTATATTTTAGTTATCTGTATTCCTTATTAGTTGAGGTATTTTAAAATGTATCAATTATTTCATTTGCAAGTAAAAGGAAACTGGGAGCAGTGTAAATAAAACTGTCCAAGCGAAATAGTTAATTTTGGTGGTGAATATTGAAATTGATTTTATGATCGAACGAAACGTGATTAAACAAACAAATATAGCGTCAGATGTTCGTTCAGTTTCACTCCAGCAATAGACGGTGAAAGATTAGTACCATCTTTCTGCGTCTTCCCGCTAAGCACATAAGTATCTAATTTTGGTGGTATGAAATACACTTTATTAATCGTGATAACTTACATAAGTCATTATTTCGCAAAAAGTTTTGTTGTGTGATAGTTTTTTCAAGTATGTTTATGGTGTCTTTTTAACTGTAACAAGTTAAGTTTTTGTTAAACTAAAACATTTGTTTTTAATTTTAAAAAAATGTTAAATTTTATAATTTGTTTTTAATTTAAAAAAAATGTTAAATTTTATAATTTTGGTGGTACAATTTTGGTGGCTTTTGCGAAACACCAAAATTATCAAAATTTCTGGTCTCCACCAAAATTATTTAAACAACAAATAATCATTATTTATTATATTAGAAACTTACGTTTCGGATTTTCAAAAATAACAAGGAAGATTCCCTAACGATTATATTTTAATTAGCCCGATATGTTATTATTGATCGTGAGTTTTTCTAAGAAAAGTAATTTTGGTGGATAATAACAATTTTGGTGGTACATAATTAGTAAAATCGTTATATCTTAAAAAACACTTGGTATAATAAAGGGCCATTTTAACACTGTTTTTATAATGACTAATGACGTCACTTAAACGTTTAATTGTAAACATAACTAAGAAAATAAAAAATACCACCAAAATTAGGATAATTTGACGCTTGTTGAAATTCACCCTACTATAGCTCTTATTTACTTGGCGACCAGTTTTACCCTACCAATTATTTCATAAAACTACTTAGGATTATAGTACAATTTGTAAACATTTATAAGTAATGAGCAATGATGACGTGAAACACTAATCTAATATATAGCCGTGCTCATTCATTTAATTCCATTGGTCTGCAGTAGGACGCGATAAATCAAGAAGAACTAAATCTTCGACCGAATATTCGCGGCGAGCGCGGCAACCGATCCGCACGGATTAGGTTTCTCCATTTCCAATAGAACAAAAGAATGTCTTCGAGCGTTGTTAGTCCTCTGGCTTTTTGAAAGCTTTCTCCTTTTGCCGCGACTCGAGCGTGAATATACGTGGCCGGGTTATCACTTTGTATTCTTGCTTTGTTTTCAGTAGCTAGGTTCATTTTATTTTCATACTAGAACATTTTCATAAATAACCACGGCTTCCAAGCGCAAAATGACGTATTTATAAATTTTGCGGTAATTCGCACACAAACAATGCACGCACAAATACAATACGCACTTGACTGACCCAAATCCTAAGCACAAACTTCCTTACCGCCCTTAGGAAATTTTTGACAGCAACTTGGTATAATAGGCAGTCATTATAGAACTCGTAATAGCTCACTTCACTACGAACAGGATATTGAGCTCTCCAACTTTTGCGTCAACAAAGCAGTTTGATGTAGTTCGTTCAAGTTAGACAAGCAGAGGCTCCGATATTTATGACAACTTCCTCGGTTGAATACAAACATAAAGTTCAAACTGGCTTAACCCTTCGGGAGAACTCTCGTCAGAACGGAAATCCCAAAAATTTGGTCTATGAAATTGAATGGTTCTAGTTGAACTTTTGGGTGATGTTATATCAAAGATTCTGGATCAAGGCAGAGTAAATATTTATAAATCAATTGAGACAGTAACAATTAGACACCAGATGGACAAGTTTAATTTCAATTAAGTATTTCTTTATTGCCGATTTCAAAATTTAAATATTTTATGGCTATGCATGTTGATTGACAACACGTTAGCCTAGATGGGAGTGACCCTGCCTCCAAAGCCAACGGTCCTGGGTTCAAACCAGTAAGGGCAGATATTTGTGTGATGAGCGCGAATATTTGTTTCTGGGTCTTGGATGTTTTATGTATTTCTCTATATAAGTATATTTATCGTTGTCTAGTACCCATAGTACAGCCTAGAGCTTAGTTTGGGACAAGGTCAATGTGTGTGCGATTGTCCCCTGATATTTATTTATTTATTCAATAACGTATTTCCATCTCACTCATGCGAGAATGACCATGCGTAAAATTTAGATTGAAAAACACTAATTACCAATTCCGAACAATGCGAATCACAGATGACTTGCAATTTAAGCTTTATATTCTCAGTATATTAAAACTACACAATAAGTACCAGACTTAAGTCGCAAAAACCTCAAAATTCAAAAAATATCTGTTTCCCAAAAAGTATTAACAGGTACCTCATTCCACTTTGTTTCAACCCACATTGTAACCATGTTTTAACCTTCTGTGGTAGCTCATTTCTTGACAGTAAAGGCCGTATCATAAAAAGCAAAAGTGTCCAAAACCAAGTTCGCTTAAAACAAAGCAGTTCTATTCCTATTCACAGGTCGCCTACTTACTCGTAGTTCAATTATTTTCCCAACTTAAGCGGTTGGATAACGAAAAAATGTTACATCAAAAACTTAATTGACTTCAAAAATGATGATATTCGATGAATTTTTGTTTATCAAAATTTTGGTCTGTGCTTTATCATGTGCCCTTTCTTATTTTCCGTGTAGTTGCGTACTCATTCAGACGAAGTTTTTTTTAGACACAACATTGTTAAAACTTATCTTTCTCAAAGTTCATAATCACTGCGGAACATCCTGCCAAAATTCTTTGCAAATTCTTCACATACTGCACTTAGAGGTCAGAAGATTTAAGAAGAACCGGATCCAGTCCTTCATTATACTGGTAGTATGTGATAACGTTAGACAGAAACGACATTAACGCAACGATACATAGAAAATAATTAATTTAAGAAAAATCTTCTTCTACACTAAATACTAAGATCAATGTAGATTCGTTAAGTTGCCATTAATTGGTATGGACACGAAATTTCCAATTAAAGATGTAATTTCTAGCGATGTCGCTCGCACTTATATGGTGGAAACGGCGAGCATGTGAGTCTTAATTAAATGCGAGTACATATATATATATATATACTGCTCTTTAGTTTTGCCTTTATTAAATAATTAATAAGTTATGACTAAAGCATTCAAGATAACGGTCCGATGACGGAGTACTAATGTCAATTGCAATCGAATGAACGGCTAACATGTGACTTCTTTTGAATTTGGTTGACCCGGAGAATTTAGACACATTCACGTTTTTTACAAAAATCAGTAGTAATAAAATTCGACCGGTCGTTTTCGTCGTTATTGATTAACTTTCTCCTATTCTATTTACCAGTACTTTTTGAGTTTCCTGACATAATCTCACATCTCACATGTGTAGCACGTCAAACTAACATCGTATCAGTGCGTTATATACAAGATGTTTGTCAGTCGAGGTTTTAAGAGACGATAGTTAGGGTCATTCTGAACATTTATGACCACATTTACTACTATGCAAAGGTTCACGGTTTTTGATATAACGCTATGTTCGCCCGAAAAACAATTCATAAAACTCCTGTATAGTGTGTGTCTGTGTTTCCTAACTATCATCCCTTAAAACCCCTACTCCCGACTGCCAAACATCCTATATTATTATACATATTGATTTATTTATCGAAAATACCTTTAATTTTAGAAATTCTAAACTTACCAACAAGATACCTCTTTGTTTTTCTTCGCTTTGGTAGGCGTCAGAGAATAATATTAACTTAAGACGAATTACTTTTTCTCAGCGAGCAAGAGGTTTTATTTTCACCAACGCTCCTGAAAACTAACAGAATCAATCAATTTGTCACTGTCTTTCTTCCAAGAATGTAATTGCCTACCTGGCTCTATGTACTTTGGGCCTTCCGCCGACCCTTTCCGTGTCACGCCGGGATACGATCCGGCCTCAAAAACTAAAAACTTTAGCTTTTTGCTAACTTTACCGTACAGCTTGATGAGGGATTGTTACAATCTGTTAACGTCACATGTGTAACAATTTTGGAAGCAAAAACGCCATAGCTAGAGGATAGAGTTAAACAAAACGGATAGTACTAATTCTGACACGAAATAATGTAACTTTGAATAGGTAACATTAATTTTATCTTTGTTTTACCTCGCAGATAAGATTTTTGGCAAAACGATGGTTACAAATGGAATGTAGATGTGAACCTGTGTCACAAAACGTAAATTTTCTTAGCTACTAACGTTCTTGTACCGCGTACCAAATGCCAATCTACTTTACTCGAGATATTGAAGCGCAGCGACATAATCTCAGTTGGAAGTTAATTGAAAATTAATTGTAGGTACACGCAAAAAAACACTTTTATATTGTTAAGACAAGTTGTAAGCTTAAACTCTTTTGATAAATGAAGTCCTTCATTAAGAGCAAGAACAAACAAAGTATATCTCAATTGAAATGAAGCACGATATTAAATAATTGATTACTATATCCTTCTTGAAAATAAATCACAAATTGACTAAGAGGAATCGTTAACTAGAAATGGAAAAACAAAGCAGAAGCAAAAAATACTTCGTCGCAGTAGCTTCACGGATTTATAAATTCATGTCCATCGTTAACCTCAATCGGTCTAAGAGACAGAAACCCCTGTTAATGTAAGATAGGTGCACAAGCGAGCTAAATAAGTACCTACACTATCATTTCAACGCTTTAAAATCGTTTTGGATGTATTTTACAACGTTGCATCGCTTATCTTTTGCGACGGACGGCTATAAATTGTTATGCTCAATAAAAGAGATGAGCTATAGCAACATTGTTATCAAAAGTGAGGGATAAAACTTTGAAACTAAAGCCGTTCCAATAATAACACTTTAACTTAACTTTTCGCTTTCAAAATAGGTTTCCTCGATAATTTGGAGCTCCGTAACTTTACGAGTTGGTGAAAACGCTTTGCTGTCCGGGTGGCCGGGTCACCCCGCTAATGTCCACTGGTCCGTCCCTTTCGCTGTACCTGCGACTCCTGAGGGAACTTAGAACACTGCCACCTAATGCCGACTTTAGACATACTGATGTATATTACCAACCCTTGGACGTATCCTGTGTTGTCTCGTTCCTTTCACTTAGGTGAAAAAAGGAGCGAAATACAACCGTTCGTTGAGAGCTTTCTAAACGATGTTTCGTTATCAGCTTACGTATTTTACTTGAATGCAGTCGTGAAGATATTTCCCCATGGGTTGGTGCATGTATTCTAGCTTAAGTAGGAATGATGTGAAGAGTTTATAATGCCCGGATACTCGTAGTATTTAAAATCAAATAAAGAATAGTCAGGATGAATTCGTAAGAACTTAACTAAGATCTAGATGCACAAAATAAAATGAACTGAGATGGTAGTAATAGTCCAGTGGTTTTCAACCTGTATGTAGGTCGCGTTACTTTTTTTACATAATGTGATTCTCAAAACACCCATTAGAAGGCCTTATTTTCCGGATGACGCAGGATGCTGACGGTTAAAGTAAAATAGCACTTCCCTAGAACTAAGTACTTAACTATAACTTTAGGTACCCTCGTAGGCCGCACCACATGCTAACAACTTCCTCAAATCTGGTAGATTTTAATCTTCAGTAATGTGATTGTATTAAATATATTTTCCGTCTAGTTGTGGCAGGACCTTGTGCAGGGTCTGTCTGTGTCGCTACCACCATCTTATCCTTTAACCCACGCCAAGCAGTAGTGTTTGCGTTTTTGTGTTACGGTGTTAGCCCAGGCCACTTGCGTTTTTTTTGGAAATAATTCGATATCAGGCTAAATGTTTCGTAACAAGCTGTAATTTGGCATGAATATGCATATTAGTCACGCCAACAAAGTGGTACAATAAAATGTTTAAAAAAATATACTAGGGTACCTCCTCTACACGTCACGTTGTCGTTGGGTAAGGTATTTTAGGTATTTCGGATTTGTGAAAGAAATTTTTCCATTATGTAGTCCGTTTATGAAATATTAAGCTTTAAAGCGCTAATTTTTGTTAGACTCAAGTGTCCCCCCCCCCCCCAAAACAGCCAAAACTACAAATACTAAAAATCAAAATATCTGAATAAAATCTTAAAAGAAAGAACATATAACGAATTTTAAAGGAAAACTATCACGACTAAGTAGACATCATTGGTTCTTGAGACACAGGTGATTAAAGTGTTTAAACCTATTAAAAACATCTAAGACGACACCAATTGACTTTAAATAGAAAATTAGTTTTTGGAACCCTACACTGCGCATAGTCCGAGATGCTCTTGCCCGTTTTTTTTTTATTATTTGCACACCTTATTTGATAAAATGGGCAGTAAACTTTGAAGAGATAAGTAATAAAATATCTAGGTGAACATCCTCGTTCCAACTTGATGAAAGTTTCTTGGGACTGAAAATGAAGCTCTCTAGATTTGGCAACCCGACAATCCGAGATTGTTAACTTTACATTTCAGATTACAAGTAGCCAAACCGCATTTCTAAGGCGTAATTTTAGCTAATTTAAGTTTTTAAGGTGGGCCGCACTATTTTGTTTTCCTTGGCCCGCGCGAATGTTTCTCAAATCTTAAAATTTATTTATGCCGCTAATCCTGATTCAATGACTTTTTCATCTTGTGCTACAAATAAACAATGAGAAGACCGACGGCCGCACTCAGAGTCAGTCAATGACGATTAAATCATTCCACGACGATTTTTTATACTTTTGAAAAAGGAGCGAGTTAAATGGGTAAGGACCAAAAAGTTGGCCACGCTAACTCACTCAATTAAATTTTCTATGAAACTTTTCTGTTGTGACACGAAGATTAGCCATACATTGGTAGGGATAATCTTCGTGTCACATCGGAACTTTTTTTCACTTTTGTTGTTTGTATGGTTAATTACGCTAAACTATGGTCCTTACCCAAATATTTGTTTTAATGTCTCTGTGTTCTAACTTATAATATATTTTTTGTTTAAAATGCATCAAATGATAACATTGATGACACAGCAAATAGCCTTCAAATAACCATTGTAAATGAATAAATGTTTGTTTTTGTATGCGACGCGTAGTTTAAAGGCCGGAGAGTGACGTAGGCTACTTCTCGTCCCGGAAATTAAAGAAGTTCCTGAGGAAATGGCGTTATACGATTTTTGAACGTATATAGCCGCAAGCAAAAGCTACACCTTAATAAAATAAAGGTGCAGGATCAAATATCATCGTCGCTTAAATTTTGTCTATAAACAAAACAAGAATTGAATAAAGACTTACTAATTTCAACTTTTCGGATTTTAGCGTCGGCGTCCTACCAACGCCCGCGCAGCGGCGACACAACGTCGGCGCAACGGTGACACGACGCCGCGAGCCTGAGCCAACCAGGAAAGTGTTTGGATCCATTGTAATACCCAAATTCCTCACTGTAAAAGCAAATGGAATTAAAGTTCCGTCGAATTACATCAAATTAGGCATCACAAAGTCAGCTTCGAGATTTAGTTCGGGCTTCCAACAATGGCTTGCGATTGCTTTGCGCTAAGCTTAAGTTCAAAGTTATTGGCCACTCCGGAATCATGGTAAGATCATCATTCATAAGGTCAATCAATCGGCATTCGTTTGAATGTTTGTTATATACGTAAGTAGCCATTCAACATTTAGATATCGTTTCAAGTAAATAACTCTGCAACTTCCCAAAGAACCAAATCCCAGCGTCAAGGCCAAACATTTCGACGTGATAGCCGCGTAGCTTTTCTAGGATACAACAACCGCTCTTATCTCTGGAAAGCGTTTGTCCTTTCCAATAAACGGCACGAAATCGTTACTGCGACGGAACCACTTCGGATTTTACAAGAGGTATCCGATATTTTAGAGAGGTGCTCCCTGCTCTCGCGCGCAAAGTATCGAGGGCACATATCTCGCTAGTGAAACATCGCATGTCAAGCTGCAATGCTTTTCTAATACAGTTTACCATTATAACGTTACTTTTGATAAAGTTACATCGGTCACTTGCGTTACCGACGTGTAAAAAAACCCTCATACGGGCAATTGACTAAATAAATATTTTGAATTTTGTTCTTTAATGGTTCTGAATGGAGGTAAATTAGGAGACCAGTCGCTGGAGTAAAAAGCTTTTCACTTCTCTCGCTCTAAGATGACTCATAATAGGCGGACTAAATTGATGCATTTAATCCCTAGGGACTAAAGTGACATTTTAATCCCCATGGACGAATATACTTTCTCTTTTTAATTTTCTTATAAAAACTTTTCCTTGGAAAACCACAAACAGTACATGTTGCCGTTTGATAATATCGCCCTTGTCGTCGGAGTG
Organism: Acleris holmiana; assembly: GCA_949316455.1. Classification (NCBI taxonomy): domain Eukaryota; kingdom Metazoa; phylum Arthropoda; class Insecta; order Lepidoptera; family Tortricidae; genus Acleris; species Acleris holmiana. The sequence goes on from OX438770.1 coordinate 12,543,751, forward strand.
CACGGTGGAGCCGGTAGATTGTAGGGCAGGCTGGGGCTGGGCATACAACCTCCACCGCCGAGGTCTTTGTTTCGGAAATGTTGTCTATGGACTATTTGTAATGTTCTAACCCCAAACACCACCTTGTTGTTTTCTAGTTCTGCATTATAGTGACGGGCTGAGAGTAAAAATGATAGCGGTATTAAATTGTATTTTTTTAAGGTGCAGGCAAAATTATGTTATAGTACTTGTAGTTTATCTACGCACATCTCATTAGTGCTCTATATTGAGTTCAGAAATCGTAGGGAATGACCAGCATTATTAAAACCAATTTTTCTATAAGAACTTACTTGTCTGTGGTAGTAGGTAAAATTTGTTATAACTATATTGTTTATTCGTGCTAGAACTGTTGACTAACTGAAGCGTAATGCATGAAAATATACCGTGCCGTTAGTACGCCGTTAGTCATAGAAACAAAATAAAATGTTTCAAAAAACAATAAACCGCCTTCAAACACGCGAAAAAACTTATTTTCCGATGGTACTTAATAGGTCAGTCAAACTGAAGTCGGCGTCCAACAATAGCCCGTTCTTTCCCATTTTTTATGGTCATAATTTCATTCTTGACACAATTATTTCTTATATCGGTGGAACCGTAAACTAATGGGAATTTCTTAAATATCTAACGTTTAGACAAGGCTAGGTTAGGTTAGGTCCGATTTAAATAAAGATCCTGAACAAGTAAGTTTGTTAAAAGTATTAACTTACGATAAATATGACCCAATATATTCGCATACTTATTCGTTGTTAGTAATGTAATGTTGAACATTGAACATTATCAAAGAAAGTCAATTTCCTTATTTTCATTGGTTTTTTCGTTATAACTGAGTAACTTGATCATTAACTTACTACAATTTAAGTCCTAATTTCGCACATTGAGAATCAAACCGTCACTAAACAAAATATATAAGAGTTCGAATAATGACAATATTGCCATCAAAATGAAGTTGGATTTCAAATAAAGTATTTTTTTGTTTAGTGACGGTTTGATTCTCAATGTGCGATTTGTTATCTGAAACAAGAAAGTCTCGCAATAAATAAATCGGTGCTTACAGTTACAGTAATTGACAAGCACTCTATGTAGTTATCAAGATAGACCTCGTAATAAGGGAAGTTTTCTACGTAAAGTTATAGAAAAAATTCACGACCCTAAAAGTTGGAAGGATAAAACTTCATAATGTTTTCCCACCTTAGAAACTTCAGCACCAAGAGGTACCAAGTTCCGAACATAAGTACTAAATGAAATACAAAATACATAAAAAACTAGATATGTATAAAAGAATAAGAATGTTATGTTATGTTAGAATAAATACATAGACTATGTTAATTCTTACATTGAAACCTTAAGCTATTCGTAAATTTGATGATTACCTAATAATCCAAATTCCCAGACAATAATCTTAAGCATTTGTAAGATACTAAGATAAATTTACTTTCATAATAATAACAAACAGTCTAGTAAAAAAACAAGCAAAAAGTAAAGGAATGAGGAAAAATACGAACATTTTGCCGTTATAATTCCACGTAGCTGTGTACGATTACTACAATAGCACGAATAAAGGTGACAAATGATGTGTACCTGAACGCGTAAATAACCTTAATTCGGGGGAAATCGTAACAGATGTGTTAGGGTGTAGCTAAACTATTACCTATCGCCATTACCTAAATTAGTAATGGGTAGACATCTTTTGTATTATTTATTAGGTTACACGTCATGGTGCGAGGTTTTTTCCGCTTTTCGTTTGCGACCGCATATGTCCTACATTTATTCCATGCCACATTATTCTTAATTCGCAGGTATTTAAAAAGAAGCAGGTAAGCTTATTTTACTCCCAAAACACCCTCACATTTTATTCAAAACCCTCCCCAAATTGAACACGTCCAAATATCCAACAATTCTAAGGAGCTCACGAAACTGACTTCGCAAGTGACCGCGTCGATTGACACACAATTTCCTTTTAGTTTTAGGTATTCCAATAGTGCTTGGAAACTTTACTTTAGTAGGTCCTTACAGAACACCCTCGTTTATCCTCACTTAACAGAGCCGTGGCGCATTTTCTACTATTTACATTTACCTCATCTCCCGGGCAGGCAAGGGCCGAATGAAAGGGGAGCATTCCCGTCCAGAATCCGCAATGAGGTGAACAATGGATCATCCGGATATTGCCTGTCAACCGAGCTACCTACGAGTACACGCGCTGAACTGCGATACTAGGTCACTCCCTGGCCGGAGTGGCACTAACATAAATGATGAACCAAGCAGTTCCGAGTTCATCGGGGTTTATTGCTCTCTTTAAGAAAAATGTGCTGTTGTAAAATGCTGGTTTTAGCAGCACATGTGTACTTGGATTTCGCAATCATTTTTTTACGGACCTTTACCTAATTAAAATATCAAAATCGAGACGGATTTCCACCTCTACTCAACCCGAAATACAAATAGTTTATTTCCAAAAATATAACATACCAATTACAGTGGACAGACCCCCGCACTAGGCATAGCCTGTCCCGTGGGTACAGTACGGTTAACTTATATAAGTACTAACGGCTTAACGGCAACATTGTTTACATACATATAATTTATTTACTTAGTAGAAATTTAAAATTTAGTAGTATTTAGTTTTATGTTTATAGTCTCCAACAATCATTCAAATTTTAAAATAGGAGTGTGTGTGTCTGCACGTGATTATGGCACTTTAATGAGATTTTCGTTCTCGGTATATGATAACTGTAACATACTTTTTATTACAACTCTTTTAGCTTCGTGAACGGAGTGTTCCTTAAATTTATAATTCATCGATAGTGATAATAATATATTCTAAACTTTTAAATGGCTAACAGCACACAAATGACAAATGGAGTGTTATAAACCTTAGGCGGCGATGCAGCATTGTTGTAGTCAACGCTGCGGCGCTCTCTGCCCCCTCGTATGCAATATTAGATAGATAATCTCCCACTACTGCCGACAGTAACCCGCATTGTAATTAGCAAATAGGGCGCCTTAGGGGATGCATCGGGGTAGGGAGCTTGCGTACAATGTAATTTGTATTCCGACTCGCAGCGTAGATCAAGTACTAGACTCGGCAGAAACAATATGCGTGTTCAACTGTTCAGCGTCACTTCAAGCAGCTATTAGGTAAGCGCTAAACTGTACTTACCTACGGTGATAATTAAAACTTTTATGACGACACGTTGACATAGTTGGGAGTGACCCTAGGTTCAAATCTCGGTAAGGGCAGATATTTGTGTGATGAGCGCGAATATTTGTTCATGAGTCTTCGATGTGTTCTATGTATTGTATATAAGTATGTTTATCGTTGCCTAGTGCCCATAGTGCAAGCCTAGAGCTTAGTTTGGGACCAGGTAAATTTGTGTGAGATTGTCTCCCTGATCATGTTTATATATTTTAATAAATATATAATACTTTAGTAAAAATGTGTGCGTACTTAAGAAGCCGTACACGAAATTTTGCCGGTTTTGCTTTCGTGATTTTACAGTTTAAATACTGCTTTTCTATAAGTTTTAATGCACATCATGAAATATCATTTCAGTTATGATCAAATAAATGAGTTACGAATGAATGAGCTACTTTTTTATTTTTGTCGCGAATTCAAATTCGGGATTTAGGTTTTTTAAAACATTACATATTGCTATTTTATTTTTAAGTTTTGGATGATTTTTTAAGGTAGTGGATTGATTTTGAACTGAAGTTTATTACTGTTGTTTTAATTTTATGAACGAGTGTTTTAAGACGCCGAAATTTAAAACTATTTTTTGGCCATTTTCTATAAAATTTTACAAAGTTAATTATTTTTTTACTAAAAGTATATATCAAGGTGCTAAAAAGTAATTCATACATTTTTTAGACGACTTTTACAGCAATCAATTGTAATTTTTTCATACCTTTAAGACGTCAAAACGATTCGTAAATATGCGATATTCTAAACCTCTTACAGCAAAATTTACAAAACAGTCGCCGGTTTCAGGTTGATTTATCTAAATTAAATAATAAAAACAAAAAGGTATTTCATACATTCGTTGAAAATCGAAATTAACTTTCGTGTTGCGCATTAAAATTTGTAGAAATAAAGCATTTCAACAGTAAAATCACGTCTGTAAAATCAGCAAAATCGCCAAAATTTCGTGTACGGCCTCTTAGTACCTACCTACTATAATTAACAAAAGGTACTTCATTCATTTTTCATCTAATTTAGACTTTAATTAGTTTTGCTTACTTTAAGAAGTCACCAGGTCTATTTTTAACCCCCAACGCAAAAGAGGGGTGTTATAAGTTTGTTGTGCAAGTGCGTGTGTGTGTCTGTCTGTGGCACCGTAGCTCTTAAATGCATGAACCGACTTGAATGCGTTTTTTTATATTTGAAAGCAGGCTTTCTAGCGGTGTTTCTTAGACATGTTTTATCAAAATCGGTTCAGCCGTTTTTGAGATATTGAGCTTTTAGGGGGATAAAAGCCACATCACGGCGACATCTACTTTCAGAGCTGATATCTCTTAAACGGCTTAACCAATTTTCATTCAATCTTGCCAAAAAACCTGCGTCTACATCCGTTCATCCATTTGGGAGCTATGCCACAAACAGACATTCAGATGGAGAAGTTTAAAAAGCATGAAATATTTTTTTTTATTAGAAATTTCATATACCCCCGACTTAAAACAGTTTGTAAAAAAACCTCTTAAAAGTAAAAAATAATAAGTAATGTGGCCCCATAAGTTTAATTTTAAGTAGGTATAAGGGCTGATTGCTTGATAAGTAAGTTAACTGAACACTGACACTAACTAAACTGACACGGCGGGGGACCGCTAAGTAAATGAAATAATATAAAATACTCCAGCTACTTAGCTGTCCCCGACGTGTCAGTTCAGTTAGTGTCAGCGTTCAGTTAACTGCCTAGTTATCAAAAAATCAGCCCTTATACCTACTTATAATTAAACTTATAGGGCCACTAGTTATGATTTTTTACTTTTTAGAGGTTTTTTTATAGACTGTGTAAGTCGGGGGTTTTATAAATTACTAATTTGTCAAGCTTTTAATATCAGGCGAAAGCTTCACGGATTTATGTGAGAATTATAAATCACTTGATCATTTAGAATAATATTACGTATTGCATTGCTTTCATTTGGGTATTTCACTTGGCGATCTAAAACGATCTTTCTATCAATAAAAATAATAGAACTGGGTAAATAAAAAGCAAATAATAAATTACTTGAATCAATTGCAGATTTATTAAATTTACTTTTTCTGTAGTAAGTAGACACCACTTTATAAATAATCTATTTACTTAAATATACAGCGTTAAATTTCATACGGGCATATTTTTATTTACGTAGGTTACCCATCATACAGATCATTTAAGAAAGATATTACGTTAGTAACTTTTATTATTGAAGCGTAGTTTTATTTTTAAGTTTCTCTTAGGAGCAATGTAACGCGTGCAATATCCTATTACAAAACGATTTAACTAAGTCTTGGATTCCGGTAACCTTCGGGGAGGGAAGATGGCCGATTGAAAAATGCCGGGCTTTTACTTTTGATTTATTCTGTTTACTGATTTACTCTATTCACTTGACATTGGCGAAATCACTGTGTGGACCGCCATTTAATAAAAAAGAAGAAGAAGAACTAAGTCTTAGAGCGTCCATCAGTCGTCTATGTATTGCCTGTATCCAAGTACAAGGACGACCATGTGGAAAATAAGAAAATCTATCTCAGGCGAGTGAACCGCCACGATTAATAAATAATTTAATTTAAAACGGAATAAATTATGATTTTTATCAGCAAAGTAAACAAATGTGGAACCGTGATTCATGCTATGACGTTTACGTAGATGCTTTAATTTCATTGGCGCAATGTGTGATACATTGCTTGCTACCTTAGCTGGTTAGATTAGTAAGAAAAAATAAAATACAACTAATGTTGCTGTTACGCATGTTAATTACTGTGTATATGAACCATTGTATTTTTTTACTTATTTATTTATTATTACATAATTTATTTATTATTTAAATGTATTTAATTTATTTATTATGCCCGTACAGTAGAATTATTTTGAGTTTACCACTGACAGATGGATTGCCTTTATTTAATTTTCAGCTTTAGTCTCGTAAAAATAAAATAGTTATTACTAAATCGGTATACGTGGGTAACAGTATTTTGAAAACCGCTTTATTAGTATGAAATTAAAGTTGAAATTAAATGAATTCAAATTCTCTGTCAGAGGTAAACTTACAGCAATCGTACTCTATGAAATTTACACACTGTATGACGGTTTATCACCGCAGATACACTTAAACCGCTTCAGCCTTGCGTTTAACGTAGTTAGTATGCATAAAGTGCGTCTAGATTACCATCGCTACAGGGCATCCAATATTGCTTCTGACATGTATTGTTTTAAACTCTGCCTCCATTACCTACTTACTGCCTTATAAATAAGAGGTATCGTAACGTTGACAATACGATAACATGTCAAAATCAATATGGTTTTACCGAGTAGAATATGACCCGTGTATTCAATCTTACATGGTCAATGTGACGTGTGTGCATTTTTTTTATTCATTGTGTTGGAATCACCATTACGTCTTAGGACCGCAACCTAAAAATACCTTACCTGTGAACGGTCACGGACCCCACTTAACAGCAGTCCGCAATGTACGAAATTATAGCATGATTCGTATTTGCGTCGGAATTCACCAAGCAAGGACTGACTGAGATTTGACATTAGCCGTTTACCAATCTAAAATCACGAAACGATAAACGAAACCTTTAAAAATATTTACTTTATTTATGAACCAGTCACGATATTATACCTAAAGGTCGAATAAGTGATCCGCAAAGCATCGAGGACAAACCTAGGGGAAGAGGTCATCCCGAACGCGAGAAGAATCCACAATGAGCGGGCCGGAATAAATCAACCGTTAGCCTGATAGTGTGACATATAGGCTCAAATCATGTTGTATGTTAATGCCTTGAGGCTAAACGATCCAGCAATAAAAAATCAGCCCCGGAATTTATTGTGATAAGCCCAGAAATACCGAAAAAGGGTAGCTAATCACGATAAAATGGAGATTTCTGGAGCCCAGACGTGTCCAATTTACTGAATAATGAGTTCATCCCAGAATATTACAATTTAAAGGTTGTATTGTAGGGGCTTTTGGTAGGTTTCCATTTCTGCGATGTTCGTAACTCTTCAAGCACCTGCATCTTGAAAGTTTGTAAAGTGTTAACTTACAATTTGATATTTCAGGCAAATTCGCCTATGGCGAGCTTTTCGGAATAGCACCGACCCGCAACGCAAGTCTGGGGTGGTTATTATTTAAGATTACTAAGTATTTCCTACAAATCTTCTTCGATTTACCATAAAGTGCCTGATAACTAGCTCAGTGAATACGTACCAGCTTTTGCTGAGCTTTAGTAGTTTCATTATTTTTATTCTTGTCTTAAAATGCTTTCGAGGACAATAATTGTATAGCAACTCTGTTTTGTATGGAAAAAAAACATTCTTATATTTTAAATTGGTTTTTTGTTAAGTAACATCGTAATAAAAAAAAATATATTTAAAAGTAACATATTTTAAATACTAGGTACATTAACTAACCTTGTAAAGATATCAGAGGCCCTAGACAAGATGCCTTCGCTAACTAGCGATTCGATTCGTTTGGTTTTTAAACCAATCTCGTCACTGGTAGATCACGTGACTCTTCGTATGACGTGATCTAGCAGTGACGCGAATGGTTTAAAACCAAACGAATCGAATCGCTAGTTAGCGAACGCATCTTGTCTAGGGCCTCAGTATTGATCAGCTATACGACGTGCTTGCGAGTATAGCAAGTTCCTGAAATTACGAACTGCGGCTGTCATTGTGATCAATCATTTTCGGAAACAGCCTCTTGTACTAACTTCGGTCAAAGTAGGATATTTTGACCGAATTATGTATAAAAAGTTATTTCCAAAAATTATTGCTTTAGGTGATCCATCGCAGGCTGGTTGCGAATGCTAAAAGCTAGCCGGGCGCCATTGCTTTACGCCGCGCAGCCTATAATTGGACAAACCCACATCCATCTTTGACGACACGATGGCCTAGTTGGGAGTGACCCTGCCTCCGAAGCCGGCGGTCCCGGGTTCAAACCCCGGTAAGGGCAAATATTTGTTCCTGAGTCTTGAATGTTTTCTATTTAAGTATTTATTTCACTATCCAAGTATGTTTATCGTTGTCTAGTACCCATAGTACAAGCCTAGAGCTTAGTTTGGGGCTAGGTCAATTTGTGTGACATTGTCCCGTGATATTTATTTATTTATTTGCCGATGCAACGCGACCGAGATTATTTTTTTGGATTATTTGGACTGATTTTACAAGTTTGGTAAAACAATGTGTTTCCTTCCGTTTCATTTTCTACGATTGCACCAAGAATTCTAAAATAACACCAATAACACCAAATATTCCTCATTTACAATATTGGTGAATTCACAGTAGGAACATACTCGTAGGTACGTAAATAAAACCATTTAATCAAAACTTACTTTTATTAAGAACTAATTAAGGCCACATGAACTTATATATACTATTTACAATATAACAGACACGTGAGGTACTTCAGTTTTGTTATAAGAAAGGTCCCCAGCCTATGTACATTTGACAAAGGTTGACGATGCTAGTTGCCTCCACTATTAAGTGCTCTACTTGCCCTTCTGGTGAAAGCGACAATGAAAGCTGCATATTCTTCGTTTTTACCTGGAATAAAAAAAATAGTTATTGCTAAAGACTGGTGGTTTTCAATGTGTAAAGGTCAGTTCTTTACAGTAGAACCAACACTAGTCTTAATTTTCATCAGAGAAAGTATCTAAACAAACAGTTCGCAAGTCTTTGTTTTGGCAAACACTAACACAAAACGAAACTTAATTTAATGTTTTTTTTTAAGTAAATGCAAAAACGATTACTTTACTTCGTCTGATAAAAAAAGATCAAAACTCATTTCTAAAATGTAGCTACACTAAACCTTCAATCATCCGATAACTTTGCAATAACTATTTCAAAATTCATACGAAAAACGTCAACCTAAGATGAGACATGATAATTTGAGACGGGTGGGACATTTTTCCGAATAAAATTTGCATAAAGGTGCTCTACTAAAATAATCGCCGTCGGATTGAAAGTCAGTGGCCCATGTTTTTTGGGCCGGTTCACAGAGCCTCGATTCATTGATATTCGAACAAGTTTCCGCCTCCGCCACACCTCCCATTCCGTTTACGTGTCCGCCTCAATGTAGCGTGGCTTGTGAAAAGTTACATCCCTAATAATGAACTGAGAAAACTTTATAAACTCCTGCTGCGTACAATTTTATAAATACAAATTTGTTATGTAATACATGACTAGTTGATGGATCTATTCTCATTTTTGCCCGTGGGGCATGATGAATCTTAAGTAAGATTAAAGTTAGCAAGTATAAATAGAAAGCCAAAAAAATCCGGATTCATCTTTGGCATCGAAATTAACGTTCGCCATCTTTGTTAATTATAACGGCATTGCGCGCACGTAGCGGCGTGCGGCGTTTCGCATTGACGACTCAGGCATACAAAAGATCCCACGTCCCCAACGTTTACGCGCCCGCCCCTACCACCATCTCGGTGCCTATAAATTAGTTTAGCTCTAGGTAATTAAATTAATGTGAAACACTGGTTTAGGTGATTAAATAAATATAAAAAAAACCATACGAAATCCCGTTGGCTAGTGATTTATTTATGTAATTATAAAGGTACACCAAAAACAAACATATTATTTATATCGTTACGTGGTTTTTGTTTACTTTGAGTAAAATACCTCTATAGTATTTATAATCTGTTGCACGGTTGCGTCAATGTACGTTTGATTTAATAAAATAAATATTTATTCAATTCGGGTTGAATATAATTCGGCTTTTGGTTAAAAATATTGTGAGACGCCGACTTCAGTTGGACTGACCTATCATTTTAAAATAAAATATTTCTTGCTTATTGAAGACGGTTTTTAGTTTTGAAATTTTAAAATATTTCAATTCATACCTTATAGTGATCATAATACTACTGTTATATCATCCCACATCACAATTAATAAGCCGCGGGAAAGTCATAGTCATATGTTTAAACCATTCGAATGTGTTTCCTCATTGTCGCTCAACTATCTTAATCGCGATATCTTATCGCCTTCCTTAAAATGTACCATTGAGGAGTTCCGGGGGCCATCAGTGGTCTTCATCATCAGTTCTACTTCATCAAATGATACTTTTTGAATGTAAATGCTACACTTGTCACTGAAAATACTAAAACTGCTATATGTATTCCTATAATATTTGCGTAGTTCCCTCGATTTTTCCAAGATCCCATCATCAGATCTTGAAGTGCTGAAAATGGGACCAACTAGAAAGTATACACATTCAATATATTTTTTTAAATAGGTCCTTATTTCTTTGAGTAATCGGGGAACATGTATAAAACCCCGACGAATTGAGAACCTCCTCCTTTTTTTGAAGTCGGTTAAAAAGAGTGACTCACGAGTCCGTTGAGCCTCTGGCGGATATGTTGCAGGTGCTGCAGAGCCTGCTCGTTGGTGCGCTCGCCGCAGTCGAGCGGGCGCGCGCGGCCCCAAGACACGAGCGGGTCGTACACGAACGGACCGATCACCGACATCAGGGCAGCCGTCTGGGCGCGGAGTGCGCGCATTACTACTTCACAGCTTTTCCTATTTCACAGGTTATTTTAACAAACGAGCACACATACCACCTGCTCCCTATTTCACTTGACTGTGACTTTTCTATGTATGTACATGTCGCATTTTATATGAAGCCCAGTGATGTATCAGCGTGTTAACTTTGCAATGTATATCGAATTGTCATCTGTCACGTGTCATTGTCAAGATGTTGAAATAGGGCGCTGATGGTAAATAATAAGTGGGCCAATGTATATTATGTAATCTTATGACAGCAAATTAAAGAACCCTGAGGACTAAAACGGATGGAAGGCTTATATGCCAATAATTTTAAAATATTATAACTATGATGTTTAATTTATTATAACAGCGTTAGGTACAGTCACCCAATAAAAAAAATTGAACGTACTAACAACATTGTGATGCATAGTTATTGTCACTTTTTATTCAATTTGAAGTAAGGACAATACAGTTTTTGTTAGCTTGCCGACAATAAAAAGATTTGCCTTTGTCCAAAACTTGTGCAGCAAAGAGGTTTACCTGAACATGCCCTCATGCTTCAGCGGCCCCATGGCGGCTTCCATGTTGTGCGTGAGCCGGAACGGAACCCGCTCGGGCCACTCGAACGACTCGCCCTTGTTGAAGAGGCAGTTAAAGTCAACGTGGACAGAGTCGCCGTTCGTCGAGTCGAAGGAAATGTTCTCGCCGTGTCTGTCGCCGAGACCTACATAACATTTCAGTGTTAAAGGAAATGAAAATAAATATCTTCTTTAGACTGAATGAAACACACTGGGTTCAACTTTAATAATGTAATACTTTAGCTTTTTTTCTTGTAAAAGCAAGAGCCTCGTCGAGACAAAAAGGCGATGTAGAAATCTATAGTTTTTTTTATTATGTAGATTAAGTACATACATACATACATAACATCACGCCTTCATTTCCAGAGTGGGGTAGGCAAAGCTACAGAAATACCAACCACTCTAAAGACATGTTAATAATTCTGTAACCAAATTTTGCACAAGTAGGCTGAGATGTTTACTAGTGTATTAGTGACAGGTTGAAAGCCCATCGCCTAATAATACTACAAGCCTTTATTCCCTTAGTCGCCTCTTACGACATCCACGGGAAGACATGGAGTGGCACTATTCTAACCCGGAAACCACACGGGCAATGTAGATTAAGTATAGGCCTGAAATATGAGATTAAAGATATTTTTACATGATATTTACATAAGAATGTTTTGTTTAAGTAATACTTACCCAAAATATATCCAACCATGGACATGACAGCGGTGGTTCTGATGTATGCTGATCTTGCTTGATACCTTTAAACAAAATTTAAATTCAATTTGATCATAAGCCTGCATTGAAACCATTCGCTGCTGCTAACTAGCATTGCCGTGTTAAAACATACTCACCATCCATACGGGTCAGAGAAAACTCTTCGGAACCACTCGTGAAAGACCGGCGGGTGCCGAGGCAACAGTTCCTCTTCATACATGCGTCTCTTTTTCTCAAACGTGTCGTTTTTAGCGCACATCATTTCTTTCAACTCCCGATTACTTGTGTGAATACCTATAAAATGTTATCAAGACAATCAGCTTATTCGAAACGATTATTATCGTGACTTTTTTCGAACTTTTTTTTTGAAAATGCTTGAATAATTATGTAATAGCTAAAACGGTCAAACACGTTTCGCACTTATTAAGAGTGTGTTCATAGCGACACATACAAAGAAACATGTTGAATCATTCTGACTTTTAATTAAAAAAAAATTAGTTTAAGTGTTACCTTTTTGTTTGTAAATATGCAACAGAATAGGTCTAAGCCCGACTAGGTTAGGAACCCACTCTATAACACCACACTCCTCATTAAGCGGCAAAACAGAATACGTCCTTATGTATAATCTGCGGCGGCGGGTTTCCGGTGCGTCCTAAAAAGATAAATAATACTTAATACCAATAAGTAACGAGGAAATAAATTTAAAATTAAAACTGCTACTTTACCTGAAGGAACCTGTTAACAACTACGTTGAATTCCATCAAGCGATAGTCTTTTCGCAGGTCATCGCGGGGTTTTAACATTATTATGTACGCCTTTCCATCTGAACCTAAAGAAACAATAGTAATCAACAGGGCTCGGACAAGTCATCGCAAAACAATCGCAAGACGTCAATAGAACAAGATCAATAGAATCGCATTATGTACAATATTATTTAATTATATTTTTCAATTACATTTATTTATCAATTATATTTTTTTCCTAATATAGGATTCATCAGGTATTTCCCACGGGCACCACAGATACTTTATGAAAAATGCCCTGAAGCGTGAATTATTGAGTTGATTCCATGGAATATTAACAGAAATAAGGAACATCAACAAATCGATGCAAAAAGTTTCATAAGAAATTTCTGGCGGAGCTGTCTTCAATTTGTGATTTTTTGACCTAATATGTTTATCAATATTATCTTTTTTTTAACTGTTTAATAAGAATATCACATGCTGTACACAATATTTCCTTGACATTTTCCTGATAACGGAGCTCGGGGTAGTCCTTAATCCACTTATTAATTGTATTTATTTGCACCATATTTAAAATATTTAGAAATAACCATAATTAAGCAAATAATTGTATTTGTTTAAATTGTCACCACAAAACTGTTTCAAGCCACTTTGACAAATCCATGACAGGTATGCGACTAAAAAGGTCAAATTTTAAATTATAAATTACGATAATAATTGTATCAGCTTTAGATAATAATAATCTTAAGTCGCGACTCTATAATACTCTTGTCCCATGTCCATATCAGTTTCTGCGATGACTTGTCCGAGCCCTGGTAATCAAACAATCAATTTGTCTTTGTAACCAGTTTAGAAAAGTTTATACAAATATACACATGTTCATATTTTTCTTGCTTTCTCAGTCACCTTGAGTACCCATCAATAAGCTAATTAAGAAAGCCAAACTAATACAAATGTAGCCGAAAAAAGACGATGTCGTTTCATTATGCATACACATGTAAACACTAAATTAAACAACAACTATCAAAAAAAATACGATGCAAGGACCAGGAAGGAACGTTCACCATATGAAGGCACTCCCAGTTTTTGTTACTGAGGGCCGTGCCAACAAACTAGATTCTACACGGGAAAACCTTATTGTTTATGACGTGTTTCCGTATTGCCAATGTTCACTTTCGTAGGAATGTTTTATAGTGGTAACACATATACTTCACTAAAGGAAACAGTGTTGGATATGGCAACACTGTAAGGTAGGTATTTAAGATCGCTGATTACGACCGGTACCGCGGTGTAATAATTTTACGTTAATTTGTTGTAATAGTCACTTTTTCCTCTCTATCCGTCGCTGTCGTGCATAGAAGATAACTCAATTAACTAGAAATGCGGATTCACTGTGTTCTCCTATGCGTGGGCGAGTGCAAAGAGAGTTCAAAGGATAGTTAAATAATTATCGATTTTTGATTAACTATCATAATATTTAACCATTTCCGAACATTCCATACAGTTCACAATTTTCGTCCATAACAGTCAACGTTTTAATGACTCTTATTTACTTGAAAGTAATGCAGATGATTTAAAAACAATACCTCAACGGGTCAAAGACAATATGGTTCTACTGTAGAATAGAGGCCCTGATCTGGAGAGAGAAGCTCGTCTCAAGAGACATCAAAGTATACTTAGAGTCGAAAACTGTTATTTCTGACGGGTCATAATCTTATAATTCGTTTTAAGTGAGGTGTTAAGACGCTAAATATACTAATAAAAAAATTACAAAATACGGATACCTTTCCGTCTAGGTCTTAGTATGACGGTACATTCGGTACTACCACTACTGATAAAACACAAGACTTAAGAGGTTGAAACGGCTATCTGACTCAAGAACAGTTTGGTTATTGTTCTTGAGACACCCAGAATAAGCATCGAAATTGTACCTTGAGGGTTTACCTTTTAAGGTTACTTTTCTTGGCTTTTGCAATGAAGGCAATATAGTAATGTTCTCTTCGATTCCCGCCAGGTAAACTGGAGGGGAGGCAGGTATATTAAAGTCGATCCGTTCCTGCCGCGCCGCCTTTGATGGTAGAACGATCTTGCAGAACTCTTGGAAAGGCATCATTATGTGGCTGAAGTTTTCGCTGGCTAGGAGCCGCGGTAACGTTCGGACCAGGGACGATACTGTTGTTGTCTAAAACATGTATGGAGTTTATTGCAGTATGTGAGTGGGTGTTGTTTGACGATCTGAATATTAATAAATAAATAAAAATAAAGATCACGGGACAATCTCACACAACTTCCACTGCTCCCAAACTAAGCTCAAGGCTTGTACTATGGGTACTAGATGACGATGAATCTATTTAAATAGAGAAATGCCTACTTTCATTCACGAACAAATACTCGCACTCATCACACAAATATTACCATGCCGGAAATCCAACCCGCTGGTTCGGAACTGTTCGTTTTTTTGTTATAGGATGGTGATCCGTTTTTCGAATTTTAGCAATTAGTTTATTAATGTTAGAATCTAAGAGAATTATAACTACAAAATATATTTAACCCTTAAAGTGGCAAAAATTAAAATAGTCGTGAATTCAAACCCTATTTCATTTCGAACCAGCATAAAAAAATATCAATCCAAAAAAAAAACAAAAAGTGAACATTATGTTATGTCAAGTATACTAGACTAGACACTATCAAATTAAGGGTTAATTAAATAACTAAACTAAATACAAATCAATTAAAACTAAATAAAAACTAGAAAAGTGAGGGCCCCCGTGGCAAAGTACCACAGATGCTGGCAGCATTTCCTCGTTGTATAGCAATGCTAATACGCTGTCCGAGGAATCTGCCAGCTCTGTGGTCACCGGTTGTTTCAATTAGCCTTTTTGTCATGTCTTTAAAAAGGCTAATGGCACCGGGTCCCCACGGACCAAGGGTCTCGACGCCAAAAGGAACAAAGTTATATTCTGCGCCGAGACCCTAGTTAAGACCCTAGTGCAATTAGTTGAGTTAACTACTGATCAAACATCAGGCCTTAACTTTACGAAAAAAAAAATAGAGCTAAGAGCTTGAGCATGTGCGGCTCCTTAAGACGAGGCACATCTTCATGGAAATCCATGTGTAGTTTGATGCTTTGAGGGTACTCGAACTTGACGTTTAATGACGCTCATCAACATCCAAAGGAAATAAGACAACCGGTGAAATTATAAGCATAGAGGCATCCCATCTTGGTCCTCGTGGTTGGCAAATCATTTGCCGTCTTAGGATTGTATTCTTGAAAAATGTCTTTGGATCTCAATTCCTACCTACCATCAGGTGGCTTATGTCCTTGCCATGGAATAAAACCTTCATGTTAAAAAAGTGAACTTACCGATCCGCTCCCAACAATAGGTTTGTTACACAACTCGATCAGTTTCTCAGCCAGCTGTGTGAAGTCATTAACGAGCTTGAGCATGTGTGGCTCCTTGAGACGAGGGTCCGCGAACACGTCCTTGCACCGCTTGATGCGTTGGGGGTACGCGGACTTGATGACGCTCATCATCATCCAAAGGGTATGTTGAGGATACGCCATTATTAGTTTCACGATTATGGCTTTTAGTTGGAGGTATACCTAGGAAGAAATGATTACAGGTAGAAAAATACGTGATAAACAGTCGATTTAAGGAAGATGAGACCAATTGCGTACATTGCAAAAGGTTTTAAAAAGTAGTATGAAATAGATTGAGAGAAAAGTATAAAACCGAAAGTTGTTTAATGTGCTATTGGTGAACACCCTTGCTTTTGTGAGTGTTACGCATAGTGTTACTTTTTAATTGAAACTGCATTGCTCAGTACAAAAAGTACGAATGGGTAACTTAATGCCTAACGGCCATTCCCTATATTCGATCTATCTCTTGTTTTGCCCTACCGGAGATAGAAAAGGCTATCTATCTGTACTTTTTCTGTCCCAATAAACTACAGATAGATAGGCTAACCTATCTGTAGCTCTGATCTATCGGTGGGAGGACCGATAGCCTTACGCAGATAGCTGCTTGTATGAAAATGACAGTTTGTGCGTCCCAATAACAACAGATAGCCTATCTTTGGCCTGTCAGTCACTGACATTGGTTACTTCAAGTAATCATTGTCGCGATCCTAGGATTTCGGAGGATAGAAGCAAGATAGCAGAAGCTTCATTTATGTTTTAATACGGAATTTTATTATTAGCTAGTTCCAAATAGGAAAGTAATGTCGGACTCGAGCTTTTTTAGTTTGAGTTCTAGTGGTATTTGAAGAAATGGAGATACTGAGCGATTGGTAAACTGAAGACAACAATCATACTGTAAGGAGCGTGTGAATAACATGGAAAAATACAGTGATTATGAATTAAAATAAAATAAAATACACAGATTCAGTTGAGACAAGTCTGTGCATGTGAATTATATCTATTTCTGAAAGGAACCACACAACGGTGAGTCTTTACAAAATATCTTTGGTTATAATGTAAGGTTTTTAATTTACCCTACTCATTGCTTTCTACGATAAGTAAATCGTTTGGTAAACGTTGGCTGAGTGGTACAGTGGGCCAGCCACGCCACGCTTTCCTGTCCTTACCAACTCTCTTACATACTAATGCATGATTACTGCTGCTACATCTCGTGCCGTTTCGTATTTTGCATGAACAATTTTCATGATGTCGCCCAAATGAATAACAAACAGTTTGATGCCGTACATTATATCCATTGAAAAGCAAAACTCTGCAAGTCATATTAACTTCTTGTAAATATATAAACTGACCTATTACTTATACCTTATCCTTTTTTAGAAACCACGGTACTTCACCGCTACGCCAGCTACTTCTAAAATAGCGCTTTTACGCGTTAGGGACCATGTTGGTCGCTGCAGCGGACTACGAGTATGTAGGGGTGACAAAATCTCCAGCAGCACGTATAGTGCGTGCGTGCGTGTGGACGTGTAGTGGAAGTATAGCCAGATTGTACTCAAAGTAAGTATTCATTCATGACCAATACACAGGAAGATTTTTATAGAATTGCCGTATTTCCCGGGAAATCGGGCACAATCGATGGTCTGTATCCTCATGCAATCACCAAGTACCTAAGTTCCCACAAAAATGAGGTTTTATTGGTTGTTATTTCCTATTACAACTGATACAATGTACTTACCAAATATTCAACCATTGGTGATGAATTTACGAATAGAAAATCGGTCTTTTCCCTACGCACAACTGAAATTCATCAATCTTGTGGCTCGATGGCCAGGATTACCCCACGATGCCACAATATTTAATAACTCCGAGTTAAGAGGTGCTTTTTTACCCTAGGCATTTATTTGGCATTTATTTTTTACCGCCAAATATAATGTCTATCACCCGCGACAGTCAACTGCTCGACTTGGGCACCTCCCAATGCACGTTTGCACTCCACTCAGCCCGAACTTTGGTTGGTCTCCGCCGGTCGCTGTCACCCTGCGTATATCGTCGGCAAACAAAGTCTTGGGCATGTACCTATGTATGTATGTTCCGTAAAATATGGATGACACCTTTGTTTATGGCAAGAAGTTGGCACACAGCACTCAGGCTACCCGATGTAAGTGGAATCTTAGATCCATAGACATTTGAATTTTCAAGACAATAATCTCGAGACTGCAATCCTAAGACCTCAGATGCGTTGCCAACCCTGAGAACTAAGATGGAATGCCTCTATGTTAGTAATTTCACCGGTTGTCTGATCCCCAAACCTGAACACAACAATGCGGATCCTGCATAATAAACAGGGGCTACCAATGTGCCTTTACTTTTACTAAATGACGAGTAATCCACCCGCGAGACTTGGTCTGTGTTGGCCATCCTATTCTGTCAGAAGCCTTCATGTGTGTCTGTACTGAAACTGTCTAAAGTTCAAACAAACATGAACAATACTTATTATTTATTCAGGCGTATGCAGAGCAGTTATTAAATATATTTTTTTAGCTCAAAGTGAAAACGGTGTTTTTGGAAATCGCTATTTACTTGGTGCGTGAGCGTGTACCGATGCAAGTCATATTTATTAGTTCCATTGCTAAACCCACGATCTCCTAATGAGATGAACTGTAACCGAACGCACATTAAAACCAATATCAAAATAATAACATAGTAGGTGTAGTGCAACGCATTTTACTAACTAGGTACAATTTGTGTTTTACAGATGTTTTGGAGTATGGAAAAGGCCTCCAAAAAATAAGACCGTGTTGAAAACATAGGCTGTAATTGTGGCAACATCTGCAGGCAAAGGAGTTTGCAGGACGTGGAACCCGAAATTGAAGTATCTGAATCTAATGCCGATCTGATACACTCTTCGGAGCATCAATCAAATCAATATTTTTAACGCCAGTTGTTGATTGACAATTACTTCATAATTCACGAAGTCAAAATGTGTCCAATCTCCATTGAAGCGCTAGTAACTATAGGTGGATGTGGCTGCTGACTTGCTAAACGAGAAAAAATCCGTAGTATGTGCAATCTTAAGGGTCTTAATTATTAACGAAAGCGAATCGAATTTAGAAACCACCTTTAGGCTTAGGATGACACTGAGTGTTTTAGCTTTTTGTCTCATCCCAATCATTGTTTGAATATTTTATCATCAAGAATTGGTGGTTTATGTAATTAATAAGAATATGTATTTTTTTTTAATATCAACTTACTTTTGTAATTTTTAAAATAAATTGTGTTCACCGCATTATGACTCGACATGTTTTATTTTATTTAACGGACGGATCGAAAGGAAAGTGAAATCAAAATCTTAGCTCCATCGACACCTTCGTTATCAAATTCCATTTTAGGTTTAGGTGTAGGGAACACTATCAGGATGAGTAGATACATTATTAGTAGGAGTATGTAAAGCAGTCAGTAGGACACCTGAGACAAGTTTCCGTATTGATAGTAATACAGAGGCTCTATTTTAAACTATGTACAAACCCATCTTGCTTCGGAGTCGTGATTATATTAATGACGCCGAAACCAAAGTAGAATAAAATGTTCGCTCGATTTTAGTGAGCTGTCGTGTTTGCATTTATTGCTCTGTCAACCTCGACCAACTTCAGCTTACGGGTTCTTAGGTTTTCTGTTTATGTTGTACAGACCTATAGTTTACGGAACGCTCGGTGGGTTTATCCTCGTCGCACTTGATCGATTTTTAGTCAATCCAAGCCGAACTTTCTCAATCTTAACAATTAGAATCTTAAACTAAATCCAAACTTACACCCAAAAAACCGAGGTTTGCCGTTTTTTAGTCCACAGGGAACATACACATATCGATTTTATATAAGAAAATAGAATTACTCAAAGACCGCTAAAACAGTATCGATTATGCAACGTAGGTACCGTTTGCCAACCAATTATTTGGCTACGAAGATTGATAAAGTTTAATAATGTATTGTGGTGCTAACAACAAGTATTTTGCTTCGTCATAGTCATCATCAAATGTCTGTCCGATCATTTCCCGTGTACCACATATCCCTACCAGGCTATCTCCACTGGGGGAGAACCCTAAAACTTCAAATGACTTTAAAAAAATATATAATTCCGAATATATTATAAATATGAGGCCAAATTATCAAAATCTCGGATTTTAATTACCGAGTATTTAATCATAAAAACTAGTTTTTCGAATATTATTATTTATTTAATGAACAATCATGAATTTATATTTCTCCGAAATGTATAAATCCGATTTCCATGATTCTTAATATTCGTAATCCAGATCATCATCATCAGCCTACAGCAGTCCACTGCTGAACATAGGCCTCTAACATGGCTCGCCAGCTGGCTCGATCCTGGGCCTCCCTCATCCAACCGCTCTCAGCAAACATCCTCACGTCGTCGTCCATCTAGCTGGGCGCCTACCTACACAACTCTTGCCTATCCCATGCGTGGTCTCCACTCCAAAACCAATAAGCCAGATCGGTAATATGAAAATTCAAAATCATGCAATAAACAGTCATTTGATTCGAACGTCGCGAGGAAGAGCGTTAGGTTGAGTTATGAAATATTTCGAGATTATGTAGTGTACCCTCCACTGATATTATTGGTATTATTACATACAAGAGGGGCCTTTCTTTTTCACCTATACGATTATTTCAATCCCGGAGATCCTCGAAAGCATATCTTATTCGAATGGGGGCCTTTCAGTCTTGTTCGTAGGTGCTTTGCCTTGCAATAGGTAGAGAAAAGCTAATTTTTGATATTTGTTGTTTATCTACTGTCTATTGTACAGTCATCATCTCCTTACCGAGACCTAATAACAGGGTCTTCTAACAATGAAAAACATTTAATTTCTACAGTTAAAAATATATTAAACATTTTCAATACACAATTAATACTGTAGTTACATCTATACAAAACTAGTCATGTCCTAATACTTATTCTATTACCAATGTTTAATTTAAAAATAAAACCATTTCTGCACCAAGTAAACACTAGAGATCTTGTGTGTGTTGATTACCGACTTGATATGCAAATATAATTTCAATCTATTAGTTTTCTGGCATTAGTGCAGATTTACATACAGGCATACACATTGCGACACTCTTAAACCTTTTGGCTGCGACTCCGTCCGATCAGAAGTTTTTTATCGCTATTCTTGAACAGCGGGTATTATTTTGGATAAGTATGTCCAGTAAAATCCTTGAAGAACACTTGAGATAAATACATACATACATACATAGAAACATACATAGGGTATCAAAATCATTACCCTTCCTTTGCTTCGCGGTAGTCGGGTAAAAAGTATCTTAATATGTCCAACTCCATAAAACGTACGTGCCAATTTTTAAGAAATGTATTAAATCCCATTGGCCGTGAAAATGGAAGAAACAACACACATTTCCGCAATAAGTAATTTAGTTTTTGTCCGAGACTTCGTCCGCTAGTAGTAATAGAAGAAGTCGTTTACCGCCGTTCCCTCGGGAACTGTATAATTTTCCGGAATTAAAATGCGCAATTACAGACTATAACCTATCTCTGTGCCAAATTTCCTTCAGCCGTTCTAGCGTGATTGAGTAACAAGCATCCATTCAATTTTTCATACATATTTATGCCATTACTAGCCTTTGCCTGCGACTCCGTCTGCGTAGAAGTCGTTTATCGTTATTCCTTCAGGAACCGTCCATTCATCGGTTTAAAAATACACTATGTCTTCCCCGGCAGTTAAAGTATCTCCATAGCTATCAAAATCGGTTCAGCGGTTTATCCGTGAAAGCGTGACAAACAGACAAACATACAGACAGATTCTCATTTATAATATTAGTATAGATGTAGGAATAAACTATATATTATGACTAGTGTGATACTGTGACGGTGAGAACTTCTAGCTTTTGCCGGCGACTCCGTCCGCGCTGAAGTCGTTTACTGCTGTTGTTCCCTCAGGAGCTGTCTAATTAGCCGGAGTAAAAAAGTTAAGCCTTTCTTCGGGCTTAAACATCTCTGTCTGTACCAAATTCCACGTCGATCGGTTACAGAGCAGAGGCGTTGGACCGTGAAGGCGGAAGATACAAACCAACAAAACGTTTCTAGCACTAGGAAACATGGGACAATCATTTTGCCGTAAAAAACCCGATCTCTGTTCATAATATTAGTTTATTAAATACATTTTTTTGCATGTATATAATATTTTGGAGTTCCGATTTTTTTTCGTCCCATCGTCATTCCACGCAAACTTTTCTATGGTACCATATTTGTAGTCTATTTTATCTGCCATAATTATTTTAAGACAACCTGTTTAAGCCATAATTTCAGTATCGCAAGGCATAACGTATTTTTTTAAAGAACTGTTAATTTTTCACGTTTTTAGAAAATCAACCTCACACGCAAAATATTTAAAAAAACTATGAAAAATTTACGCTTTCAGCTATATAAAACTTCCACAAACAAGGGGCTCCTCATATTTGAAGGATAACGTATCCAACAAAACAATAATCTTGAAATCGGTTCACAAAGTTATAGTTGTCATGAGTAAGTTTTAAGTAAATGGTGACCTCTCCGACCTTTTGCAAGTACATCGCACATTGCATTGCTAAAGGTTAAGGAAATTGCCATTTGTAAAAACATACTTAGGTATATATTATATTTAAATATGCATCTATTTCCAGCTGTAGTTTCCTTTTTTTCAATGCTGTTAGTTCCTGTTCCTGTTTTATTTCAGATTTGCAGTTCTCGGTCAAAGCTTTATTTCGTTCTATCATGGACTTTTACATCATCCGATAAAGTTTTCCGCTTCAGTTTTCCTAAAACAGAAAGTTCCATGTATACAATCTCACGATTAACTTTTCATTCTTTTTTGTCTTCTAAATTTCCTAAAGGTAAACACACTTTCTTCTTATAAATAGTTAAATCTGTTAAGTAAATTTTCCAAGTGAGCGTAAACATAAACTTATATACAGACAGCCCACGCCGTTGGGCATTTATGTATGCAGAAGTCTTTTATTGCATCCCTCGGAAATTGTACAATTTTCTCAGATACAATAATATATGTCCTTCCCCAGAATATTATTTATCGCCTTACGTTTATAGTATAATTCGTAGTATCATCGTGTATTATATCTATCTATATTCAACCTTTACAGGCGTAATGTCACTTTTGTAAAGTTTATTTCACAGGACTTCATTTGTGAAACGATTTGTGCAATAAGGAGTTTACATACTTACATACATATACACTTACATACATTATACAGGATTTGGGTAAAGTATGGACGTAGATATTTATACGACAGAAAGAGGATACTGTTAACCTAGTTGTTAGTGATCCAGTTTACGCTGCGAGGTGTCCAGGGCACGAGCCACGGTCCAGCATAATATTACAACATTAGGTATATATTAGCAGGGTTGCGATTACTGGTTACCTTTATCAAGATAAGATATTTAAACAAAAAGATGTGCCAAGTATCAAAAAAGCAGTTAAAACCTCCCATGCGGGCACAAATGCTATCAGATTTAAATGTTAAATTAAACGTCGCCAACTCCTCCACGGTTTCTATGTCTTCTCCGCCTCGACCACAGTGTCGCCTCCAAACTGGACACTATAGGCGTCGTAAATCACACCTAAAATATTGGCAACCTGGTCCAGCGCATCGTCTGGTGGGATGAAGTCAGGCTTGCCACCTCCTGTCTGAAAATTAGTCAAAAATAAAAAACCCGCATAATGCATAGTTTAGTAATAAAAAGCCTTCAAACAATCGTAAACAATATTCTGGAGAGCATAAAACATGCGGCATCCAACAATCCACGCAGTAAAGAATTATCGGGAATAAAAAGTATCCTATACCCTTCCCTGGTAGGTACTTTAGTTATCTCCATACCCATCGAAATCGGCTCAACAGTTTAGCCGTGAAAGCGTATCAAACAAACAGACGTTAGAAAGACAGACAGAATTTCTTTCACATTTATTAACATTAGTATGGGTATTCACGACTAAATGACATAAAAAGCCAGCATTTCTACAGGTAAGAATTCGTTCGAATTTTATCCACTTTTCCCAGAGGCTGGCAAAAGCGAATTTGCATACAGAAACTGTACACGATATACAGCAACTGCAAAGATCTAAAACATGTAAAAAAAACAATACCTACAATACAATTTTTTATGGTAATTCGCTTTTAGGTCAACCGTTTACATAAACTGTCTAAATTTCAGATCTGTAAATCATTTTACGTATGCGGAAACGCAGATTGACGGACGGACGGACGGACGGACGGAGAAGCAGAAAGATGGAGAGTGTGAACAATAGGTTTTGTCTTTTGGGCACAGAACCTTAAAAAATGTTTACAATCAGTGCACGACACGACGCAGTTAGCCTAGGTGGACGTGACCATGCCTACGAAGCCAGCCGACCCGGGTTCGATTCCCAGGAATCGGACAAATAAAAGGCAACTTTTGTGTACTACGCACAAGTTTTTTTCCGAAATATGGATATTTTCTATGTATACATATAAGTACTACCGACGACTGCGACTCCGTCCGCGCAAAAGTCACCTATCGCTATTCCCTCAGGAACCATTAATTTTTTCAGGATAAAAGATACCCTACGTCTTTGACTCAAACTAATTTGATACCAAATTTCATCTAAATCGGTTCAGCTGTTTATCCGTGAAAGCGTCACAAACGGACAAATATACATACAGACAGACAGACATACAGAGTTACTTTCAAAATTATAATATTACTAGCCGTTTCCCGCGACTTCGTTCGCATAGAACTCGTTTATCGGTATTCCCTCAGGAACCGTAAAATTTTTCATGATAAAAAGTACCCTATTTCCTTCCCCAGGACTTAAACTATCTTCATACGAAATTTCATCTAAATCGATGGTGCGGTATATCCGTGAAAGCAGAACAAACAGACAGACAGACAGACAGATAAAGGGTTACTTTTACATATTTTATGATATTAGTATTTAGTGGTGGTAGGACCCTGTGCGGGGTCCGTTCCGATCGCTATACCACCATCTTAATTAAGCAACAATGTTCACATTGTTGTGTTCCGGTGTGGGGATAAGACAACCGGTGAAATTACTAGCATAGAGGGATTCCATCTTAGTCCTCAGGATTGACAACGCATTTAAAGTCTTAAGATTATATAGACTTGTGAATTCAAATATCTATGGGTCTCAGATTGCACTTAACATGGTGGCCTGAGTGTACGTGTGCCTTCTCCTTATCATAAAAAAAGTATTCTTTATTTCTCTATAGAAGTATGTTTGACGTTGTCTGATATTTTATGTTATACTACCTATTTATACGTTTGTTTGTTTATCCATTTCGATGAATTTGCGCCGGTTAAATTATTAAAATTACATACCTTTAAGGTTATTATTCATATTCATTTTCTTATTTCTTTTTGGGCCAGTTTTTTTTCCATTTCTCCCTTTTAAGCAGTAATTGTTCGGCTTTCCTTGGGCTACTGGCTATCACGGCGTTAAATTGCTCTTATAGTAGCCCAAGTTGCTTCTTTCAGCTGATTGTTCGCGGCGTTTGTAGCCTTGCTAAACACAGTGGTTGTGCTTCCACTAATGTTACAAGGTGCAACCTCTTCCTTGGTCCGAAGGATGCCTACAAAAATAACAATAAGACAAAAAGCGTTAATAACGTGAATCTTTGTGAAAATTATAAGTTTGTTTGTTCCGCCTTCACGATCCAACAACTCAACCGAATGAAGTGAAATTTGGTACAGATACGAGTATATGTTTTAACCTAAAGAGGGGGCAAAGGCCACTTTTTATTCCGGGTATCTGGACAAATCCTGAGGGAACAGCGATAAGAGTCTTCAATGCGGACATAGTTGCAAGCAACAGTTACAAGAGTCTTCCAACGTGACAGCTGTTTGTATTATCTGCACTAATGGCAGAACCTACTGCACGGCTTGTTACGTGGTTTTACATCATTGAGATCATTTCTTGACCAAGGTTTAGAACACTTAAATATTCCTATGAAAAAAATCGGAGTGGGTACCTCGTTAGAGATAATTTTGTATAATATTAGAAATACACAACATGTAATACTTACCGTACTCATTTCCATAAATATTTAAGGTATCTTCTTCACTTCTTGGATATTTATTGAAAATTTCTTATGTTTCTTTATTCACGGAATAAAATTCTTCTGACATTGTCAATAAAATTATTGTGACATTGTCAATATCAGTTGTAAAGACGTTAATTTATAACAACACGATTTTAATTGAAGCCAAAAAATTTATTGATCTGGTTCGACATATAAAATATAATTACATTATTTTTCATTGCGATTTAAGCTTAACGTGACATTCCTTCATCGCAATTTAAAACATTTCAACTTGCAGTAATAAAATAAAGGCAAAACTTCTGTTGGCCCTCCCTGAGGGTCTGCGTAAAATGCAACGCAAGGGAGGGCTCGGATAGGCGGCCTATCTACTCTTTGTTGTAGATAGACAGCTCTTATCTGCTTTATTGGGACGCAATCAAAAGATAGATAAGTAGGTACTGGCGACCGGAGATAACCCCTTATCTGTAACTAGAGGTTTGATATTGGGTTCGGCCGTAAGACATTCTCTACCAGCCCACCAATATGATAAACAGAAAAAAGTTGAGGTGATTGCATATATTTCTGCAAGTCTTTATTGCGTTACAGCGCTACTTAGTTATATCATCAAATGTCATTTTTTATTCATTTCACAAACTATTTGAATTTTACTTTGCAACATTACTTACTTCTTTGACGGGGTGGCATATTCTAGATACGATTTGGGAGAACGCAGTCAAGTAGAGGTACAGAGGCAGTCTTTCGGAGTAAGTCTTGATGACTTCCGTCATTTGGGCTAGGACGGAGTGGATGCTGGTGTCCGATGAAGTCACTTCTACGTCCAACCTGAAACATACAAACAAGTAATCTCAAAATCTAAAAATGTGGCGCAGGTTTGTAGATAGATAAACACTTAACAAATCCAGATACCTGTAATACATTTACCACTGCACGACGCATCAAGCAAAGATTGAAAATTTTTCGATGTCAAAACTGCCTTTAATTCATGCCAATGCCATTTCCAAAATATATGAAATAAGGGATACAAAATTTTATTCCTAGATATTTATACCTACTAATCTTATTCAATTCATCGTTTTTTTCCTAGGTTGGCCGATAATGCTGCTATTCATTACTGCCCTTGTGAATAAACTTGAAACATTGATATCGTTATAATGCAGTAGAATAGAGGCCCACGTCATTTAATTATTTTTTTCACCTATACACGGTGTCTTATTTAAATCGGTCAGTATGGGAATTTCTGAAACTATAAGACATAAGAAGATCTGTTCTTGGGGACCATGTCATCGATTTTAGTAAGAAGAAAAACTGCATTTATACATTTAAACAAAAACCTGTACTCAGTTTGGGAATCGAACCCGGTTGTTTTGAAAAAAAAAAACTACACTATTTCTATTTAGACATCGATTGTGTAGGTACTTAAGCAGTAAATGGTTCTATGAAACATGATGTCTAAAATTAATAAAATGCATTGTTTTCACATACTTTAATTTATTTTAGTAGTTTTTCAAAACAACCAGGTTCGATTCCGGAGCTGCATACAGGTTTTTTTTACAATGTATGAATGCAGTTTTTCTTCTTATTAAAATCGATGACATGGTTCCTAAGAACAGATCTTCGTATGTGTTATAGTTTCAGAATTTCCCATACTGACCGATTTAAATGAGACACCCTGTATAGTATTTGTGTTGAGGATTAATGTTGTCCCTCACCATATGGACAGCATCCTCGGCATGCTCTGGTACAGGTACTTGTGCCCGAACTGCAGCGCCTTGCCGTAGCTGTTGAGCGCGTACAGCCGCCGCGACCACACCGGCCCGCTGCCGGCCGTGTCGCCGCTGCTCACTTTCTCGTAGTACGCACCCA
This sequence comes from Acleris holmiana, assembly GCA_949316455.1. Lineage (NCBI taxonomy): Eukaryota > Metazoa > Arthropoda > Insecta > Lepidoptera > Tortricidae > Acleris > Acleris holmiana. The sequence continues at coordinate 12,571,912 of OX438770.1, forward strand.
AGCAAACCTTATGAGATAATGTCTTTTTCATCACGCATGCTCGGAAAGGGTGTCATAACACGCAGGCGTATAGGGCAGCTATAGCCTATTTACCTCCCAAGGGAGTAATGGGTTAAGTTTTGAAATGTAGAAACCCCCTAGTACATCATTTCAGACTAAGGAGGTGTAAAATCAGCCAAGGTTTACCAATTATTTTTACTACATTTTGGATTTAAAATCGGTACAATCTGGCAGTATGTCCTGTCAAGTATGAAAACTAATGGCAATTCTTAGCGCTATCTGTGGAAGACTATATTTAAAAAAGTTGAGTTGTCATATTAACAATCTCTGTTAGCGATTCGAGTGCCATTAATTTTTTATTGTTGTTTTCTTTAATATTCTATTTTTTGCATGTTCAACCACTTTATTTAGATTTTGATTACGTCATTTTACCATTGAATTTATACAAATAGGTAATATTATTCAAAAGATTTTAATTGCTGAACTCCTTGTATGCGGGAGGTCAAAAAAGTACCTAGTTCTAGTCTCTTCTAATTATGATATAGTCCATAAAATTAAACTTAAAAAAATACAAAAAGATATCCAAATTTTGAGCACGGATCCGTGCCTAAGCATACGAGGGGTTAAAAGTACTAGACTAGTTAAAGAATTATCTAATATTAAAAATTCTTCAAAACAGTTTTCATAATTTTGACTGAATGAGTATTAAGGTGGATTCACGTTACAGTATGCCCAAGCTGGGTCCGGCCCCAGCACAGGCAGGTTGATTGAATATTATGAACGACCGGCGCTTTGTGCTTAGTGATGGTGATAGACTCACACGCAGATTATTGGCTTACCAAGCTCTTCTCCCACTGTTTGTAAACGTCTACCGTCTCCTTATAGTATCCGATATTAACGTCGACGTCAACATTAGTAGTTTCATCGTTATACTTTGCTATGAGTAGCTTTGCTTTGGCACATATTTTTCTGAAAGAAAGACATATCAATAATCATCACTACATTAAACGCTGTCAAACTTATTCATCGACTTTACAATTTGACTATACAACGTGTTACAAAATAATCCGTAAAAAAGAAATTACGAAAGTAGTGTCAACCCTAGTAGACTGTATACCTAAGATACTGAACTGACGTTATTTAATAAGGGTTGACACTACTTTTGTAATTTCTTTTTACGGATTATTTTGTAACACGTTGTATGTATAGCCAGTGCTGCTTCATGAAGAGTCAAAGACGTGAATCTTTTTACTATAATTAGGTTATCCCATATTTTTATTATGTATGGTTATTCAAAAACTATTTCGCAAATAAGGGTTCTAGTACCACTCCCTGTTATAAGATTATTTTACAAAATTAGTACCAAATAGTTATTTTTAATTCATCATTTGTCATTATATGACCTCTGAAATCATGACGTCACGATCTTGATTGGTATGTTGTATCTAATTTGTGATCAACCGTAGTACTGCCTAATGACTGCCTTAATTATGAGTCCGAAATGCAGTAATATTCAAATAATTAGTATAGAATCTTGTCTTATTTATCTCTGTTATATTATAACGCTTATTCAAATCAAGACAATTTTTAACTGTATATAAACATGACAAAGGTCTTTAAAAAAATGAAATGATTAAAATATAAGGCCGTTTTGGACCCTCCGCCCGTAGGCTGTCTGAGGGTGGTACATGACTTGATATTGACATTTGACCCGATCTGACAAAGACGCACAGTGCTGCCAGGCAAAAAAACAATCAATAACGTTTATTCAAACGAATTCAATAGTTTTAATGCATGTCTCAAACAAACTAATTTCATAGTGACGTCATTACGCATTTTCCTAAAAAAATATATTAATATATTTATTTAAATCCAAAAACCACGAAATTAGTGTCTTCAATTCGTCTATTTTATCGAAAAAAAACTAGGAGTTATTTTGGAAATGTTGTGTATGTTCAACGTTCCAACATAACCTTTTGTTCTGAACAAGTATGATTTAAGCTATCGTCACCGAAACTAAAATTTATGAAGAGAGATATTATTGATCCGCAACATCAGACTGATTCAAAATCTTATCATTATTACAAACCTTTGTTCATTAGTGAGCTTGTCCAGTTGAGGATACGCGTCATCTAAACCTCTTCGTAACGTCGTGAAGGCGTGTTCGTGCTGACCCCTGGCCCAGTACATCTTGGATTTTTCTATGAACAGTTCTTCTGGCCGGTATTCTTCTGCGTTGAGAATGTACATGTAAGACTGGAAAACCAAAAATACTTAATGAAACTTAGCAAATCTATAACTCAAATTAAGAATTTTGAGCTATTTTATCAAGGTTATACTAAATTATTACTTGATCAACGACAAAGCGTTAGGTATAGGTGAAAAACTTCAGTAAAAACCTGGTGTTTGTAATTTTTTTTTTTTCTGCACATAGAAAAAATAATAATTACAAGGAATTCAAGTACAAAAAATTCATCCACAACAAGCTTCGTCAAATATATACCAAGGATCATAAGCAACATGCTTGTAATTGTGTATAAAAGTAATAGTTGTTGTGAAAGGAGTTGACGTAAAATTACAAACATAGAATGTCGAACAGTCTGTACACATTTACTTAAGTTTTTCACCTTTATCCTAACGATATTCTACTTAAGTTAACGGTGGTAGTTTTAATATTACCGTATAAATATTACCTGTTGAAAAATCCCCGCTTTCCTGGCGTGTTTGGCGCTTTGAAGCCAAAGATCACCAATGCATGCTTTGAAGTTGTTTGCCGTAACTGGGTGCGTGGGTTCCAGTAACTCCTAAAAATGTATTTTAAACCGTTTATATTTTAGTCTTTTACTGCACTGACAAGCACGACGTACGTATAGTTTCTCGCGCGCTTGTATGTGGGTATGTAGGTATGTCCATTCCGTTGTGACCTCTTGTAACCTAAACATCTTAACAGATTTTGAAGAGTGAGGTGTCGTTAGATTCGCCTAAACATTGCGACTGTAAATGGTAGGTAACTAACATATTATAGACGACATCAAAACATGCAGTCGGGTTTTTAATAATTGGTTTTTGTTAGAATTGTTAAATAACATCGTAATTCCAACATGCCTTGGTGGCCCTCAACATTACATTACTAAAGGAGTATTTATCTTGTTTGTAAGCCAACCAAGCTGTAGCTGTAAAGGACAATCAGGTTTGTGCTTCTCTCTCACTCGCTCTCATAGTCTTTTATGGTAGTCAAACCATTTTTACGGCATAGAAAAGGCAACCAAGCACATAGCCCGATGGCAAATGCAATGTGAGAACCATAGACTTGCATTCTCAGACTACAATCTTACGACTACAATCATTAGACTGTAAATGCGTTGCCAACCACTATAAAGATATCTTAAGTCCGTCAAGTTCGTACGCGACCGGTTCGCGCGGCACGCTTCCCTTCCCCGCTATTCCCTTGCCTATTTCATTATTTTATTTCATTTGTTTAGGCACTCAAGTAAATTTAATAAAAAAAAAGCACGTGACACAAACAAACTTGACAAATCATGTTTAATCGAGTTACATGGTCTGGTTTTCTGACATCTAGATAAGTACATTAACCAAACGGAGTATAGTTACCTCGTCCTCGCCAACGTCCGTCACCCCGTGGGACGGTCGAGCATAATCTGGCATGTAATAATGGTTTTTTCTTAAATTTAAATCAATAACTAAATAGTTCAAAACTATGTAAGCTCTAGGCTTGTAATAGACAACGATAAACAAACTTAGATAGAGAAATACATACTTAACTACAGAGAAAACATCCAAGATTCACTCAAACATTTGACCAAATAGAACATTTCAATAGTGATCTATTATGTATACCTGTGTTTGCTGCAACAATATCCGCCTGAGCCTCAGGAGGGGCTCCACGGTGCGTACATCCGTCTGTACGACAGACAAACGTCGTCGCCATTCGTCTAGCAACTTGTTGAGTACATCCGCGGCTTGTTTGTCGTCATCGTTTAAACATTTTAGTCTGAAATGGATTATTGTATTTGAGTTCCTTCAGATGTCCATCGAGGCTATGTGTTCGCAATACATTTTTCGATGTGATTAATGTACTTTCCTTTTACTTGTTATCTTCTGAAGAAGTATTTATACTATTGAGCGTCTCTTAATTGACATAGACCGAAAAAAAAACTTCCTGTTTTTAAATAGGATGATCTCAATTGGCCAAGTTACATTTTACGCTGTCGATGTGATTCAAATATTAAAACGAATGTACATACACGACTCTTTTCTTAATTACTATCAGCTGTATATCGCTATCACACTCGCACTTTCCTCTAAAACCGATAGCTACGAGAAAACTAGTAGTACTGGATCCTTATTCTACATTGTCTTACCCATATTGTTACCATATTTTCAAGGATTATGATAGCTCTTATTAACTTTACAGTAATGGCAGCCGCATTAAAAACAATACCATCACAATAGGGGTAATAACAATGTATAATAACGATCTGGCTTCTTACTTTTGCAAGACTTCCTCCACATGTCCAGCCTCGGTAATAACGTGGAGTCCCAGAACACTCTGGTAGCCACTCCGAAGAGCGCTCTCTCCTCTCGCCTCCCCGTCCATCTGAGCGAGCAACTTGCTCGTAGCATGGTTGCAGGACACCAGGAACGAATCCTCATCTTGGCTGCGGTAGCTTAGCAGGATCCGTCCCATCAGGACACCCCAGTTCTCTCGAGAACTAGGCTGGAAGAAATAAGAGAAGCAAATATACAGTCCGCAGCAGGTGTTCCAAAAATATTAACTTTATTCCCTTTGTCTTAAAAATACCTACTAGTAGCTGAAATTTACGTGTCATTTGGGTTTCGTATTCTAACAATATTTTTTTTCTCTTATATGTAAGTCATGTTGCCTATAGGACTTGAAGTGTCTACTCGTGATCGCAAGGTTCCGAGGTCAATCCCAAATAACTACAACACATTGGTCCACCATGAGTTTTCCAACTTAGGGTAATTAAACAAAAGATCCATGAATGGTCGAAGTGCAAAAGGGATAGCCCATGTGAACAAGTTAAATAAGTTAATATTAGAGAAGATCCTATTCATAACTCACCACTGGCTTCTTCAACAACTCGTCGAGCTGTTCGAAGCGGCCGAGCCTCCACAGCGGCTCCGCGAGCTCCGCCGTCGCTTCCGTCGCCTCGTGCTCGCTCAGCAGACGATATGCCGTGAACGGCTGGTCCAGGCCCAGGTAACAGTCTATCATGCCCTGTAAACAGTATAGGGGCTGCTCCGTATACTTACTACTTTTTTAAACAGCAATTTGTATGTGGCAACTAATACCGTCTTATGTAATGGCCGCACTCGGAGTCAGCTTATGACGATTAAGTCATCCCTTAGTGACTTATACACAAGTATAAATAAGCTTCTATCAAAAATATCAGTTTTGGAACAATCTTTTGTTGGCGACTGTCCTTTTTTGCCAAGTTAATTAAGTAATAAGAAATTTACAAAATATATGAGTGCGTGCGTGCATCTAATGAGTCCAAACTCGGTGGGTCTATATTAAGTATAGCGGAGATCCTGTCGCCACCTTCCGGCTCCATCATCAGACCAGCTCGATGGTGCCATATTATTGTATTTTCATATACCAAATTTCAGCCCAATCAGTCCCCAGAAAGTGGTTTAAATCTTCCTTGCAAGGTTTGAACCGAACATACATACCTACTAACTTATTTACTACACACATGATGTACATTGCAAGTTCCTAAAAAGCTTGTAAAAGGAACGAGTTGATTGTCCATATATGTCTCTGAATACGGCAGTTAGTCTTTTCGTACGCGACCACATATTGCCTTAAAAATACTAACCTCAATTAAATTAGGTCGTATTTAATAGGGAACTGTCCATTTATGCCTTAACCTAGGTTTAACTTCTAGGTACAAGTGCGCTAAGAATATTACAAAATGATTCATACCCAAATTGGCTAAAAAAATCACACGCTTGAAACAAAACTGTTTTGTTCATACTCAGTTTTTTCAAGTAAGTACCCTTGGTTGCCTGGCTCGTAGCATTAGTGACCGACCAAGGAAAATTTCTCATTATTTCCAATGTTAATATACAAATGGAAAAAATGTAATATGTAAGTTGTTAACTCCAATTATATGATATGATGCAGTACCCTTAAGCTGTGCTTGTCCAAGTGTCCCTCCTGCGCCAACCGCTCGTAGCACAACGCGGCGTCCTGCAGTCGGCCTGTCACCACTTGCGTCAGAATCAACTCCTTGAGCGAAGGCTCCGATCTTTTGATTGACAGAATGCCTGCAATGTAACATGGGTATTTCAGTAGGTGACGATGTTACCACTCTAGCTTGAACGTATAAGCCGAATGTTTAGTCATAGAAAACGGTTATCTAGTGATCAGACCTGTAAATATCGTTATTATAAATCGATATGATGAATACCGCTATGGACACGGTTTTTATAACGTTATAATAATAAAGTTATAGAGCGAGAATATGGATTATAATAATAATGATAACGCCATCGTAAATTAGTACTATTTAAAAGTCTGGCCGTTGTTCCTAAATGGGGAATCCAGGGAATGGTTTAGTTAAGGTAGGTATCATTATTTCTTTTATAGAGTTAAAACAATTCATGTCTCATTAGAGGCAAGTATCATAAGAGGGAGCGAACGAACAGTGCAATGTCGGTAAGTGTAGATTTACTATACTGCGCAGTGTATTGTAATGGGGAAGCTATTATGCGGCGTCAATTCAAATGTGTTGATTGAAAGCTTTACTCAAACAGAAAAAAAACATGACCCTTTAAAAAATATTTATAAATAATGTCCATACCAGGGACCGGAAAACCCCTTCATTTGATTAACCCTATCGATAGGGTAAGCCTATCATTTGGCTACCCAATCGATGTGGTTACCCTATGATTGTGTTACCTTAACGTTAGGGGAACCCCTTTGAACTAGTTAACCACTTCCATAGAGCTTACCAATTTCATTAGGGTTTCGGTAGTTTAATATTGAAGCGCTTAGCATTAACTGGGTTTTACCCCATTGATCGCCTCTCTCTTTTTTGCGCATTTGGGCGATTTCTGTCTAGCCTGACGTTACTTGCCTACTTTATTTAAGTTCGTGTTGGGACGGGATTGAGATGAAAATGTTGTTTAATAATTCTTAGTTCATGTTCCCGCCGGAATAATAAAGACGTTTGGCTGCGTGACGGATGGCTGCTTGTGCAAGTACAGTCAAGGTTATAAATATGTATACACTTTAGTACCTTGTCAATTTAATCGCTGTGGTAATTTCATATGGAAGTTTGAGCATGACGTTAAATAGACAAGGTACTAAAGTGTATACATATTTATGACCTTGACTGTACCTACTGCAAAAAGTGTAAGCGGGTAGTTCTACCAGCGTTTCAACCGCTTTGAATTCGGTGTCGCATTTTTAACCATTTCCCTATACGAGTAGGATAACCATTTTCGGTTATTTTCTAGGAGTCCAGGCATTCTTCAAAATAACCGAAAATGGTTATCCTACTCGTACAGGGAAATGGTTAAAAATGCGACACCGAAGTCAAAGCGGTTGAAACGCTGGTAGAACTACCCAAGCTATTTTATTATTATAAGTGTACGCGAGTTCTGGTTGACTTTTAAATAATAAATTTTGTTTGATTTGAAAGTATTTTTAACATGGAAAAACATATAACGAATTTTTAAGGAAAACTATTACCACTAAGTAGACATGATTGGTTCTTGAGATACAGGCGACCAAAGTATTTATTATACCTACGAAAATTAGCTATGACGGCACCAAATACCTTTAAATAGTAAAATAGTTCATACTTGTTAGTTTTTGGTGTTTGTAGTATAAGCGGCGTCGGAACCCTACCTGAGCATGGTCCGACATGCTCTTGCCCGGTTTTTTTTGAAACATTGGTTTAATAATGGACTGCTGAATGGATGCACTTTAAAAAATTGTACTTAAGTAAATAATGATTTACACTGTATAAATATATAAGTAAATAAGTACCTACCTAAATAATTTTGATCTCAACAATAGTTTCATTAAATAATTAACCTTCTACATTACAATATAATTTTGATCACAGCTAGTTTCATTTAATAATTAACCTTATATATAACAATAGGTAAACTGTAAAAATATGAAAAATAAATAAATCATTTTGATCATCAACAGTCTCATTAAACAATTGACCTTCTGTTGAACAATTAGTACATAATTACACTAAAAATATGTAACTATAAACCAGTCTCATTAAATAATCGACCTTATATATGGAACAATTTGTAAATAATGGCTTGCTTACACTTTAAAAACATGTAAGTAAATTATTAAGATCGCAGTGATGGTTTAATTAACCCTATACTCGTATAATATAACAATAGGTAAATAGTGATTTACAGCGTACAAAATGTATGTAAATCATTTTGATTTCCTCAACAGTCTCGAAAAGAACAATGGCTAAATAATGGTTAACACTCGACTCTAACAAAAATTAGCGCTTTAAAGCTGAATATTTCATAAACGGATCCCTTGATCGAAAAATTGTTTTTACAAACCCGCAATATTTTTGAAAGACCTATCCAACGACACTCCACACTATGAGATAGACGAGAAAAAAAAATTCATCCCCACGTGACGTGTAGGAGAGGTACACTAAAAAAAATGTTTTTCAAGATTTTATTTTACCACTTTGTTGGCGTGACTAATATGTATATTCATGCCAAATTACAGCTTTCTAGTATAAAGAGTCTCTGAGCTAGGCTGCGGACGGACGGACATGGCGAAACTATAAGGGTTCCTAGTTTGACTACGGAACCCTAAAAAGCTACTTCTCATTTTACAAATATTTAATATTTATCAATATTAACCGTGTTATAGCACGACACAATTAATAATGCGCGCATGGAAGCGCTTACACCGTTGATAGAGTCTATTATTGCATAATCCGCGCGCCATATTAATTGCGCCCACCTATACCATCGTAATTTGCCTGCGCAAAGCAAGCTTTCCATTTTGTTTTCTTTGAAAATTCGTCAGCGAAACTTTTTAACTGACGATTTTATTTAAAAAATATCAAATATTTCAAATGGAAATAAGAACTTAGCTAACTACGTAGGTAGTATAAAATTTATTTAATCGACCCTGATCACTCATTTCTGAAAGTAAACAAACACTTTACGCCAAAATCCACCAAAGTCAGTTGAACCTACAGCCTTAAAAAAAAAACAAGTTCAAAGCAAATCCCAAACAAAACAATGTACATTTTGTGCGAACGATAATTCGGTTTACTATTGTTTGACGTAGCGAACAGTGCGACTCTATGACAAAGCCTCGGCCGCCTTCGGCACATTTCGGCTGGCTCACCTCGCCGTCTCGCATGCGCTACTCACCTGCCGCCGCTACCCATTCAATTGTTAGGTAGTGCAATAATAAGTCGAAACACTCGCGCATAGAGATTAAAAAAGCTTAAAACCGTTCGATTAAGTTTAAAAAGGGTAATAGATGATAGGGTATTGGGAATGGGTTAGCGCTTAGTCGAATTAATTGTATCGCTTGGTTGCCCTTTCATTGGACTATGTCAACGATAGGCTTAGCTCATCCTTGGGGTTTGTAAAAACAAGTCTACCAAATACCCTATCGAAAACCCCTTTAATGCTAAGCGGTTCCGGTCCCTGGTCCATACATATTTGTATACAGAAAGGTGTTAGTGCGGGCATTAAGGGAAGCATATACAAACAAAAGTTGAAGTCTCTCACCTGACAATATGATAATGATAAAGTAAAGAAGGGATTTAATTAACTACGATTATACACCATAACGCCTAGTGATAGTATCAGGATAGGGAATATAAAGTTAACTAAAATTCCTTACCAGCCACGGAGTCCGGTTCGTCCAGAAGCGCGTATATTTCAGCCAACAACGAGAGCTGTTCCTGCATCTTCCCTTTATTCTCGACCATGTACAGTTCTAGGTACTGCAACGCGCGCTCTAGCTCGCCACACGCGAAGTTACCGCGGGCTATGAGCAGCTTGTCGAATTTGTTCATAAACGCCGATATTGCCCTGTACATAGAACATAATCAGCATAAAAAGCGCTAGTCGCCTGTCCCGCCACGCCTGCCTTAACGACATCATCCGGCGGGCCCTTGTTAGCGTCAACGTGCCTACTAGACTAGAACCTAGTGGGCTGGCACTTAACTATGGCAAGAGACCCGACTGAATGACTCTCGTGCCGTGGGAATTGGGACGGCCCTTAGTGTGGGATGCTCTGGCACCGTCCCATCTCGGCGTGACGGTTCTAAAGGCAGGTGCGGCGGCTACCGCGGCAACATCAGCAAAACGCCGCAAATATGTTAATATAGCTGATAATTGCATATTTGCGGTAGAAACTCTTGGACCGTGGGGCCCAGAGGCACGGAACCTTCAATGAATTTAAAAAAAAAACTAATTCGTGCCTCAGGTGACAATAGGGCTGGCTCTTTCCTCGGCCAACGGCTAGCAATACCTATCCAACGAGGAAATGCAGCCAGCATTATTGGCAACATTCCCGGTGGCGGCAGTGGCCTAGGGAACATTTGTACATGTATCATAGTTATTTAGAATAAGTTAATTTATTTCACGTTTGTATTTAGTTTTAATTAAGTACTTTTTTCCCCTTTTTTATTTTAGTTATCTTAGAATAAAAATATCAATTTTTCCTAACATAAACTGTGAAATATGACAGTTATTATTAAAAATCTTAAAGTAAGTAAATACTAACTTGTAGTTTTCGTTTTCCAGCGGCCTTTGTTTTGATTGACACCACTCCAAGAGCCATCTATTCAGGAAGTCCAGCAACGTGTAGATCGTTTTACTGCATTTACTCTGAAATGATTTATCCACATTGTAATTTCGTATTACACTGCTGATTCCATATTATATTTACACAATAATAGTTAGGAAAAAGCCATTGTAAATATAAAAAAATTGGCGAAATATTATCTTGATATTTGCTATTTAGTAACTAAGCCTTTTTAGTTATAATTAAATTAGTTAAAAACCTTGACTTATTCTTACCTGGTTTCCCTCCTCAGCCTGAACTGTGTTTATATTTGGCGTCAAGCGAATATCTCGAAGAATACTGTATTTATTTCTATCTGATACTCCCTCTTCTTTTTTTAAGATATCAGAACCTGTAAAACCATATTTTATCTAAAAATGTATCAGACTCTTGGTACATGGGGATGATTTAGAGTAATTGACCTATCGGCATACAGTACCTATAACGGCCAGTATTTCCTCTTGAATATACTGCGTATTGGTTTTAGACATAACGGCGTGCAGTAACACGTAGGGTAGGAAGAGAAACAAAGTCCTGACGTCACGGCGCATACTCGGGTGTACTGTGCGCAACAGTTCTCTTATGTTCTCCGACTCTATCAGAGGGATCAGCTGACCTGCCCAGCTGAAAATTAGGTCAATCGGAAAAACCGTAGTAATAGATTAGTAAAGCTGCAAATGTAAGTTAAAATCTGTAGGTGTACTTACTTATGAGCCCACTCCAAAAAGCTAGTAGCGTAAGAAGACCCAAAAAGTGGATGTGCTTTCTTTGGTTGCGATGGATATGCTAATGTATACCTACAAAATAAATATTAAACTTTAGTTGTTACAACTTTTATGTGTTTTTATATTGTTTACTGCTTAAAACGCACCTTGAGCTGAGAAGTGGGAACATTATCTGATGCATATGCTCTGGAAAACTTTCCCAAACATCTTTCTTACTTCCAGTCGGCGATATGTCGTATATTTTCAAAATCTCTTGTATCGTAAGAGCATAGCTATCCATATTCTGCAAACAAAATCGAAATTCGAACAGGTATAGACATTTATCCTAAGGCACAATTACATTGCTTAGTCCGCCTGATGAGGACCGGGCTAGATTCACACTACTTCGGCCAACTATATCGTCTTTACAGTTTGTCCGCCTAATGCGGTGGCCGTACAACTCTCAAACGGATTCGAACAATTAACGTCGCCTTTGCATTATAGTCTGGTCGCCCAATGTCTCTGCGTTTGCCGCATGCGGTGACCTAATGCGACCGACAGACGCCGTGTTCACACTACGTCATTCACCTAATTAGGCGATCGCAGCTGTCAAGATCGAAAATGGTAGACTACTATAGTCTTTACACTGTTGCGGTCGCCGTATGCGGCGGACTACACAAAGTAATTCTCTCTTAAAGACTCAAAATGTATTTTTTTACCATAGTATCTTTCTCATACTGGAAAGCTCTAGATAGTTCCATTAAAGCAGTAGCAGCGAAACAGTTATCGCCTATAGAGAAAGCAAACGGCGACCTATCGGGTTGCACGTATTGCCTCGGCAGGTGGCCGGCCTCTATGGCCCCCAACTGGCCCAGACAGGCCCCACTGGCAGCGCTCACTAAACCATCCGGGTGCTTACAACCTGAAACATGGGCAAAGGGTATGGATCAACAGAACGGGAAATCGTCGGGTATCTTTCAAAACTTTACCTTTTAAACTCCTCGATCGACTGCAAATATACAGCAGGCAGAAATATACGACGCGTACTGCCGACTGACGCATTTAAAAGGATTAAAAGCAAATAATGCAACAATATATCCTATGGAACGCTTGTTTTCACGAGTCATAATATGATACCTAATCAGTAATAAAATCAGTCCTAGTTCGATCGGATGCTAAAAAGTAACATACATTCATGAACGCTATGAATGTAGCCATCACGCAATCGGGAAAAAAGACAATTATTTACTCACCCATCAGTAGAGCATCAATAAGCTCTACAATAGCAGGTTCAATGTTCTTTCCGCCAAATATTGCCTTGTGAACCTCTGTGCGATTTTGCTTTAGCAATCTGTCTAACTGGTTGAAAGCGTAGGCCTTTATAAGTGGTATGTCCTGGTCCAAATGCTGCAAATACCACTTGACTTTATCGAGAAAAACGTCAGGCTGTGTTCGTTTCACGTGTTTCTTTACGACCAGTTTAACTTTTTCAGATATCTTTGTTTCCTCCAGAAAGAAAAGATCAGATATGTGCGAACTTAGCAGATTCTCGTTGTTTATAACGAGGTATTGAAATATTTTGTTTATTTCTTGCGGTGCATATTCAAACTGCTGTAGAAGGGAAACCGCTAGATTTGTCAATAGAGGACCGAGCGACATGCTATCGATGTTGTGTATGAAGGCACCCCAAGCATCTGCTAAGATTTTCGGAAATTCCTTAGCCAGAGGAAGCGCTGATCTTAAAGTCGCTAAGACTTTATACCGCAAGGGAGTTAAGTATTTCTCCCCCATCAACTGTATTATATCTGGAAAGCTTTTCAACGCTTTTCGTTTAACTGATAGTGCAACTTTTGCATTTACAAGTTTGTGATCAAAGTACGCCAAGACGCCTAAGAATTTTGGATTCAAAAAGTCCGCTATTTGGATTGTACTCATGCTCATACTGCCGTTCGGAGTGGACACGTCCGGATCATGACACGCCAGATATCTACATGCATTTAGTACTTTTTCAGGATTGCAGCAGTATTGCAGTAAAAATTCCGTTAATATCACTCTAAAATGTCTCTTAATGAGGCTCAAAATTGTCATTTTCGTCAGTCGTTCTATTGTAGCATTGCACTGCCGACCAACTTCTTTCGTTTCGTTCAAAACAGCGTGAACATAAACATGAGGAAACCTGTCTATAAGAAAATCGGAAACGGAGCATTGTACTAGGGATGCTATCTCCTCGAGCATGGCTGGGACCTGTTTCACGACCACTGAATATGGTATAAGGTAAGGCAAGAAGTGGTGAACATCTTTCGAAATAAAATCTCTGTAACCAACAAATCCAAATGCTCTGACGACTTTTAGGAGTGACACGGCGAACTCTTTTCCGCTGAATAAGCTGCACTCTACAAAGAGTTTACAATAGTCCTTCTTGTATCGATGGTATACCTGGTTAGGTGTATATCCATGAACCTCGCATACCTCCCGCAAGTATACGACTGCTTTGGGTCCAAGAGAGCATTGTGGGTGCATTATAAAATACACAAACAGTTTTGTTACTGGTAGCACCACCTTTTCATTACCGTTTATTCCGAATTCCTTTATGTTATTCAAAACTTGTGTTTGTCTGCTAAATGCATTATCTTCCAAGCATGACTGTGTTGATTTAACAAGTAAATTAACACACAAATTGAAAGCCGTTTCTTGGTGAAAATTCAACTCTGGATTATCCTAAAACAAAACACGTATTTTGCAATACATTGTACATTCAATTTTTCAATTATACATTTTAACTATTTAATACCTACCAAAGTGTAGCCAATAAAAGGTCTAAGGGCTTTTAAGATATGGTGACAATTTTCTTCGTTTACAAACTCTACAGGGACACCACCCCCAAAAACATAGTAGTGGCTACATAATCTGCTGACAAAATCCCAGTAATAAGTATTCCTTAGGTCAGTATACTGAGTGATATTGAGGAATTTACTAAATAAATTTCTTAACCCCAACATTGTTGTTTGGTTTCCTGATACATTGTTACATCCTGAGTAAAGTTTAAAGTCTTTTGCGCAAGGAAAACCAGTACTTTTGTTAGCCCCATGACACTCTAAACAGACAATAGAAACCGCTATTTCTCCATTGTTGTATACAGCATGGCCTATAGGCTTGTTTCCAAGGTCAAGCACAACATCATAGGTCCCCAATGCAATACAAGCAATGGCTGGCAGTTCTTGAGTGAGATGCTTCTGTATTGCATGGTTTTTAGTTAAGAAAGCTGGCATCAGTATGTCGCCAATAAGTTTACTAGCTGATAAAACTTTATTTACAAGGAGCAAACCACTGATTGTTATCACCTGAAATTTAAATTCATACTTAAAAAATATTCTTAAACATGGAATTGCATAGTTTTACATTGTCAAAATAGACTTACTTCAGTGTACATATTTTCAGTTTTGTTTTTGGTTAATTTATTAAATAGTAAAGATATAATTCTACCCCTAGCATCATTTACTTTGGCATCCCTAGTGAAAAACTCGGTAACAAGCATTTGCTTAAGAATTACAGGTATCACTTTCTCATCAAAATCCAAACAGAATGATGAAAATCCTGGAGAGTGCTGCAGACAAATCAATTGTAGAACTTTATTAGTTTCATCAGTATTTAAATTTTCAACCAAAACCATTATGTCTAAAGCTATATTCAATATCAACTTCAGAATATCCAGATTTTGCATTAATTCTCCTTGAAAGCATGTTACAAACTTTAACAGCAAATCCCAGATGTTATTTGCTTTAATCTTATCCAATAATGGAAAACACCAATTGTAATTTTCGCTTTTGCTGCTCATTTTCTTTGCCTTTATTGATACACTTAACAATATTTCCAAAGCTACTCGACTTGTTTCTAAAGTATGTTGTATGAGAAGTTTTTCTCCTGTAAAACTGTCATACTTTCTGATTTCTTTCAATACAGAAATAATTTCATTGTAGAACCAGTTTTCTGTTAGGCTAAGCGGTTGATTATTTTTAGTGCAACTTTGAATATACGATAAAATTTGATTGCTATAGCACTCTGCTAGCATGTTTATTTCAGAAGCATCTCGCTTTTTTAAAGTGATCATCTTGTTTGATAGTTCAACTTTTCTACCCAACGATAAACAGTACAGCTTTAATTCCTTTCCAAATATTTCGTTGCTTTCTGCACTCAATATTGCTGTACATATGGTTGCTAATGTGTCCGAGTGTTCATGGTCAAGATTTTCTTCAATGATCTTGAGTATTCTCAGTGACAACTTTCTAAATTCCTCCAAATAAATTTTATCAACCTCACATTTAAGATGGTATATGGTTATCGACTTAACCATGCCTTCAAAACTCCGTAACAAGTCCTTAAAAATATCTGGAAAATTGTGATGAAATTTGCTTATTGCTACTTGTTTATAATTTTCCAGCAAATCAACAAAAAACCTCAGAGACATTTGTTTTAAGTCAGCACCAAAGTTTTCTAGCATATACAGCACTTGTTCAAATATATTTTCATATTCCTTTATATACTGATCAATACTTATTGCTTTTGCAATTAAACTTTCAGACAGTAGTTGTAATGTTAAATCAATCATAGATTTACAGGTCTTTAAATCCTTAACTTGCACATAAATTGCCTCCAACTTCAGCTGCACATTTGGAATCACAACAGTTTCTGGAGAAAAGTGTTGTATGTATATTTCCAAGGGCTGGTCATTTGTTGTCATTTTGTAATACTGGATCAATTCAGTAAGTATCAAATAGTATTCAGAATGTATCTTATCATAGAAGGATGCATCATTCATACACAGTATGTTTAGAATTTTTAACTGCGCATCTTTACTTAAAGTATGTATTCTGAAAATCAGAAAAGAACAATTAATTGGCTTGCAAGAGAAATGGCTAATAAGACTAACTTTTATCAGGTAATTTTTAAACACTATGCAAACTACCAATCAAAAATTAAAAATTACTTCAGAAAAACATCTTAAATTTCAGAGTGGTTAAAAATATTGCTGAAGTTTTAACAGACATATTGCACTATCACCAAAAAAATATTGTATGTAATAATTAACCTGTTTAATTCCTTGACAGACCACACATAAAATAACCTGCCAAGCAACCATGTGTTGAAAGCACTGTAATATGCATCCGGGTATTTTGAGGACCCAGGCCGAGGCACGAGAACTTCTGAAACACTACAATAAAATACAAAATACAAGCTTGAAAACCACATGGACAATTATATTGTAACAATGTGAAAACAAATTACAGGTGCTCCACTTACGGCTTTAATAATATACCTAAGGGCTAAACTAACGACTTTGTGCTGCCTCTTCGTAAAGTATTCGTCCCATAGCATTTTAAGATTACAGCGATTAATTCAACATTGAACTTACCCAGATAGCTTCAATATTGAAGTCAATAATCTTTCAAGGCCCTCGGCGGCATTTTGTAAGTTATTGAACAGGACCATTGTAGGTGCATTGAACATTTGCCACACTGTAAATGGACCATCTTGATTTTCATCATCCATATTTCAGCCTACATACACAATCAATAATGAGAATAGACCGATAAAAATGTAGTTTGTTTGTTATTATTAATCTTAATAATCACAAACTAAAAAACTAGGAAGGACTTGAGTCAAAAGTGAATATAAACAAAACAAATGTCACTTTACTTGTCAATTGTCATCTTTACCGTTTCCCGCCATCCATCTAAAACACAGACAAACCAAGGACGGACTATCAAATTATCGGTTTTTATCTCAATACTGACCAAAGATAGTTGGAGTAAAATTGGCACCATGGTCAATTCTTAGAGTATTTAAGATCAGATACTCAACATGTCCTTATCTCGATTGCGAGAAAGTTAACCTTAAATCAAAAGAATAATTTTAAGGCAGACAAATGTAAAAATACATCTTACAACGCTATCTGTCTACCCTTTATCTGCTACATGATGTAAGAGACCACTACTCAAAAATCTTGTTTTCGAAATTCATTACCTAAATCATTTTAAGAACCCAACCTACTCATATATTAGTTATATTGCACTCATTTTATTAATTCACTGATTAAATTCACCACAGTCACTCTATCATTCCCTAACCCTATGAGATTTCAAATTTGATAATGTCCAATATACTTGACATAACATAATGTTAACTTTTTGTATTTTTTTTAATTGATATTTTTTACGCAGGTTCAAAATCAAATAGGGTTTGAATTCACTACTATTTTATTTTTTGCCAAATTAAGGGTTAAGGATACGCCATATTTTTGTTTAAGTAAGTACTACTTAGCTCAAAAGGCATGTCGGCCCTTCACGAGATACACGACCTACCTCCGCGCCCTACAAAATAACCAACATGTAGCTGGTTGTTTAAGGTTTTCCAAAACAATTAAAATGAAAAATCGGCCAAGTGCGTAGATATCAGTAGACAAGTATCGGACTTCACACGTTCCGTACTAATCTGATTTATCAATATATTGGTATTTATTATTAAAATATACGTATTAATAAACATTATCACCAAATTTCAAGTTCTTAGGTCAATGGGAAGTTAAAAAAAAATCGTGACAAAATTCTATAAAGCTAGCTGATTTTGGTGGCTTCTCATTCCGTCTAAACCAATATTTTTTTAACTAAAAATATTGTATTTTTCTACTCACAGCTACACAATGATACTCCACTCGATTGGGTAGTTCAAAAAATATTTTTGCGCTAGTATTTAGCTATCTAGGAAAACATTTAATTGTCAAATAATATTTAAACCTCGTCAGTGTGCTATAAGAAGTACATAATCAAAGCAATTGACTTGAAACTACCGACATTTCCATTAAAAGTTAATACATACATACATAACATCACGCCTTCATTCCCAGAGTGGGGTAGGCAGGGCTACAGAATTACCAACAACTCTTAAAAACTTGTTGATAATTCTGTAACCACATTTTGCACAATTAGGCCAAGAAGTTTACTAGTGTATTAGTGACAGGTTGCAAACCCATCGCCTAACAATACTACAAGCCCTTATTTCCCTTAGTCGCCTCTTACGACATCCACGGGAAGACATGGAGTGGCGCTATTCTAACCCGGCAACCACACGGGGTTGTTAAGTTAATAAAGTTCATTTTTATTTATATCATAAATAATAATTCCATTTTAAAGCAAAAGTAACTGAACTGTAACTCCTTGGTGGTAGATTCAAATTCTCACGCACAAAACCTACTGCTGTTTATTGTGAAAATTTGAAGACTGTCATTCATAACAACATGTGCGACATAATTATGACGGAAGGACAGGCGGACACGTGAGTCAGGAATAGGGTTCCGTTGGAACCTAAAAGTAATTAGTCTCTAGAGACAAAGTAATATATCACTTTAGTTCGTTTTCAGTATTTTAGGGCATGAGAGTTGAAAAATAATATTTAAGTATTATTAATATTTTTCACCTCTACTTTATTAGCCTTCCGCGTCGGCCGGCCGTTCGCGGTAGTTCCTATAAAGTATGCAAGTTTGAAGCATGCGGTCCGCGCCACCTAGGGCTGTACTTTGAAATCAGTAATTTGAACTTCGAATCGCTCCGTCACTTGCTGTGACGCGTCGAGAGCAAAAGGTATACAATAGACGAAGTTAGAATTACGGATTTCAAATTAGAGCCTCTGCTTTCAAATTATGTAAATATATTAATAGGTATAGGTATTTTGTATTTTGTTGCTTAGGTATTTAGTACAGTAATGATATATTTTTATGTATAATTGAAAGGTTTGTAGGGCCAACCTGCCTCTCCAGAGTCTCCAGCGCCCTCTCCGATGACATATGCAGCATGACGTAGCTGGCTATTTGTGGCGCACCATCGCCTTAGTCTCCGTTTTGGAAAAGTTGTATGTATATGTGCCATTTGTTAGAGCGGTTTCACACTGCGTCCGATTTGATCCGATTTCTCTGCGTCATCCGTGAATCTCCATTCATGAATACATTTTGCCACATTTTGGGTCGGGCCGAAGGCGACCGACTCCCGAGCCGAAGGCGATATAGGTACACGACCGATACACGATCTGGGGCTTTCTAAAGTTTCTGTTTCTTTCTGCCTTTCACTATTGTGTAATAGTAGTTTATTCACCAAGGGGAGTAAGGCATGGATTATTAAAGAGTGTTCATTTACACCACACGATTTTAGTAATCTGTACTTACCCTCGAGTGATATATACTGCTTTATACTACACTTACAAAGAAGTAAAATACAAAAGTATCAAAGATAATTATCTCAACGAAGAACGAGTGTGCCGCCATCAAGCAATAAGAGCGGTTTCGCACTACGTCCGATCTGATCCGATTTCTCTCCGTCATCCGTGAATGTCCATTCATGGGTGCATTTTGCGGGGGGCCGGGGGTTTAGGATCGGATTCGAATCGGACGTAGTGCGAAACCACTGTAAGAGAAGTTATTTTATAGTTAATTTTAACGCGCCGTACAGTTAGCCAAATAAGTTACAGAAGGTGGAAGCCTCGATTCACAGGGTCCAACATGCAACCTCGTCTAGAATTTAAGAAAAACAAAACAGGGTAGTGATGGATTTTCATACGATATTACTACTCTAATAATAGAGCAATAATGTAATTCCATTCAACATTACTACCCAGATTTTTGAGATTTAACGAACGGCTTTCACGCCTTTTATTAGTCTAGTAATTATACCTAAACTTACTAAGAAAGTGTAGTATAAACAATTTTACATCGTTACATGGCCAAGAGTTGCGTTTATAAATAAATGTTTGGACGGTCGCTGCATTGCCACTAACTTTGTTTGAACAGCAGCACTAACCTGTCTGCTAAAGTGACAAGGCTTCAAAGTGTGCAGATACTTATTACTCCTGCCTCCTGTCCGCCTGGACAGCTCCTAGCGACTTTCTTCGATCTCAAGAGGGTAAATATGTAGGTATTAGTAGAAGGCACGATTTGATCTTTATTGCATACAGTACCCGATTAGTAGCAAATAAGAGACCCTGCATCATTTTAAAACTTTATTGTATCATACATCGTGAATCATAACTGAGATAAATATAACAAAAGCTCTATTTAGCAAATAAAAAAAATAAACGAAATATTTAGAATTTCTATATAATTATCTTTCTTGTATTAACTAAGTTTACAGAATTGGAAATATTTTACATAATGCACATTTACATCGCTTACAAGGCCATTACGATTATCTAAACTACTAAACAATGATTTGTAAAATAAGACTTATGATTTTACCTACCGATTTCAATCCCAAACTAAACTAGTGTACGAATTACAATCGCACTCGATTGAAAAAAAATGATGAGAATGAAAAGCATGAATATTTATTACAATAGGTTATATATAAAACATTAATTTTATCATACTATCAATATTATAATTTCAGAAACTCTTACAGTGAATCCTAAAAGTGCATTTACTATCGCGTATTATATACGATACACGGATTACCAGTCATTTGATTAATCATAGGTCCTTGGCGGCCCCGCCGGGCCTCAGTCGAAGCTGATGAGCTCGGCCGTGTTGTTGTTGTGCTCGGGCTTGGCGGGCGGCGCGGCCTGGCTCTGCAGCGAGGGCTGCTGGCTGGGCGGCGGCGCGGGTGGCGGGGGGCCGTTGCTAAAATTCTGCGACGGCATCTTCATCGGCTGACCTTGGCTATTCTGCGGCATCTGTTGGCCTGGCAGCATTTGCTGCGGCATCGTCTGCCCCTGCCCGACCGGCTGCTGCCCCTGCGAAGGCACCTGTTGAGGCACTTGGGACACCTGCATTTGCTGCGGAGCTTGTCCGTGCTGACTTTGTTGACCTAACTGACCCATTTGTATATGTTGTTGCCCTAGCTGACCCATTTGCATTTGTTGTTGTTGCGGGTTTATCATGTGTTGCCCCTGCTGGGCGACGTTCTGTCCCTGCTGCATTTGTGGTGCTTGCATATTTATTTGCTGGCCCGGCTGCTGCTGCATCTGTTGTCCCGACATGGCCACCTGTTGACCTTGCGCTAGGTTCTGTTGATGCAACTGCGACATTTGTTGTGGTGGTGGTTGAATCTGCTGGTTGAGAGGTTGCTGACTGGGCTGGTTCTGAGGTTGTTGAATTTGTTGATTCGACGGTGGCTGCATTTGTTGGTTGTGAGGATGCTGCATTTGTGACGGGTTTTGACTAATCTGACCTTGCGGCATGTTTTGATGCAAACCTTGCTGCATTATTTGCTGCCCCGGTAACGACATAGGTTGGCCAGGTATTTGGGATTGCTGGGGTATATTCTGTTGTTGCGGGTTGTTCGGTTGATTGAGTTGATAACTGGATACCATTCCTTGACCTTGCATCAGGGGCATTCTCATGTTTTGCACCTGCATGCCGAGCATGGAGTTGGCCTGTGTCATTTGCGGCTGGCCCATGTTCGGTTGGCCGATCGACATGGAACCCATCATAGACGTGGGTGGTTGCTGCTGATTAGAAAGGTTCTGTTTGGATAGTTGCTGCACTTGCCCGTTCTGTTGCGCGACGTTCTGTCCGGGCATCCCGTTGACTCCTTGCATCTGCATCTGATGCATGCCGGGCTGCGCCATGCGCATTTGGTGCATGATCATCTGCTGCTGCAAGGGGATCTGTTGGTTGAGCGCGGGCCGGATGTTCTGGGGCGCCATGGATGGCTGGGCGGACCCGGGCGGCGGCGCGAGCGCCACGCCGGAAGTGGACATGGCGAAGGTGTTGGGGAGCTGGGGCATGGACTGGGACATGGCTCCCATCTGGTTGAGGTTCATCATGTTGGCCTGGGTCATGAGCGGCTGGCCGGGGAGCGGCACGGAGCCGTCGGTGGTCTGCGGCATCATCTGCGGGTGGAACTGCGGCGCGGCGTACATGGACTGCGCGTACGGAGCCTGGTACTGCGCCAGCGACACGCCCGGCATGAAGTAGCCCGACCCGGCCGCCATCATGTACTGGTGTTTCTGTTGCTCTTGTCGCATCTGCATTTCCCTCTCTTGCTCCTGGAAGTGAGCAACATTATATGTAAAGTGTCATTCTATGGAACTTGCTAACTATGTAAACAAGCCGCCATACTAAAATTGACATTAGATGTCAATTTCAATATATTGTTTGTTTACATAGTTAGCAAGTTCCATAGAATTACAGTATATGTCTTGTTACAATCAATGTATATTAAAGTGATGCTTGCAGCTTGCAAGTATAATAATAGTGAATACTTTATAAAGCTACCAGTCATATTTAGTCATTTACTTATAGATTTTCTTAAAATTCTTCCAAAGATTTATCGATATTGAGTTATAATATAAATTAAAAGTTTTCAAGATCATACGGCGTAAGTGATGAAACGACTGCAACGAACTAGACCAAGAATATCCATTACCATTATGTTATAAATTATAAATCAATTATATTTTGTTTGATACAAGGGATTTCCGATGTACAGCCGACTACAATGCGATGTATCCACTTTTTACCTTATCACAATGCAATATGGTAAAAAGTGGTCACACCTCTTTGTAGTCGACTGTACTAACATTTTTTATTCCAATACCCAATACGAAACCGCTTCGAGCGCGACGGCGCACCTATTGTAGCAATAGACAGCTAGAGTAAAGTGTGTAAATTGGGCACTGTATACAGTCCCTCCAAGGTGAATACACAATCTACTGAATGTCGAAAGAATCCATTTGGCGTGGCCCAAGCAGGACCTTTCGTTTTGCTAAAGACATACAGATCATAATAATGAAATAGTTTTTTTCTCAAACATGCTCACTGCTCAGAGAGGATAGCTTTTCTTTTGAAAAACGGTGACGAAAAGAGCCTCATTTTTTTCCTATGAGTAAAATAAACATATGAAAATACATTCATGTCCGCTGCTATATTTAATTTAAAAATTATCTCTACTACCTGTAAAATCAAAAACATCATGAATGTATCACCATAAAAAATCCCATTCACCCAATTTAATAAAAGGTCGGTGCGGCGTCAGGCGGCGGGCGGCGAGTCATTGTGTAATTATCTCAATAGTTGTAGTTTTCAAAAGAAGATTCTCGCCTAATTCGTGGTTTTTTTTTAATACTTCTATTTTATGCATTTGTATCATTTCCTCGCATTTATTGAGAAAAGTATTATAATATGCCTCGTCGGAAATGGGATTGCCTGACTTGTATTTTCGTACCCGCCCCGTCAGGCGATCCCTTACTATCCGCGCCAAGGCAATAATAATAAATAAATATCACACAACAATGTCACACAAATTGACCTTTTCCCAAACTAAGCTCCAGGCTTGTACTATGGGTACTAGACAACGATAAACTTACTTATATAAAGAAATATATACTTAAATACATAGGAAACATCCAAGACTCAGGAACAACTCGTGCTCATCACACAAATATCTGCCCTTACCTTTGAACCCAGCTAGCTTCGAAGGCAGGGTCACTACCTACTACGCGTAAGCCAACGTGTCGTGTCGTAAAATAATGTAGTATTATTTCGTTGGTACCTGCACACGCTGCAACGCCAGCTGGCGCTGGTACTGCAGGTACTCGTGCTTCTTCTTGCGCATGGCCTGCAGCTTGGCGGCCATTTGCATCTGGCGCTGGCGCTCCGCCGCCTCGGCCGCCGCCGCCAGCCGCGCCGCGTGCTCCGCGCGCAGCGTGTCCAGCGCCGCTCGGCTGTCGCGGACCTGGTTTATCTTATCCTGGGGAAGTATTATTGCTATTAGCAGACGACAATTTCACACTAATGGACCCGGTCCCAAACTAAGCTCTAGGTTTGTATTATTTGTACTGGACTGAAATACATAGAAAACATCCAGATTCGGAATAGTACGGGATCCGGCTATCGGTGCATGATTAATACGTTCATGTGTTTTTTAATCAAAATCCAATTTTAATGAATAATTAATTATAAGTGGGGAATTACATTTTTGCCAGGGTGCCTATTCGGAATATTATGAATTAAAATATTTTTAATTATGATTTTCAATAAAAATAAAATGTTTTTTTAAATAACTTATATACCACTTCGCAGCAATGTACGTAAAGAGCTTGAAAAAGTAATGGTTGCCGTAAATAATTTTAATAAAATCAATATAAAATACATACATACATAACATCACGCCTTCATTCCCAGAGTGGGGTAGGCAGAGCTACAGAAATACCAACAACTCTAAAAAGACATGTTAATAATTCTGTAACCACATTTTGCACAAGTAGGCCGAGATATTTACTATTGTATTAGTGACAGGTTGCAAGCCCATCGCCTAACAATACTACAAGCCTTTATTCCCTTAGTCGCCTCTTACAAAAAAAAAAAATAAAAAAATCTTTGTCTTTTATAAAATAATATTATTAAAATATAATTATTCATTAAAAAACTCATGAACGTAGTAATCATACTAATCATGCAGCCGGATCTTAGACTAGAAACAAATACTCGCGCTCATCATACAAACATTTGCCCGTACGTGGAATCGAACCCGGACCCGTTAGCTCTGTAGGAAGGGTCACTAGTGTCACTACCAACTAGGCTAACATGTCGTCAAAGGTATAGGTACAGGGCCTCTATTCTACTGGGGAAAAACCTTTGACGTGTCAAAGTTTTGACAGCTCTTATTTACTTGACAGTGATGGCGGCCGAGTTAAAAACAATACGATAACACGTCAAAGACAATAATAATATTATGTTTTTATCAAGTTGAATAGAGGCCCAGGTCCTAGTGGCGCTATGGTGTGGTTAAACGACATATACACAAAACCATTATTAAAATGAAATAGATATGCGATTAATTACAGATGAGATTTGAAGAATACAATCAGACAATCGAATAATCAAATAAAAAACCGAGACCATCTGTTTGACTATTTGTTTTTGAAGTGATAAATTTAACAAGTCCATATTAGGTAACCTACCTACTATAATTATAGCTGTGATGCTTGCTGTCTTCGGATTTTTGTATTATGTATTCTGAATGTCAGTCCATTCAACCAAGAAAGTTTCGAAGTTGTACTTATTGACTAGTTAACCCGTCGTCTGTCTTGTTTTTCTTTCAAGTATTTTTTTCGGACTTCATCAAAATTCGAAGAGACTAGAACTTGGTATTTCTTTCACCTCTGACACACGAGGGGTTAAATAACTGCACAACCTATGACAGCATACATACCTGCAAGCTCTCCAAGTAAACTCGCTTGTCGTCCTGTTGCTGGATGTACCGCAACAGCTGCGAGTGCATCGCGGTAATATTCATGAACAGAGATTGCACAGACGTGTCGTTCGCTATCGATCTTCCTCTGAAAGTACACGAACAATTTGTTATTAAACTTATTAGTTAAGTTCAAATACAGGATAAAATTACAATCAGGCTCCTATTTCACCGTCCTGACAATGACAGGTGACAGGTGACGTTTCAGTGTACATGGCACAGCTTTTATGGAACCCAGTGATGTATCAGCGTGTTAGCTTTGCAATGTATACAGAGTTGTCACCTATCACGTATCAAGATGGTGAAATAGGGGGCTGAACGTACTCAAATAATTAATGAATACCTTGAAGAGTTGCTCTTCATTCGGTTAACGAAAATCTCAACTTGAGATTTAAGCTTCTCTACGAAGTCATCGATCTCTTTGTCTTCGTTGTCATCTTCCGGCGCTTTGCTAGTAGCCGGTTTAGCGTAATCCTAGGGAAGAAACATTTATTGCTTATTAAACCGGTGATATTTAAACTAACTCTTTAGTCAGAGTGGTGCAACATTTGGAATTATAATGCGCAATAGGCAGAATAACGAGGAATTGAGTTCATTATAAATTTATAATGAAATTTATTTATAAATGGATGAACACCCCAATATAATGGCGACTCCTGATATCTCTGGAACGGCCTAACCTAATTTCATAAACCCTAGGTTAGAACCGTATAGGGCAGATTCTACTCGATAAAACCATATTGCTTTTTACATTTTATCGTATCGGCAACGTTACGATATCACTTATTTACTAAACAGTAATGGGGGCCCGAGTTAAAAATAATACAAATAAACAGCAAATTCAATATTGTTTTACTTAGAAAATATTAAACTAGCTTTATTTCAAAAGAACTAATAACATCCATCTTTTGTAGGTAGAGTGTTAATAAAATGAAATTTATTGTATCGTGTGTGAACCGTTGTTGTGGCTTACATCGGAGGCGTCGCTCCGCGCGTGCGAGGCGTGCGAGGCGTGCGAGGCGTGCGAGGCGGGCGCGGTGGGCGCGTTAGAGTCGCGCGCGAGGCGCTGCTCCCAGTAGTTGCGGTCCAGGTAGCGCGACAGCTCCGCCGACGCCGGCGCCGCGTGCTCCGGCGACGCGCTCACCGACGACGGTGTCGGAGACACTGGAAGGTTACATAGTGTGTTAAGGCGGGTACGAATTAGAGCTGCCTCGGGTTGAGGCACGCACGGCTCACCTACTTTGCTCAAATTCGTACGTGCTCACGCGCTGTGCGCGAGCGGCGCGCTGCGAGCCGCCGAGAGTCGGTCTTTTGACCGTGCTCAAAAGCGCCTCGGTGTGCCTCGCGTAATTTGGACGTATATCCGAGCATGCCGCGGGCAGAACGAAAAGTTCTAACTTGTCTGTGGGCGAGGCCCGTACAACTTTTGATAAAGTTGCTGAGCCGTTCCACCACCGAGGCGTTTTCTTCTTCTTTTTGTTCATAATTCGGTGAATTATGATAAACGTAGTCGCGGGTGTCATCTAGTCCGACGTTATTTTGAAATGTTGGCACGTGGCGAGCACGCTGCCTCGCCCGCGCATGTTTATGTGCAACAATTTGACTCGCGAGCAGTTCACCGCGCGGGACGACCATGCCTCAGGCTGAGCCGCTCAGATTCGTACCCAGTTTTATATTATAACACCTACAAGATACTTAATGCTACCCTTTACCCGTCGCCCTGCCCTTTGCTAAAACAATTATAAATATAAAAGGCATGCAACGATATTATACCTCAAAAGCAGTCCACAAAACCGTTCAATTCATTTATAAAGACGCTGACGAATTTTCAAATTAATTACCGTCAGCTATGAATCACCAGCAGAATCAATTCACCCGTTTGCTTGCACCTTAGGTACTAGGCATACATAGACAAAGGCTACGATCAAAAGTAATATTATGTAAAGTTTAACCCGTGGAGCGCCATAGCATACGTGTATTACAATATCAATCTTAATTCAAACCACTCTGATTTCCCAATTCAAATATCGTTACGAACACATGGTGTTCATAGGGCGCTCCTCGGGTTAAGGTCCCTAAGCAGAGTAAATATAATACGAAGAATATTAGACTAAGAAAGTTTGTACAAAACTATGCAAAAAAACTATTATGGTAGAAGTAGAAATACATTTCTGTTCCCAAAAATATGTACCTAATGAAATCGAGTGGTTAAGAGAGGAAAAAAGTGTCGTCTAAAAGTAGTTAAAAATACACTAAACAAGATGGTGCTGGATAGAATGCCTTAGGGCAAGCTTTTCCAAAGATTTTTCAGTAAGTAGTTACTTTTTATTTTTTCTTTAGGTGCATAGCAATTTAAGTGAATCATGATTGCGGTCTCGCCAACAAACTGCACTGTCAGTTTGGCGAAGTAATATTCTATTTTCACATCAGCACCTCAAAATGAGTGGTTTTGCTGTTTAAAGACAGTGAGCAAAATTCGACTTTACTGCGAGAGCGAGGACAAAGTAACTTTTTAATTTTTGTTCACAATAAAGGCGGCGCGCGGGCGGCTGGGGGATTTCATTTTATTTTTACCATGTTGATTTATTTTACCTTAAGGTTATATTTTCTCGCTACTGAGGTGACAAATTGTATGTGCAAGACGAGACCAAAGTTTGCATCTCGTGTCTTTGAATTCCTCACTGCACTCAGGATTCTAACCTAGAATCACTCGCTACGCTCGTGATTCAATTCTAGAATTCTTCGCTTGCTCGGGAATCAAAATGAACACTCGCAGCAAAAACTAACTTTGCTCTCTTGTTGCACAAATAACTAATTCAAATGTGAACAATTTGAAAAAATCATTAATAAAAACCTTTTTAGATCAGAAACGGGTTTGAAAAATCCTCTAATTACTAGTTGTAGCTTTATAGTTGATCAATGTTACCTGTGGGGTGTGGGTGTGGCGGCGTGGGCTCCACGGTGTGCCGCCGCCGCTCCTTCTCCTTGTGCTCGGCCTCCGACTGGCTCATCGCAAGTGCGAGCTGCAATTGCTCCTCTTCCTCTAACCGCAATTCCTCGTCGCTTTTCCCGGGACGCTTCTATTATTAAGCAATAAAAAAAATTTAAAAGGTGTGTTTCCGTGTGGTTGCCGGGTTAGAATAGTGCCACTCCACGTCTTCCCGTGGATGTCGTAAGAGGCGACTAAGGGAATAAGGGCTTGTAGTACTGTTAGGCGATGGCTTTGCAACCTGTCACTAATACACTGGTAAACATCTTAGCCCGATTGTGCAAAATGTGGTTACAGAATTATCAACAAGTTTTTTAGAGTTGTTGGTAATTCTGTAGCTCTGCCTAACCCACTCTGGAAATAAAGGCGTGACTTTATGTATGTATGTATGCAAAAAAATGTTAGTCAACTACAAAAATATGTATCCACTTTTGGACCTAAGTAAGGTGAAAAAGTGGATACATCTCTTTGTAGTAGACTGTAAGATGTCTTTATAGGTAAACTATTAAAAAAACTTTTGCCCGCAGCTCTGGCCCCTTAGGTGTTGTTTATTGCTTTGCAGCTTCGTAACTTTTCTGAATAAGTAATAAGCTGGTTACTCTGCCCTCCGTCTATCTCTTAAAGAATCACGTCAATTTGGTCTTCTATTGTACTTGAGCGAAACTTATTTGCTTTTGACATGCTATCGTATTGTCAGCGGCCGCTAAGAAACAACCCAATATCAAAGTAGTATAGCACCCCTGTTGCATCGTGGTACAAATCAAGAAACACTATCGCATTAATAACATTGATCTGAACAGTACACTTTTTAATAGGGAATAGCATTCAAATATCAACAGAATTAAAGAAATCGCAACTGCAATAAAGCTGTTTTAGAAGGTAAGGTAATTATTTGCAATGAATATCTTCATAAATCTTGAAGGAACTGATTTGTTACATTTGCACATTACTGCAAGAGATGTTGCTTTTACAGATACAATTACACTCTTTACATGCAAGTTTGATTTATTTTGATTTCAGGTACTCCTAATAAAAAGGTTTGTAAGGTTAACTATAAGTTAGGATAAAGATGAAACTTAACCTAATTTTTTAAATTAAAAACAATTTTATTAAAAAACATTTAATAAGTGTTAAATTTAGCTTACACAAATTCTTAGATCAAAAATCATTATGTATGTATGTAATGGCATAAAAATTGAAAACATTATTACAATATTAAAACTACACAATATAAACTACTCTAAAACTGATCCAAAATCAGTTTAAAATGTCATGTCTAATAAAATTTCAGTTCAGATGTTGTACAAAATTAGAATTGTCAACATTTTGCTACAACCTAAGTATAACTGTCAATTTATATTGACAGACCTAGTGCTGCTTTAATCTCCTAATAAATTTAGGGGTTTCAGGCACAGTAAGCGGTGCCTCGGATCTTTCTGGAACAAAAGGGTTAACAGTCGCAGGAACTGGTTTAGGATGATGCACAAGCTTGGCTCTCATCACAGTCTTGGCTTTTTCTTCCGCTTGCATCAATTCTTTTTCTTTTTGCTGCCTTTGTTTTTCTTGTTCCTCCTCCTTAGTCTTAAGAATCTTGTCAAATATTTCTCTTTCAGCTGCTCTTTTCTCAGTAGTTAACTGGAAAGGTGAAGGTTTGACCAATTGTATTGGTTTCAGTACAGGTTTGAATGGGTCTTTGTAGAGCACCACGGGAGGGCGAGCCTCAAATTTAATGCGATTCTCCTTATTTTCCGATGAAGCTGTAGAGGAGCTACATTTATTACTGACAATCTGCATTCTCTTTTTAACGGCACCTGGCAAAGGTTGTGCTTTAAACTGTGAAGCTTGTTTCTTTTCTTCTTCAAGTTGTTTCCTAATTCTTTCCTCACGACGCCGTTTCATATCTTCATCTCTTTTTTCAAATGAAAATGGTTCAGGCAGAAGAGGACCATGGCGGACTGGTTTTTCTATTGGTTTTGGATGCTTATTCAAATTGAGTTTTTTCTCACACTTCTTAGGATAAGAAGGTTTGTAGTGAAATTTGGGACTAACTGGCTTAGTCACATGAACAGGTTGCTTGGGACAAACTTGAGGTTTCTCTAAGATATGTTTAGGAGCTGGACGAGCTTTGAATGCCTGAACATGCACAGGGGAATAGAAAGTCTTCTTGTTAACTTCTGTCAAGTTAAAAGGCTCAGGAACTGTTGCGTTTTTCTTTGGTACTTCAGGAAGATTTCTACAACCTTCTATTACAGACTTAGGAATAGGGTTTGCTTTAATTTTAAACTTTTTAATTTCTTCTGCTTCCATTTCTTCTCTTTCTCTTTGAGACATGATGTGCATAGGTCGGGAGCGCACCTTACATCTCAACATAGGAGATTGAGGAACAGTAAGTCCTGATGGTGCAGCAATTCCATTTGACCGGAACACTTGTGGCCGACTTGAGTGGAAACGATTGGGTGTATCTCTGTGATAGTGGTAAATTGCCTCAGCCATTGAAACAAACTTTGTTCTTGATAACTCTCCTGTTCCAGTCACCCTGCGATGTTTATTGGTTCCGGTGCTTTCATTTTGATACCCCAATCTCATTAGGTCTTCTGTAAGTGCGGTTATATCATTCATAGATAAAGATTTCCTCATCCCTCCATATTCCTCCTCTTTGATTTGTGTCTTGGAATCATCTAAATGATTGTGTTCGCCAAAGTCTTCTTCGATCGGCGTAACTGGTTCTTTCTTGATGAATATCTTGCTCGTTGGTGTAAAATACATTTCACCACGGTGACTAGTCACGTAATTCTTAGACATCTTCAATAAACACCTCTCCGAAAAACACACAACGCCGTTACAATGTTTAAGAAAAAATATTTTGAACAAAATGATCTCCTGTCGTTAAATTCAAACGATTTGTAGAAGCTAACTTTCTTTTTTTACAAATCAGTGACACAGCAGTCATTAGATTCTGGTAAATTTGCCTTACAGCTGCAGTGTTGCCAATAAAATAATTTAGCAAACCGGTATCGCTAGTGACGTCTCAACTATTCGAGTTGCTTGTAAATACGCCGACTCTATAGTATAATAAACGCGCTTCGTATCGCATCTGTCGGCTGTTGGACTGTATTGGCTGATGGCAGGCATGTAATGTCAAAATTGTCAAACTATATTTGTGCAACGATGCTTAGCATTTGATGAGAATATCGAATATCGTTTCTCATTATTTTTATTGATATAAGCCATAATAGAAAGTACAGTTTACCAACGAAGTACGCAATTGTGTTAAAATGGCTCAATCTTCACTGCCTAATCCGAATACTCTATTGCCGCTTGAACTGGTTGACAAGTGTATAGGTTCCCGGATCCACATTATTATGAAAAATGATAAAGAAATGGTGGGAACGCTACAAGGATTCGACGACTTCGTGAACATGTTACTAGATGACGTGACAGAATATGAATCAACGCCAGAAGGAAGAAAAATAACCAAACTAGATCAAATTCTACTTAACGGGAATAACATTGCAATGCTGGTGCCGGGTGGTGAAATGCCAGATGGTTATGAAACACAGTGAAAGTTATATTAATAAATTATTTTTTAAGAAATGTTGGTGTTTTTTTTTTATAAACCTACTGTTAGAATTCTTTGTCAACATACAGCTCTGAACCTTTTAGGAAAAGCATTTCACTGGTCACTTGAAGCTTCTAACCTTGATGTAGCCATACAAATTTGAACTTTTATCTTGAATCTTCAAGGCTTCCCTCGCAATTCGTTAACATTATTTTGTTAGATTGGACTTATAGCTGAATCCATTCAAAACAAAACACTTTCAGTTATTTGTAGCCTTGCAAATTAGTGCAAATAGCCTGTAAACTTCTTTAGAACCATTCACTTGAGGGCTATGTTTATTCATACTTTGTTTTTTTAGTTCCATATAAAGTAGCGAAACAACTTTTATAGTTGGGTCAACCTAGGACTCTGCGCCAGCTCACAAACACGTAATTAAACTAGTTTCTCCAACATTTCATTAATAGTACATACATTTACATATGGTTTATGATGAAATTGTAATAATGTATGTCTTTTTAAATGCTTCGCTTGTGAGTGTAGCAAGTGTTTGAAATTAGTTACGCCTGTCAGGGATTATCCTTCATTGACAAATAGGTATAGTTCAAAAAGACATGTCTTCCGGTAACCTTTGGGGAGGAAAGATGTCCGATTGAAAGATGTCTAGCTTTTACTTTTGATTTATTCTGTATTGGCGAAATCACTGGAATATAGCGGTGGACCGCCATTAACCCTTTGAACGCCAACAACCACTAAAATGGTCATGAGCTGCCGTGCCTACAACGCCACCGACCATTATATAGGTCACAGGTACAGTTTAAAAGAGACGTTATGTCGTATGGATTAAATTAAATTTTGCATAACCTTAAATACATATTTGGCGTATGAATGACGCATTTGTATTTGACGTAAGGCGTTCAAAAGGTTAATAAATAAATTGAAGAAATAGACATGACATTGTGGTCCTAAATAATTTCACATAAGCGACTAAATGTCTGCTTATGTTGGTCGCTTAAATTTTACAGGCAGGCTGATGATGATGCTTTTTATAATTTTTCTTGATGTTATTGGGGTGCATCTGAAGTATTTAAATCTGTGTTGTAATGCAATACT
Source organism: Acleris holmiana (assembly GCA_949316455.1). Classification (NCBI taxonomy): domain Eukaryota; kingdom Metazoa; phylum Arthropoda; class Insecta; order Lepidoptera; family Tortricidae; genus Acleris; species Acleris holmiana. The sequence continues at coordinate 12,605,363 of OX438770.1, forward strand.
TTGTCATGATGTGGCTTGTAGTTGTATATTTTACTATATAATAAAATTAAGTAACATTTTGGAGAGTAGCAAGCGATAGAGTGCAAAGGAGGAGGTCTATACCAAAAGACACATTGAAGTAATTTGGGCTTTAGAAAATAAAGGCTATTTTTATTATATACATATTTTTTATTCAAAACTAGCTCTAATCATGACTACATATTGGATTACACACATTTAAATACATCAGAAGGATAAGGTTAATAGATAACATGTTATGAGAGTAGAATTTTACACAAGAAAAACAATGAAAAATTCAATGTTGGTACAGCTCTTAAGATAATAAACTCGGCAATGAAAACAGGTCACTTTCTATGAAAATTCTGTACTAAATGACCTGTTTTCATTGCACCTGACTATATAAACCAATTAACTGGCTATCCATCTACATTTTTTTTTGAACCTGTTTAACTTTCCTGGAGTTTTATATAACAAGTCTAACCTAACCTACAAGTTTTGTAGGTATTTCCTTTAAAACATTTGGAAAAGTTAATGGGTTCAGTGAAAATTTAAACAAATGATTGATTACCAGATTAACTACTATATCCATACCTGCGCCTGAGTGGGTCCGTAGTCATTGGAGGTGTCAACTATTTCCAGTTTTGCAGTTGAAGGGGGAGGACGGCTAACTTTGTCGTAGCAAGCATCGCAAACTCGCACCTGTTCATACGAGAAGTCTAAGGGCCGTATTAATAAACTGATATTGAGTGAGAAGCCTGTCTTAAGATTCATCACAAATAACAATTTTCCTCAACTCGATGTTAACTATGATGTGACTTAAGACTAAAATCTCACTTAAGATCAGTTTATTAACCCCTCATAGTGGGATGTTATGATGACAAAAAAATAGAATAATGAAACAGCCAGTACATTTTTGCTAAACAAAAAATTGTTAGTAAAATGTCCAATGATTGTAAAACAATTTAAATAAATACTGATTCAAACTTTTACCAAAACACCAAGACGGGCATATTAGTCTGATTGGCATTATGGCAAATTTAACTGATTAATCAAACTTACATACCATACTACCTTACACGCTTTTACAAAAATTAAATGTACAGTGGAATAGCTCTTCAAACGTCCTTCAGGTTTGTATTTTTCTCTCACTCAATCACATACACTCTTATATGCCTTCCTCACAGATTTTACCCTACCAAATAAAAACTTTTTAAAACCTTATACTGTAGATATATTCTGTTTGTTCAATTTTACCTCCTTCTCGATGCCAAATTTAGGCAGAGTAGAGCTTTTGGAGCTGCATTGTTGACAGAACACCTGGCCACAAGCTCTGCAGTGATGGCGACGCACCATCAGAGAAAAAGCAACACGGCATCTGTCACATAAAAAAATACGGTCAAAAAGAAGACATTTAAAATAACAAATTGCTTTTAATTGAGAAACAACACAATACGTAGACTCAGAAACTATAATTAGGCCAGGCATGATAAACATTTACTGATTCAATACAAGTTTGATTTTTCTTTGGGAGTTTGTTTACAAACCTGTGGCACACTTCTCCATCAGCCCATTCCGGTGCTGTGTCAGCGGAAAACATTGCATCAGATTCCTTCAGTGGAGAGAATTTGTAGGATTCTGCTTTGAGTATATTTACAGTGTCCTGTTGACAAGCAGCCATTTTTAATTATCACTATTTATCACCAAACAAGAATTAAAATCTACAAGCACAATGAAGTTTTAAGACTTTGTATCACACAAAAAAACAAGTGAATATTGTTTGAGTGAGGTTTTCATTGTACTGTCTGAAATAATATTCAGTACAGTATGACGTTTGCTTTGTCTAAGGATCTTTGCCGGTGAATCATTATTATTAACTGATAAGCTCACGCGTCATGAGTATTCGTACATTCATAGCTATATAGGTACGATGGTGGCGATAGTAAACAACCAAACACCTACCTATTTACCTGCATTATTGCTTGTGAATACGAAGTGTCAATGACCCTGTTTATTATGGATACTTTAGTCGGAATGTGTAATTTCGTCAATCTTAAGGTTAAATCTAAGGCTTAATTGAATATTAAGTGTTGAATGATTTGACTTGTTTACCAAATGAACCCATTGTGCCCATTTGACCAAATGAACTAGGTTTTTTGTATTGAGCATACTATCCGACGAGTTCAACGAAAAATCTATACAGCCTCAAATTCAAATTCCTTATTTTTATGCTTTTAGATGCTTTATAGTAAAATTTAATCATTAACCATTTACCTCACCGAAGTCTAATAATGACAGAGTAATATGACACATCAAAACTATACAACAAAAGCATAGATATCATAAAGTAAAAACAATTTAATTTTATTTACTATATTTTGCAGCATCTCTCTGCACAAATAGACACATAAAATTAAATTTATCACATGATGGGTGACACTGTGGCATAATAATGATGTCGTATAAATTATTTATAGTAGTTGGGTTGTAGGTATAAGCTCTAAAACTCACTTTTACAAATGATGCACTCATTTTAACACAACAATAACCTAGGTATATACTTACGAGCAATGACTACTGGCAGGGAATGATACCTAATTAGATTAACTTGGCCTCGAAAAATACCTACTGTTCTTATACAAATAGCGTTTAGTTACATTTGTTCTTTGAGAGAATGGACTATTTCAAAGTATCACAACTAAATAAGGTGAGGGGTACTCCGGGTAACTAGCTAGTATGGTTGAAGTCATACCTAATTGTCGTAGCTATTGAAATAGGTACTGAAATTAAACTCCTCTCACCTTAACCCCTTGTCTGTCAGAGGTAAAAAAAATACCAAGTTCTAGTCTCTACCGATTACGAGTCCAAAATAACAAGTAACCAAACAAAACAAAAGCTAACCAAATTTTGGGCACAGATCTGTGACAACTTGACAAGACATACGAGGGGTTAATATGTTATTGCGAGAAGGTACTATAAAGTACAGCTATTTATGAGTTTGACTGTACTAGCATATCCAGATCTGAAAAAATAGAGTTAAATGAGTAGGTAGATAAAGTGTTAGTTTTACTAGTATGTTGTGACCTACACCTGTTTTAAAGGGTGTAGGCAACTATACAATTTAATAGTATGCGTCAGGTATTCATGAATCATACCTACTATGCGAGTGAATGATGAATTAAGTAGACATAACATCTCATCATAGAAATTATAGCTATGTAAGCTTGAGAGAGTTTTATTATTATTATTATTATGAATCAATACTAAGTTTTAGGCAATGGTACAGTATATTAAGTTTAAAAATGAATACCAGAATATTTAATGGCTTGAAGTTTTTGTAAACTAAATCAAAAAAATTAACCAAGTATCTTTGATTATGATTAAAACAAAAAATAATATATTGTTGTGTGAGATATTAGTAATAAGTCAAAATCCATACTAATATTGTAAATATGAAAGTAACATTGTTTGTTATGCTTACACGGTGACCATTGAACCAAAAAAAAAAATACGGAATTTCAATGATAATGATAGGTGGGGTTGCCTGGCCACCTTGTTCTGGCCAGGCATCACCATCTATCATCATCATCATCATCATTGACTATCATCCAGTGTTATGTATGGGAAAAGGGCTGTGTAAAGTTGTCCCCTTATATTTATTTACTAGATGTCGCCTGTGACTATGTCTGTGTGGAAGTCGTTTATCCAATTTTCTTGGATAAAAAGCCTGCCTCCAGGGTTACAGATATTTCCATCGGTTCATTGGTTTGGCTATGAAAGGGTAATAAACAAATAAACAGAATTACTACCTTATTATTATGGATAATTATGTATTGTAGTACACGAGCTTGCTTCAAGAATCAAATGTGGTTACACTACCTGTACAGCTCTATATTTTGGGTTGTTCCGGAAGGCAAATCCCCATGCTTGTATCAGCTCAAGAATTTTTGTGCGTAGATTCTCATGATGGGTTGTCTTGACCAGGTCTCGCAGCATTTCACAGAACGCCTTTGATGCCACTTCATCATGGATGCCAGATCCTAGTTTTAGAACATTACAAAATTGTTTAGTTAAAATAAAATCCTTACCTATCAAAATTATAGTGCTCAGTACTAATGTTATATTCACGATTTTAAAATAAATCAATATTGGTGTAGTTCATTTAACTACTGATAAAAGCTATCAATGCAAATATGATTTTATCTTAGTTGTTTGCTTACATTATTATGTAACATTTAACATTTATTGTTAATGAATAGGTTACCAATCTATTACTGTATTTTCTACATAATGTTTTAGTTATTTAATGTGCTAATAAATTCGAAATTGTGACTAATTTTATTTCAAAGCCCTAGAAGTTGGTCACAACTAATTTATCTCTTTGTGTTGACACTTTTAGTTAATTGTGACTAAATATGTCTCAAAATTATAAAACAAATCTTCTAATAGTTGGCAGTTGGGAGTAAATATTGGTCAAAATAAGTTAGTGTTGCATTTAAAATTATATGCTGTTGGTATCAGACTCTTAATGCAAAAACAAATGAGTTTGGAATGTGTCCGTTTAGCATTCAATGAGCATTTTGATGGCGACTGTACCATGGGTACTATGCAATGACAAACATACTTTTACATATAGAAGTTATTACATACTTTTACATATTTTATATAGGAAACACCCTGAGATGGGGTTCAAATAGTAACAAAATTAGCATTATAGATGAAGAACTCCTAGCTATGTAATAATGAATAGACAAATGTAAACAAGTTTTCCTTACCACAGTTTTTCACAACACTCTCAAGGGTCAGTAAAGCAAACATAGCTTGGTGCGGATTCTGGGAATAGAGCTTCTTCTTGAGAGCGGCGATAGCATATTTGGGCCTACAAACAATATCACCATCAGAACTCGCAAACCCAACAACCCGCAGAGTTTAAGTACGTACAACTACTCACGTGCAATCATTTTGCCGAATTAAATCACATATCTGCAGAATCGTCGGCCAGTCGGGGTCCAAACGCAAATTACTAGTGGCTTTATCTGAAATTAATTATTTCTTCATTCCTCTGTCTAGTTACGAGAAATCGTCATGAGTTGTCAAGTTTCACCACTTCATTGAGTAACAAGTATACGATGAAAGATCGAACCACATTTGAAACAATTTATACGTAGTAAAAGAAAGTGAATCACGACTTAAATCCAACTATGTAGAGATACCAAAAGATATTGAATTTTTCACTTTTAAACACACTCCGTATTACGGTTTGAAACGTTATACAATACACTTGTAAAGCACATAACACTTACCGAGTAACTTATCAAAATTATTAGCTCGAAACATAATTATTAATATTGTTTAATAGCTTTTGTTTTAGAAAATCAACAGTAATTGATTTGGGGCAGAAAAATGACAGCACACTTTTGACAATTTTGTGTTTTTTTTCTAATGTTGGCAAATGTGGTGTTGCTAGTAGTAATATAATTACTAGGCTTAGTTTTCCCGTTTTTTACAAACAACTTTCTGTTTATAAAGTGTGTCACAGGTAAATCAAAATATAACTGTATTTTTGGTGTTAGGAGTTTTCATTTGCATAATAGACATTTTATCAAAATTTAAAATTATTTAATGCCTCTGCAAAATTTAACTCCAGATTACCGGTTAATTTGTTCGCATATTAAAAAGTCATATTGGTATCATTATAATGTAACTAAACGTTTTCCATCAGCGATAAGGAGATAACACATCTACGTATCTTTGTTAAGTTTATATTGTTATCGCACACACCTTAAAGATATTACTCACTCTTAAGTCTTAACTATGTATTCTTAGAAATCATTCGCGAATTTATACTTTTTTCCTTATTACAAAATGATTTAAAAAAAGCCATTCAGTCGTACCGTACGTAGCGCGCATTTTAATTGTTAATTACAATAAGTAGCAAAGTAATGGAAGATCAAACATTTAATCTTGCCAGGCCTTATTTGAAAAATGAGCTTGACATGAATAAGAAATTGTTTCTTAAATTTACTATGGACATGCAAAAGTGTAGCAGTCAGTTGAGTGCGGTTAAGTTGCAAGTGTCAAGTCTTAAGTTACAAATAACAGTGATGCAGACAATGTACCATGATTTAATGGAACTAAGAGAAATTATCAAGAACAAATATAATTTACCGAGAAAACCAAGATAATGCTTTCTGCAGTTTTAATTACGCTGGAATATCGAGCAAGCAGAATGAAGATTATATTAAATAAGATTAAGCCATTGGGGGATAGTTGTACTTTGAATAATGTGATCGTTATTATTATTGTTTAACTAGTTTATATTGAACCATTGTGCCACCACCAACTCATGCATTTAATTTAACATTGGCCGAGATGCATGTTGTGAATAGATTGGCAGTTTATGTTTCGCTACTCAACCAAAGATGTCGCTAGTGTTACTTAAGTATACTCCTATTGTTTTATCTTATTTTCTTAATGTTCCTCTAATATGGTTTGTAATATTATCGGTAAATATAGTTCGATAATTTGAAATTGCTACTGTAATATTTCGTGCACCATAAGTTACATAATATCATTGTTAATGTAAAAGTGTTGATCTTCTTACGTTAAAACGAATCAATGTGTTAACGTTACCTTGGTTGAACTATAAACTTTAAACTGAATATGCATGCGTTTAACAAAGTTTGTATTACGATAAGGTGCGATATTTAAAATGGCAAAGTTTCATAATTGTTGTTATACGATTTGGTAATCATGTCATTATTATTTTGTTAACGTTATGATAGTATTGTCGACCAAAAAAGCGCTTTACCACTTTTGGACCTTAAGGGGATATGAATAGAGTCAATAAGTGGAAAAGGTAGTAGGCAATAAGTTATTATCATGTTGATAAGAATATGTTTTAAGACAAAACGGAATACCTTGCTATACTAGGCCCAGGGTATAATTTATTTAATTTTGTGTTGTCATCCTCGTTGCGAATGAGCACCAATGACCCGCACAAATAGTGTGTCGTCGTCTCCTTATGAGCAAGTCTTGACTACTTACATAAAAATTTCGCTTAACTATTTGGTGTGAAACTATAGTTCCTTAATTTATTTGTTTTATTAAATAATAACCTCGGCTGGCAAGCATCTTCCTTGACCTCTTCATCACTTTAACTCTAAGGTATAGTAAACATAATTACTATACTAGGTACCTTATACCCGCGACCCCATTCGCCTAGAAGTCGTTTATCACTATTCTTCCATGAACTGTCCAAACGAGATAAAAATATCCATTGTCCCTCTCCTGGCTATAAACTTTCTCTTTATTAATTTCCACATGTTTATCATTGTGGATAAACGTGGATAAAACAACTGTCATTTACTGACCAAGATATAAGTGCGAGAGTGACGGATGCTTTATCCATCGCGATAAAGGCGGCCATAATTCGGGCCCGGATCGAAAACCGAATGCGGGATACGTAATCGAACGAACACACTGCAACATTTTATAATCAGGCTGTTGCCTAACTCCGTCCGCGTAGAAGCCGTTTATCTCTATTTCCTCGCTATTATATCGCTATTCCAGAGATGAAAAGCGGATACCAGAGTTAAGGCTACGTTCATTCCAAATTTCATTGAAATCGGTTTAGCAGGTAAGCTGTAAAAGAGTACTAAACAAGCAAACATAGCTACTTTCACAATCTACAATTGTTTCATTTGTCAGAAATTTAATAAATTTGAATGTTTTATTGTGAAACTGTAAAAGTTTCAAGGGTTGTTAAAAAATAAACCAAAATAAACAATAGATTCCATATTAAAACATCTTTATTTTTTTGAAAGTTATTGTTACAGAACTACATGTATTTCCAACTTACGAATTTTCGACAAATGAAACAGTTGAGAATGTACGTGAACACTTTAATGTACCAACTTGTCTCTTTAAGAGATCTCTTCCAGCTAACCTTTGGGTGATTAAGAAAAGCCAGAAAAACGAAGCATCGAGTAGACATAAGTACAGCTAGAAACAACAGAGACAAATGGATTAGTACCGAAAAGATTAATAACAGTCCAATGCATGGCTACTTTATTAAATAAACATAATGCCGTTGCCAGCTATACCGTAAATAAGTCATGTTTTAACCAGCAAGGTTAATTATTATGTTAAATTTATGTTTGAAAGCATAATCGTTGTTGTAGAATTTACTCGCAGAGCCAGAGGCACTTCTACATGGTACAGTCAGCAGCGAAAGTAGTTGGATACTCTAAGAGCGTGTGGAGATAATTATTTCTGCAATAAGAAAAGAACAACAGGAATACAAATAATAAATATAAAATTAAAAATTTAGTCTTATGTAAGTAAAGGAATAATAATAAGTCTTATAAGTCTTGTAAGTCATAATTAGTGATTAGTATAGGTAACTATATCTCATACACACACACACGTTAAATACACGTTAAATCTTAATCGTTACCGTAAAATGCTGCAACTTTGCACGGATTTTGACGTTTTTTCCTTATATCTGTGAAACTATTTGTCTTATGTGGTTTAATGAGTATTAGTCGGAAAACAGACCCTATGCCTCGTCAAATTAGACTCAAATATCAGTAGGTAATCATACAATATTTCCTAGTTATAAGCATTTAAAGTGGCAGGCAAAGTTTTAGGCCTAAAACGTAACTTTGCCTAGACGGTTATCTCGATAAATAACGTTTTGCTATTTATAATAATATTTAATTGTGTAAATAAGACATTGTGCTTGTCCCTGGCAGTCAAATTATTGCTATAAGCTTTATGTTTTTTTTTTCACAGGCAATAGGCAATGTTGTACCAGGTTCCACGAACTTTCCATACAAAAATATCGGCAACTGTAGGGTTGTGCCAAAAAAAGATTGTTTCTTTTTTTAAAAATGTATTTTTTTTTGTTAAAAAATAATCATCACAGCGTAGGAACACAACTGAAAGCTTTGGTATTAAAGAAACATCAGTCTTAAAAAACTTAATTTTTGGTACCTACTAAAAGTACGCCCAGGTATGGATATTTAAATATCTCGACTCCGATGCACTTAAGAGTATTACATTAAAATATGTTTATTTTGACTAATTCTATAATAATTTACCACTTTTACGGTTAGTACCTTGAAATTGTATGACTTTTACAAATGACAACACCCAAACCAGTCTTGAGTCAATTTGACTCGAAAATCGATTTGCAAGATTTGACTTAACTAGCATTGCAAGTTATTAAAAAGCTAGTACCTAATAAATTAACTCACTTAAGCAATTTAGGCACACCTATTTTTACTCTTATCTGTTCATTTATAAAACCCAGCTAGTGACAGCCCTAGACCCAGGCAAAATTGTGTCACTCAAGTTTCCAGAACACTGCCCAATATTGCCTACTACGTTATTATAATGAAATCGTGTCCTATTCTTGAAAATATTAGACTTACGGAAAATAGACAATATTTACTTACCCTGGGACGCACCTACTTCTCGAAAATCACGTTCCTTATACTTAAAATTTTAAAAGTTGCGAGTCACTAAAAAAATGCAGCCACTCCTTCCAACTTATGATGCACAACTGGCGTCGCAACAATGGAGTTACCAACGTAAAAAAAATAAAAATGTGTTGCCAGAATAATGAAAATTACTACCAAATGGTAAAAAACAAGAAAAAACTGAGCAAATGCGAGATATCGTAATTTAAACGAAATAGGCAAAATTGAGCTTAAACGGCAAAATTGCAGCATTTTACGGTAATTAGATATATTTGCATATAGTAAATACAGATAAAATATGTAATATATATTACATATATGTATATTTATCAACTAAAAAGATAAGTATATACAAAAGCACTTGTTAGTTGGCTATGGATAAATACAATGTTATTGCTATTATAATTAACCTCTCACTAGAGCAAATTTATTACCCATTAGTGGAAACAGTTTTGGCTAGTGTGTTAACTTATATTGTTTTGTTCTATTTGTAATATTACTGCTGTTTGTTTCCCTTGAAATAAATAAATAACTTTGAGCTTTTCGACTGTCCACCTATTGCAGGGTCCGTCCGGATCGCTACCACCATCTTATCCATTAACCAACCGCCAAGCAACAGTGTTCGCATTCTTGTGTTACGGTGTGGGGATAAGACAACCGGTGAAATTACTAGCATAGAGGCATTCCAGCTTAGTCCTCAGGGTTGGCAACGCATTTGAGGTCTTAGGATTATAGTCTTGAGAATGTCTACATATGGGTCTCAGATTCCACTTACCATCAGGTGGCCTGAGTGCTCGTGCGCCTTCTCCTTAACATAAAAAAAATCTTCTACTGCTGACTGTACAGTGCAATAGCTTTTAACTGTTCTTCGGGTTTGTACTGCTCTCGCATTTGCTTTTATACACTCTTTTGGTTTTCTTACCGACTTTACCCGAACTCGACAGAAGTTTTAAACCCCTTACGATTCATGTGTCCCCAGTCCAAGACGACAGGCGACGATAACCAACACCATCGTAATGCTGTTGAAAGGCCGATGAACGCCGCTACGCAGCTTAGCTCAGACACTCTTAGCACTCTTCATCATCAGTTCCACTCAAGAAGCTTATATTATGACACTGGAGATTGCACGGCGAACAATGTTTTGAAGCGAACAAAAGTGACCTTGAGTGACGTTGCTTATGTTTTTCGTCCCTTTCTCAATAACTCAAGATCACGCTAAAGAAAGGGACAAAAACTATAAGCGACGTCATTCACGGTCACTTTTCTTCGCTTCAAAACGTTGTTCGCCGTCCAATTTCCAGTGTCATAATATAAGCTTCTTGGTTCCACTTCACCAAATTATAATTTTAATTTAATAGTCGTATAAAACTTGAGTGCCAAAAGAGTAGTTAGTTAACATTAGTTGCCAACTGTAAATATTATGCTTAAACCTTAAATAACGTTGAAACTTCTTCGATTGAAGCTAAGAGATTGCCGAAACAGAAGCTGGTTTTCAGTCTGTTAGCACTTAGCACCAGAACGATTGATCTTCCATTTATTCGAACTTCCGCCTTGAAGCCAGAGGCCAAAGAATCTAACGTTAAAGATTAACACCTGCGTAGTTCCCGGGATGCACTGGGAGGCCGGCGGAAAGCGCAACGGCCCTGGCAATCGGAACGGCAACGGGGAGCGTAATTCGATAATCATTGTGCTCTTGAATGCCGGCAGTCCATCTGTCATGTCGCCCAAATGGCGAGGTGCGGATTAGTAGGGGGAATTGTATATCCTCTACCTGCTCGGAATAGGGTTGCTATGGTCGCGATGCGGAATATTAATAATGCTGCAATATTTTTTAATGCTTGATAATTTCTACTAAAATTTGTTCACTACTGTTTTTAACATGAGATAGCGATTGGTAGACATCTAGAGAAACAAAGGCAAATTTCAACTTGACCAGAAACGTTGTTTACCTCAGCATAACAAAATTATGTAATTTTAACTAAATTAATAAATACTATTTCGGTTTTAGATTATTACATTTCAAGATGCTCATAATTACGAACGCAGATTCGATTTTTTTTGCTATGACATTGTTTACTTTTTGCGTTAGAAATTTGTAGAATGGTCAGTTGTAGGTATGCTGTATTAAACAAAACAATTAACAGATATTCGCTCAGCTATTAGGTAGTACAGAGTAATGCCCCTCATAAGTTACACCCATTTCTCTACTTCATTTGCGTATGAGAATGCATTGCACAATCGCCATATACACTTGGTCCCTGGTCTCTAGTGTTTTGTTCAGTGTTAAAGGTCCTATTATATGGTATTGGTAGCAGCAATGAGTGATTGACAGGCAGACGTGCGACAAATGATCGTTGACAAAAGGCTAATGTCGAACAATCGAGGTGGCACTGCGCAATGTGCGGAGGCGTTTGAGAATGCTGTTTAGTCTAGTAGGTTTGCCGAAACTAGAATAAGACGTGTTAATCGGTTCAATACTACTCACTTGTCATATAAATCAATAACATCAGAAATGTAGGTAATTAAAAACCTTTTCACTGAAAAGATACAATACAACAATACAATACAAAACATTTTATTGTCCACCAAACAAAAACAAAAAATCATATATTTCAAGTTTTTTTTTTATTTGTCGGTGTTATTAACATAACGGTGTAGGTCAAAAATTTACGGAAAAACATACGATCATTTATTTCAAGTTTTTTTTTTTGGAATTTGTCGGTGATATTTAAGATAACGTTGGTGTAGGTCAAAATTTTACGTAAAACCCCTTTTCCATGTAGTTGTAACACCGCTGGTCTGTAGTCAGTAGTGTGAAATTTGACGTATATTCCGCATTGGTTTTGTATATTATATGCTACCTAGTCTAGTACATGCAAGAGGGGTTTTACTTAAGTTTTTTACCTTTATTCCAACGTCACTTATTAATACTTTTTAACTATACTTAAAATAATGCAGCTTTGGTATGCTTACATTGTGGATTATGATGTCTAATGAAACATTCTATAAAGAGTGATGCAACTGACTTATGAAGAAAGGTAGGTATGGAATATAAAACTTCACGGGTGATTTTGGCTTTAATATGAAAGTCAAGATTTAGATCTAATTGTTGGCCCACTTAAGACCCAAAGTAATAAAATGTGGAAAAATGGGTTTATCTTAGGTTTCCGTGATCTACATACTAAACTCTTAATAACTTAACCTGCCAAATATTACACATCCTTTAAAGTTTCTAGTTTACTTCCAGAGAAGGTTGTAATGAGCTTAAGAAATATTCAATAACGTAACATCCAAAAGGCACCAATAAATACATCTTTAGTTTTACCAAAGATACACCCTGATTAAAGTAATTCCTACGAACACTTATTAAGCTAGGCTAGACTCTGCCGCTCAACAAGAAAGCTGCACCAATCCTGCAACCCGACCCAACAAAATCATATCTGCAAAGGCCAACTGAGCACCGTCAATTGTTTCCGAACGCGTGGCTAGTTAACAAATAATCGCGGTTCACAATTGGAGTAGGTACCGGCGCAAGAGTGTGCACGCACTGCCAGTCCACGCTATCCTGGCGATCTGCGCGCGCGCCAGGAAACCACGATGACAAACACCTGCGCATTCGCGAGAATCCTGCGAGATAAAAGCAGCATAGTTTAAAATACACAAACACTGAAAAAAAGTTCGTGATCCCCCATTGAATAACTGTTTACTGACGCGTCTAAACGAGGTTATGGTGCTCATTTTTAGCAAGTTTTAAACTCTAGGTTCAGTTGATACATAATTTGTATTGCACAGGATGATGGTAAGTACACAACTTAAAGTAACTTAGAGCTAAATTGTAAAAGACTGTTTAACTTCGACGAATCGGCAAGAAACTTGATGTTTGCTTATTCTAAGTAAACACACTAATCTATTGGTAGGTACTTAGAAATACCGCCGATTCAAACGTCAAGTATTGTTATTAATCAGTTGATGGTAATAAATAACTGGGGTGTTAGAATCTGCTTGTTTAAAAACGGCATTATGTTTGTCAACACTGGATGTATAATTTGAATTGTAAATTCGTATACCTACATAACACCTATCACATGTTTATGTTGTATGGTAGCTTCAAATGAGAGAAGGGAACTAGGTAGTTGAATGAAAACCAACACAAACTCAGTAAACTAACACAAACCTCGTTGATATTTTTATTTTTAGATTAGAAAAGTGCTTAAAATACAGTCTGGTTTGAGTTCCACCGGATATTACGTTAGTGAATAAGTTAATAAATTTTCTAACTAGGTTTTGGGCCCCATATTAAATATAAACGTATATTTTAAACACTAACATGTGAATGGAGAGACAATTGAAATTTCTTATTAATCTGTTGAAAGTTGAAAATGAGCGTTGAAAAGGTTGTAGGACTATGGTGGGGGTCAATTCCTACTTTTAAGTTCTCAATAGGGTTATAACCAACAAGCATCGGCCAGCTTTCGAAAACTTTTTCCTATTATCATTTGCTTCGTCTCTTTCTATTATACGGTCAAGGGCGAAATATTGAGGCGGACATTCTTAGTATTTAAACAATAGAACAGACGTAGACCATCGAAACATTCGATGTGCAGACATATTTTAAAAAATCTAGTTTGCTTGAAATATTTCTTAGGCGCAGCACAAACTATACACTACACCAGTTATTAATAAAATATAGTTATTAATGCGTGTAATAGATTCATTCTTAGGTACCCTAGTGGCAGCGAATGGCCTTTAAGTTATTGACTCAACTGGTCACACGGACGCCCTGTCTGTCAAACTACATTTACGACTTTACAAGTGCCTGATTATGTGGAAAAGTGGTCATAAACATCGAATGGCGCGGAATTCAGACGTTAGTTTAGTTCTAGTATTTACTTAGTATTGAAGACAGCAATAAAATACTAAGTAGTTCTAGCAGGATAAAGTATTATTATCTGTGATTTTGCCCGCGACTTCAGCTGCGTAGAACGTCTTTTAATATTATTTGAAAGGGAACTACTTACGTTTACGGAATATTATCAATATTTTACGCTCTAATCAGTCGATACATATATGGTTATGTTATAACAATGATGATGAAGTAACAGAATTAGTATTAACGGTTGTAGATAACAGTAACGTCTTTTCTGTCTTCTATAATCGTTTAAATATAATAACATTTATAGTATCTGTACTTGATATAGCCTATTATGATTTAATAATAATATAGTCAGTAAACTGACAGCGTGTTCTGATTGGTTGAAATGGATTTACCAACTTTTGACTTTAGGTAATAGCAGAGACAGGCTGAACCAAGTTTGAACAAATAGATACCAGTGTTTTAAATTACTTTCTTTTTTTTATGTTAAAGAGAAGGCACACGAGCACTCAGGCCACCTGATGGTAAGTGGAATCTGAGACCCATAGACATTTGAATTTTATGCAAAATTGTAGGTTTTATACCCACATTTACCCATTTATTGATTCAACCTGACATACTTTGGACTACAGGTAAACTGTGGGATGGGTTATTAAGAGCTATATCAGTTATGAAATTAGAATAAATAATTATTAGGGAACATTCTGACACAAATTGACCTAAGTCCCATATTAAGCTCTAGGCTTGTAATGTGGGTAACAGACTCCGATAGACATAGTAAAGATAAATAAGTGGAACAAATATTGGTGCTCATCACATCACACAAATATTTGCCCATGCAGGGAATCGAGCCCTGGGGCCCTAGCCAAGATGCAAACGCTCCTATCGTTTTTCTTTTCTATCGCTCAAAATGTATGGGATGACAGTCGACCACGTGGTTTATCGAAACGCACGAGAATGTCATCCCATACATTTTGAGCGATAGCAAAGAAAAACGTTAGGAGCGTTTGCATCTTGGCTAGGGCCCCAGGACCGCTAGCTTCGTAGGCAAGGGTCACTACCGGGCTAGCCGCGTCGTCATCATTTCGCGGGCTTTTATCTATTTAATCAAAGCAAAACCGCCTTCTAAACGCAAAAAAAAAACTTTTAAAATTGTAGATAGCTACCTACCTACCTAATAGGTTAGTCCAACTGATTCGGCTTTTATTGTTGAAAATATTGTGGTCGCCGACTACAGTTGCACTAACCTATTATGTAGGTAGGTAGGTATCTACAATTTTAAAAGAAGTTATTTTCATCGTTTTTTAAGGCGGTTTTTGTTTATTAAATCATTTATTTTATTTTATACTTTTTAGTGTACATAATACGCTGTAACATAGTTCCACTTCTTAGTTGATATGAAACTTTAAGTTATTTCAAGCGCGCCGCAAGCAACGCCGCGGGAAAGTCACAGTCATATTTCAACACGTATTTATTGTTCGTTGTAGTCGCTCCACTATCTTAATCAAGATATCTTATCGCCACCCTTGAAATAGGTACCGTTGAGGAGTTCCGGTGGCCATCTGTGATCTTCATCATCAGTTCCACTTCACCAAGTGATACTTTCTGAATACAAATGCTAGACTTGTTAATAAAAATACTAAAATCGCTATATGTTTGCCTGCAATATTTGAGGAGTTCCCTGAATTCCTCACTGATTCCTTCATCAGATTCAGATTTGGTGACAATGAGACCACCTCGGAAGTATAAACTGTACAACCAATAAGAATTTTAAAAGCGGTCCACAATTGACGGAGTAATCGGTGAATATACATACAAAAATCTATACATACAATGGAACGTATACTAACCTCCCTCCTTTATTGAAGTCGGTTAAAAAGAGGTAATATTCTCAGCGGTCAGATTAGGAGTTAGGGCGTGTAGAGTTAGCTGCTCTACATGAGATCTGATAACTTTTAGACAATGCGAGCCATATGGTCTCAACTTGGCCACATTTTACATGAAAAAAAAAATGGTGGGATATTTATTACGGTGCGCCTCACCTCTCCATCAGGTTTCACTGAAAACCAGCGTCACGGTATATCTAAATAATAATAATAATAATAATAATAATAATCGTTTAATTCAGAATTGGATTCCATAAATAGGTTAATTACAAAAGTTCATTATTCTATGTTAGTAGGCACTTACATTAAAATTAAATACAATACATCAAAAATACATTTCATTCAATAAAATTACAGTCATGTCATGATAAAATTAAATAACAATAGCAGCAGTAAATAAATTATTAAAATTACAACAAAACATAATCGAAATTAGAATTAAAATCATAATCAATATTGGAATGAAAATTAAAATTAAAATTACTACCACTACTGTATCATTTCATTTTATTTAATAACACCAATTCCCGTTCTGACCAGGTGCCATAATAAGGGACTGTCCAAGCGGTTTGCAAGCACTTTCAGGATGGTATTCCGGCTGCCGCGAACACGATGGAGAAGGGAGACGCACTTCTTACGCATTACAGCGTAGAAGTCGTCCATGCGCGCCGCCGCAAACATGCCAGACGCGCTGCAGTGGCGCGGCAGCCCCAATAACATCCTGAAAGCGTTGTTATACTGAACACGCAGGGAGCTATAGGTTCGTTTCGTGTACTGACACCACAAGCTGCTCGAGTAGAATGACGTGCAATATGATTTGAATAGGGTCACTTTCACACTCTCTGAACATCTGGCAAACCTGCGGGTCAGGACATTACTCCTCACTGCTAACGCCCTGCGCTCTCTTTCCACATCAAGGTCGTCCTTTAAATCTTCCGCGATCATGTGACCTAGGTACTTAAATTTGTCAACCACCTGCAAGGAGGTACCAGCCAGTACAACAGGGGGTACATTGTAGGGTCTGATTTTGCCAGCTTTGAAAACAAGCACCTGACTCTTTTCCGAATTGTACTAAGCCCGTGCGTAGCCACATAACGCTCACAAACAGCCACGAGCTTCCTAATCGAGCCGATCGACGGACCCAGCAGCACCATGTCATCTGCGTAGCTAATATTGTTGATACAGGTTCCTTCAACGTGGCATCCTACATGCATGCTACTAAGTTCCTCGATTAGCTGATTTACATAGAGGTTGAAAAGCCCTGGCGACGTCAGTCCTCCCTGCCTGACACCACACTCCAGCCTGTATTCGTCTGACAGAGTATCGACCCACCTCACCCGATTAATCTGATTGTTATACCAGAACTTGAGTAAAGACACGAGCTCTCTCGGTGTACTAGTGCTTCTCAGCTTTTGCCATAGCATGTCGTAATTGACCAGGTCAAAAGCTTTTGATAAATCGAGAAAACAAGCATACACCGGAGTTCTCCTATTTGTGTAGAACTTGACAGCTTGCTTAAGACAAAAAATGGCGCTTTCCGTTGATAGCCCAGGACGAAACCCAAACTGCGCGTCATGAATATGGACGTGTTTATTTAGTTGATCATTAAGCAAGCTGTCAAGCACTTTTGCCAATATTAGCAAGCGAGATGGGGCGATAGTTACCTGTGTCCGACGCGTCTCCAGTCTTGTTTTTTTCAATCGGAACAACAATGGTTCTCATTAGCGGCTCTGGTAAGTAAGAGTGGCAGAGGCATAACGTAAATAGTATCGCCAGTACCCGCGGCAAATGAGAACCAGCAAACCTGAGGTGCTCGACGCTGAGGCCGTCGTGTCCCGGCGACTTGCCTCGCTGCATGCCGTGGATCACTCTCGCGACCTGATCGGCTGAGAAGGTGACGTCACATTCCGCACTCACGTCCATGCCAGCTACAGCGCCGCACACCTCAGACTCTGTCGGTCCTAGTGGAGATTGTACAGCAAAATGCTCTTTAAAAAGATTTGCTATACACTTCCTATCTAATACGCCACCAACGCTCACAGGCACACTTGGTCTAACACCCATATTTTTTGTGTTCTTCCAGAATTGCTTAAAATTTTTATTAGCATGATTCGAAGCAAGGATATCCATTTTGATTTGTTCTTGCCTATTTTGACACCATTTGAGCTTAGCTTTAAATGTGTTTCTGGATTTAACCATATTTTCATATACCGTTCCATATCTCGGTTTTCCCACATCAACCCATAATATAAATTTAAGCCTAGCATCCCTGTGAGCGGGTGCAACATATTTGTTCCAACCAGCAATAAAACCCCCCTTTCTTCGGCACTTTTTCTTACGATAACATTGAATTGCAGCATTTTTCAGTGTATTAATTACATTAAAATAGAATTTATCAATTATTACTCTATGTTCATGTTTATTACAAATATTATGTTTACACGACTTTAGCTCCGTAGGTAAATCTAATTGTTCAAGCTGCTTACTACATAAGGAATAATATAATTCAGTCTGTTCGGTTGTTCTTTCTCCCCAAAGGACCCCATTCTGAAAGGTCGGAACATCAGTTTCACGCTTAGCAATAATAATACCTAGGTCACATTTTATGAACAAAGGGGAATGATCAGAGTAGTAAACATCGTGCCGAACCCATATATCGCTTAATGTTTGTTTCGCAGATTTAGAAACAACGCAGTGGTCGAGCCACCTCCTACATCCGTGTGCTTCACTCACATAAGTGAAGGTGTCCGAGTCTAGGCCCAACATGTCCACATCGGCACACTCCCACCTTTGCTCATCGCAGAAATGCAATAGCTCATCAAAGAAAAGCTCATGGGGATGAGCATTAAAATCCCCCAAAATGTAGACGCCCTCAGTACTACCAACCTCTTCAATTATTGATCCGATTGCGCCGAGACATTCGGTAAATATAGGCAAATTTTCACTCTTATTTACAGGCATGTATACGCTAAATACTAAGATCGATCGACCCCCAACTACTAGTCTTACTATATAATATAATATGCCGTGGCAAAATGCTAAGTGGAGACCATTTTGGGCATAAAGTAATAAAAGTATAATTATCTAGAATAAGTTGATTTAGTTAAGGAAATTGCTTTGTTTTCTCTTAAGTGCTTTAAATACCGAATAAAATACAGACAAATTTAAGCCGGTTCGAAATACGCCTAATCGGCGTCAAAAAAAATGCACCTTTTGAAATTTTGACATGATAAGCAGTTGTAAACCATATTTCATTCACGATTAAGGTAAGGTATGTAATGACTGTAAGCCGTCTTTTGAAAATTTCAAAAGGTGCGATTTTTTTTGACGCCGAGTGTAGTCATTACTGCCGAACTTACCTAGAGTACTCTGTGGTGACCTATAAATTACCCCGGTACAAATTCGTATGATCTGATTAACACCGAGCAGATAAGTGTGACGCTCACGCTATTTCTAATTCAGTGTTGAGTCACCTGTCTTCGTTTGTTAGAGCTTCATTTACGGTGTCGTTACCTAGTGTCGCGAACGACTAAAAACTAATCCACAGATACTACTGTTATAAAATTTGTTTCTAAGTCTTGGATGTTTTCTGTATTGAAGTACCCATAGTTCAAGCCTAGAGTTTAGTTTACGACTAGGTCAGTTAGTGTGAGATTGTCTTCTGATAGTTAATAATTTATTTTTATTCGAAAGTAACGCTGGAGCCGTATTCTACTTTATCTTTACAAGTATTGTTAACGTTATGTATGATACCTCTTATTGACTTGACAATAATGGCGGCTGAGTTAAAAACAATACAATAATAATACGTGTAGAGACAAAGTACTATAAGGCCCCTGTTTGTTTGTTAGCCTTTGAACCGCTTTTAATAATATTTGGTATGGAGATAGCTGTAACTACGGGGAAGACCCACATGTTTTGATTATGTCGTCTATATATGTTAGTTTTCAACCATTGTATTTTTTATTCTTGCGCGATTTGTTGTAATTTATTTTTAATATAAGTACACAGTGACACTCGCGACGGTAAGGCGAATCTAACGACACTTCGATTGTGGAAATCGGTAGGGAACAATGAACCATACATACATATTGGTCAAAACCATTACCTTCCTTCAGCAGTCCGGTAAAAAGCGTCACACTTGATTTTAATATGCTCGTTGTCATGGAATAATTGTCCCAACTGTCTCTTTTTAAGCTTTGCGTTACGTAGCTGCACAGTTTAGTACCTTTTCGTTTTAACGCCTTTGACAGATTAGTGCAGTAGTCCAAACAAGACGTTAAAGTGTACAGCTACTCATAAGGTCGACCGTACCTACTTAAGATTCGTGACAGTGTTGTGACGCTGTATGACTTTCGTATTACAAGATTTGGCCGTCTTCAAGACTAACTTAAATCGAAGAGACGCTATAGAACTGAGGGCCTAGCCAAGATGCAAACGGTCCTAACGTTTTTCTTTTCAATCGCTCAAAATGTGTGGGATCACAATTGACCCCGTGGTTTATCGAAACGACAATGCTCCTATACATTTTGAGTGATAGAAACGAAAAACGTTTTGAGCGTTGTCATCTTGGCTAGGGCCCCAGGTAAAAAGTGAAATGTCGACGTTTGGTAGCACTTGACTATGAGCGATTGTGGCTCTTAAAACCAGACAATAACTTTTGACACTCAAAACCGGTCTCATCTCAATATAAATGACATCATAAATCTCCCTCTACCTTCCACTTTTTTTTTACTCTTTATCTAAATGTTTTTTATTTACGGTCAAGGACTTTAATTGTTCACTTTGGAACCCTGTCATAATGACAGCGTTAATCATTAATGTTTGGTTTCCTTTATGTGGTTTGACGCTGTCATTATGACAGGGTTCCTTAGTGGCATAACAATTAAAGTCCTTGACTGTACCTACTGTCGAAATCTTAAATATATGCTCGTTTTCAAGATATCAAAAATATTTTTATGTGCACTCCACTATGCCACTAACAATAAGATAATTCATATATATTTTATACCGGGTGTTGCTTGTAATAGGAGCAATTTTATGGATCGTTTCCACACCACAAACGTAACAACATTTATTCTACAACTTTTGAAAATAACTTGTTGTTTACTAAACATGAATTAATTTAGAATTTCCAAGCCAGCAATGTATTGCGAAAACTACGAAGTTTGTAGGCTGACAGTAGATGTCAACTAGACTATTGGATGGAGTACATTGAAAATGCTATTTAGTTTGTTCGAAAAAAACCCAAATAATAAATTACATATTTTGTTAAACTTGTAGGACAAATGTTGCTACGTTTATACAGTAGAAACGATCCCCCAATTTATTGCTATATTACAGGCAACACCCAGTATATATAATAATTCATATACAACGTGTTACAAAATAATCCGTAGATAAGAAATTACGAATTACTAATACACTAGTAAACATCTCAGCCTACTTATGCAAAATGTGGTTACAGAATTATTAACATGTCTTTTTAGAGTTGTTGGTATTTCTGTAGCTCTGTCTACCCCACTCTGGGAATGAAGGCGTGATGATATGTATGTGTGTGTAAATTACGAAAGTAGTGTCAACCCTAGTATACCTACTGTAATTTCTTTTTTAAGGATTATTTTGTAACACGTTGTATATTTGGACGCAATAGCTGAATGGATATTAATGCTTTCCACTGTACTTATAACCTTGTTTGCTGTAATGCTTGTTTGCCTTGTACTAAACGTAAAACAATATCAAAACGCATCTGCATCATATTATTTTATCTTTATAACAAATATAACGTCGTACAAAGTGATATATTTTTATAGATGCCATACCACAAGCTGCTATTAAAGAGATAGTAATTATTTATTATAACAAATCAAACGTTTATGTATAAAATAAAAAAAAGAGTATTATTTAACTAGTCCGCTGCCCGCCACTTCGTCCGCGTTGACTGTCCCTCTACTAGAGTGATTTTTTCTCAGGATAAAACTATAAAAGGTAGCTATCTCCATTACAAACTACCTTAAGGTAAAAAAAGACAACATGATAAAAATTAAACCACATGTGTATTTACCACCCAGTTGAACACCCATTTACATTGTAAAAAATAATTAAAAAGTTATTCACTTTGTTGCTCGCTGCGAAATCGAATTTTGCTCACTGTCTGTTTGAGTTGCTAACGTGAAAATATACCCAACGAGTTCTTGTACTCTTTTCCGTGTAGCGTGATTTGAACCACTTATAACAGCTTGGGTCGTAATCAAATCATTACTTCACTAGTCAATTGTGATAGCAATAGTGACTAGTCCTCCATGTGACCAGTGGCACTCCGAAATAGACTTCCTGCCCCATTCAGCTAGTACGGAGGTAATCATTGCAATAAATTTTGATTCCCGTTCGAGATCGAAGAGAGCGCGTTGCGATGCAGAAGGAGCGAGAGTTGTTTTTGTGCGACTGCCTGAGGAGGAGACTAATGTTTCGACCTGTATGTGTGTAGTAGAGGATGTTCGCGACTTTGTACGCATAGAATTAGTATCCCGCTTCTCCCCCTATTTAGTGTACCCCCTAGACCTCATAAGGAACCTACGTGCCAAATTTGGAATCTCTAGACCCAGAGGTTTGGGCTGTGCTTGAATATCTCAGTCGGTCAGTTAGTCACTATATCAAATCTCACACAAATTGACCTAGTCTCAAACTAAGCTCTCTAAGCTTGTACTATGGGTACTAGACGATATAAATACTTATGTAGCGTAATAAATACTTAAATACGAGTACATACAAAACCTCTAAGGGTCAGAAATACTCATCTTGTCATATTTGATAAGTTCGATTCCCGGTTACGGAAGACGAATTTTCAAACAATCCATAAATGCACGCAGTATGTATTGTTTTCAAAAATAAAAGTAAGTCTCCATTGCGTAGAATTCGCTATGTCCTATATTTAAGGTAGTTGCCGTCCATATGACGATCGTTTGTTCCACCCTGTATAGACGACATGATCAAAACATGAAGTCGGTGTTTTAAAACTTGCTCTTTATTAGACTTGTTTACGAGCTTTCATTTTACTGCACCTATTTTTATTCCTTTTCGTAGTAAATAGTACTTACTTACAAGAATTCTCAGGTTCATGTCGATGAAATATACCTACCGAGCTAGCACACTTATCCGGTCCGCCTTTTTGCTGCTCGGATCTCTCTTTCTATCTAGTCTGTAACGATAGAAACACACTGAACCACAAGCGATAAAATACAACTTGTGCTAGCCATACAGTTGTGTACAATTTAGTTTCGATAAAATGTGTGGTTTGACGACAAGTTGGCCTAGATGGGAGTAACCCTGCCTCCGAAGCCAGCGGTACTAATTTCAAATCCCGGTAAGGGCAGATATTTGTGTGATGAGCGCGAATATTTGTTACTGAGTCTTGGATGTTTTCTAAGTATTTAAGTACGTTTATCGTTGTCTAGTACCTATAGTAGCCTAGAGTTTAGTTTAGGACTAGGTCAATTTGTGTGACATTGTCCCGTGATATTTATTATTATTTATTATTTTATATTGGTATAGATTAACTTTGAGACTCAACTGTGGCAATAGTTATGTTATGATATGACATCGGTTATGCATAAGTATGTCACGATTCTGATATAACAAACAATTAAAAAATCACAACATAATAAAATAAATAAGTAAACGTTTTATTTGTTTTGTAACAAAGCTAATAGTTAATAATTGCCTGTTATTAACCACTAAACAAAGTAACATGAGAATACCTATGTCACTTTCTCTTTTTTCGTAACCATTAATTTCCATAGTTTCCTGTCTCTATTAATTTTTATAATAGGACCGACGTAGATATACAGATAAAACATGATTTAGTCACAGAATGGTCACAGTGTGGGCTTCATACATGCATAGCTAAGGTAGGTGACCATTTGTGCATAGTTCGCTAAATGTTGTTTTTTAATATCATGTATTTTATATACTGCAACTTGTTCAGAACCGATTATGTTTAAGTTTGTAACGTATTTTCAATTATGTTTTATTAAAAGTTAATCCAAGTATAATATTCTGGCATTCACCATTAGTTTTTGCGCTTTTAACGTATTCTTGTAACACCTAACCTAAAAACCTAAAATAACCTAAGTATTTTATCATTAAGAACGGGTTTAACCACTTCACTAGCAGATACTTGTCTACGACATTCATACTTCACCTTTACTGCGAAGTTTTTATTGACACCTGAATTTAATTGATAAATAAATAACTATTATATGTAGGTATAAGAATAATAGACTAAGTATCAATTTCACCATACGATGTTAACCACTTAACAGACGATTAGAGCGTTAACAGTTGTCAAATTGTATAAACTAACAGTCGATTAACATTGATTAAATTTAACATCGTATGGTGAAGTTGGTACTTGTAGGTACTAAATGATTTGTTGGGTTAAAAAGTTTCTGATATTAAAGGCCAAGCAAGCTTTTTGAACGACTTGGGTTGAATTAGAAATTAATAGTTATGCAATGCTAGCGTGTCCAACTTTTTGGTCCTTACCCAAAATTTGACGTCAATACTTAGAGAATTGTCAATTTCAAGAATTTGACACAAATCACTTCCAACAGTTTGCGTTTATAGACATTAAGTGTCACTAAACGCTGGTACTCGTAGCGCTACGCAAAAAGAGGCAATAGCCAAGATGCGTTCGCTAACTAGCCTTTCTATTCGTTTAGTTTTTAAACCAATCGCGTCACTGGTAGATCACGTGACTTTTCGTATGGTGCGATTATCGCTGCTCCCTCGGAAACTGTAGGTACAATTTTCGGGAATAAACAATATCCTATGTCCTTACTCGGGACTCGAAATATCTCCATACCGAATTTAATCTAAATCGGATCAGTAGTTCAAGCTTTAAGAGGTAACAGGTAGAGAGAGCGAAAAGGATTTCGGGGAGGGGAGGGTGGTGAAGTCAATCCGGGTTTTACGCTGCTCGCGAGGTCAAGCTAGCTGGGTGGGGACCCGTCGGGAAATGCCCGGCTAGCGATCTTGTAGCTGAGCAGCGCGTGAGGATGCGTATGCCTTGCCGTCGGGGGGTCGTGCTTACTGCGGCGCGATGTCCCTCGTGACGCATGACCCGTGGTGAGTCTCCTGTCGATGTTGATCCTCAGGTATTTTACAACCGGGGATCATGGGAGGTCTTGTCCGAGTAGAGTGAGTGGTGGATTTGGGTGGCGGCTCCTGCTCACGAAAATCGCTTGTGCCTTTGCGACATTAAGGGTTAGCCGGGTTAGCCCCCACCTAGCTAGCCAAGCTGGTAGAGCATGAGTTAGCGTTGCAGCTTGACAACGGCGTGCTCGGGCGTTTTGTTACTAAACATTTGATTAAAATAGACGCTAGATGGCGGTGAAAGTCCTCTTAGTTATTCAGTTGCCTTCAATTCAATTTCACATAATATCATTCAAAGAGTTATAAATGATTGGCATTTGTGTGTGTATGAAACATCTTAATTTATAAAGTGCATTATGGCTGCAAAAATGCCTAATATTTTAGCTTTCTATCATTTTAGTTTCTATTAATACTTTCTATTCTTTAATGTTAGATGGCGTTGATAGTCGTTAAAAGTTTTACATTATTTATGTTGTTATATTAAACAGTCCGTTTTCATGCATTTGAGTTTGAATTGATAAAAACCCTGAATTTAAGTTCGAAAATCAGAAATAATTGAACTAAACGCTGACACTTTTGATCATATACGGCTAATAAATGATCTCTGAAAGCGTCTTGAACAAATACTTATAAGTAAACTAATTCGATAATTTTAAAGGATTATGTACTTGAGTCAAAACATCCTGAAACACCTATAGTTTAATTACGTCTTAAGAGTATTTTTACAAAGTTTCAATAACCTAGTTCAACCCGGTAACTTTTCTTCATACAAAATTTAACCCCTCTTTTACCCGCCTTATAAGCATAAATACCTATGTCATAAAAAGTAGCTTAAAGAATGATCAGGGTCATAATGTATATTTATATTTAATTTCATGTAAATCTATCTAGTACATTTCAAGTTAAAACGGCACAACCACACGGAAGGAGACAGACAACAATTCTAAAAATCATTGATTTGGTTTCAGTATCATTGATGTAGTATTTTTAACCGACTTCAAAAAAAGGAGGACGTTATACGTTCCATTGAATGTTTTTATGTATGTTCACCGATTACTCCGTCAATTGTGGACCGATTTTGATATTTTTTTTTGTTTGGATAACATACTTTCGAGGTGGTCCCATTGTCACCAAATATGAATCTGATGTGGGGATCAGTGAGGAATTGAGGGAGCTCCTCAAATATTGTAGGCAAACATATAGCGATTTTATTATTTTTAGTAACAAATCTAGCGTTTGCATTCAGAAAGTACCTATCGTTTGGGGAATTGGAACTGATGATGAAAACCACAGATGGCCATCGGAACTCCTCAACGGTACCTATTTCAAGGGTGGTGATCAGATATCTCGATTAAGATAGTTGATCGACTATATTATAACGAAGAATATTTACTTACTTGTTGAAATATGACTATGACTTTCCGGCGGCGTTGCTTGCGGCGCGCTTGAAACTTAAAGTTTCATATCAACTAGTAAGTGGGACTTCGGAACAGCGTATTATGATCACTAAAAAGTATAAAATAAAATATATTTTTTTAAAAACAAAAACCCGCCTTCAAAACCGAAAAAAATAACTTCTTTTCAAATTGTAGGCACCTACCTAATAGGTTAGTCCAACTGAAGTCGGCGACCACAATATTTTCCACTTGTTTTTTTTTATTTTCACTTACAGACACTACTCTTCCACAGACTTATTATATGTTTAATGATGCTATTTGCAGCATAGACGTTTTGCTCATTAGGTGATCCCGCCGTGATCCCGCCCTTGATCCATATAATCAAGAAGAACCAGAACCACTCGCGTTGCTAATTACTGACCAGTTAATTGAGACCTTCGCAGCCGGCGCAAGCGAGCGGGCGCAGGTACGTGACGTCATGCTTTTCATTACCCACCTTCGGGCATCGGTAATTATGCAATTGCACTTGTCATTGCATTCGCGAGCATAATCGGTTGTTAGAAGTGTATCATTGAACAGTCCGTCTATTGTATTGAGAGAAGACGGCTGTCTATGGCATATTTATTATTGCAAAGGTTAAATGGGAATATAACCTTTTTTTACGAAGGGGTAGTCTAGTATTCATTCGCGCAACTAATAAAATTATGTTATGCTAAACAGCTATAACTACAAATCCTAAAAATTTGAAAAAAAAACATCCATTAAAGCGCATATGTAACGAATTTAAAAGGAAAACTATCTCGACTAAGTACCTAGACAGCATTGGTTCTTGAGATTAGTTGAGATACAGCCGATTAAATTGTTTATCTGTATTTATACTAGTGGTGGTAGGTCCCTGTCCCAGGGTCCGTCCGGATCGCTACCACCATCTTATCCATTAACCACCCGCCAAGCAACAGTGTTCGCATTGTTGTGTTCCGGTGTGGGGATAAAACAACCGGTGAAATTACTAGCATAGAGGTATTCCACCTTAGTCCTCAGGGTTGGCAACGCATTTGAGGTTTATGGGTCTCAGATTCCACTTACCATCAGGTGGCCTGAGTGCTCGTGCTCGTTCTCCTTAACTTAAAAAAAAAAACTAATAATTTTATAAAGCTGAAGAGTTTGTTTGTTTGTTTGCTTGAACGCGCCAATCTCGGGAACCACTGAACCGATTTAGATGAAATTTGGTATTAAGATAACAAAGGTCCCGGGGAAGGACATAGGATACTTTTTATCCCGAAATATTGAACAGTCCCCGAGGGAATAGCTATAAATGCGAAATTTTACTAATGGGAAGCTACATCCTATCCTATACTAGTAAACGAGTAATATTTGTATGGAGTCAAGTCGATGTTGAGTTATATTTAATCACGTTCTCGAAAATAGCTTTAAAGATTTGGATGAAATTTACAATATAGGGGTTTGCGGAGGCGAATATTCGATCTATCAAGTGGTCATCTTCGGGAAAATAAATTTTCAACCCGAGCAAAGCTGGGTCTTACACGTGGAAGACCCAGCTTTGCTAATCTAAAATATAACTCAACATCGACTTGACTCCATACAAATATTACTCGTTTACTAGTATAGGATAGGATGTAGCTTCCCATTAGTAAAATATTTTAAAATCGGTTCATTAGTTCCAGAGACTACCTTCAACAAACAAACAAACAAACACAATTTTACCTCTTCATAATATTAGTATTGAGCGTTCCCAAAAAAACACAGCAATCAGCTGTATTCAGTTTATCTGCCTCACCTACACACTTAACATGCCGCATTCTTCCTCAATTTCAACCCATTCTGACGCTAAAACGGTATAAATTTTACAAGGTTTTCCGCAATATCGCAAACGTAGGTGGTTATGAAGACGTCCGGCGTTGTCAGTGTTAACAGGATGAGGTATGGCGATCGCTCACATCCTATATGATGTGTCGAAACAGAACGATCTTCCGAAACGGGGAATGGGAATAGAAAGACGAGCTAGGAACCAGCTCGTTCGAGATAACCAACATATCATCTAAGTAAGAAGTTGTTCTGGAGTCTTGGATGTTTTCTATGTATCTGTTTCTCTACATAGGCTTGTAGTACTGTTAGGTGATGGGCTTGCAACCTGTCACTAAAACACACTGGTAAACATCTTAGCCTTCTTGTGCAAAATGTGGTTACAGAATTATCAACAAGTCTTTTTAGACTTGTTGGTATTTCTGTAGTTCTGCCTACCCTACTCTGGGAATGAAGCTGTGGTGTTATGTATGTATGTATGTTTTTCTATATAAGTATTAATTATTCTATTTATTAAAATGGGAAACTTGAACCACATACTTATAGACTAGCTCAGCGTGCGTATTTAAACATTACAAGAACAGCATGTAGTGTTTAATTAAATAATTACACATATAGACATGCGAGACCATACACGTACACACACGCACTCACGCATACCGTTATCTAGTACCGTTTTAACGTTGTCTGGTAGTGAGTGCAAGCCTAAAGCTTAGTTGAAGACTAGGTCTATTTGTGTGAGATTGTACCCTGATGTTCATTTATAGATATGTTGATTTACTTATATTTGTATTTCTGAGAGCTTTTTCATATGGAGCAAATCTTCAAAGACGATTTACCGACGACGTGTCTTCAGCTTATCTTACAATTACATAAATCCTATATTTTATCTACGATCTCTCGAATGATGTCATTTCTATCTATGACTTATAATTTAGAGAAGGTAACAATTTGACTTAAAAAAGCAGCTATGGCAATCTTCTTGCTGGCATCATTTTGGATGACTTGGCAGATTCAGCTAGTAGTTCCGGATGGCAATAATATTTTCATAACCACGTAGAAGTCCCACGCGGGGGATATTGTGGCCGTAATTGAATTAATGTAGAGTTCCTGATTGCGTCCAATTAAACTTTGTACAAAGAATAAAGAAACGCCGCAATGTATAATCAATTAACATAGCGAGTTTTAAGCAAAATAGATATTGCCACTCGATAACAGATTGCTTTACATTTCGATTAAATAAGTAGGTTGTGCACGAAATTTGTAGATTGTTTAAAATGTTAATAATTACTTTTTTGTGTGAAATTAGAGAAAAAACATATAATATTCCTTTTTTTTTTTATATAATAAGCTTATTACATGTTAATCTAAAGAGGTACTTACGCATGTCAATATTCTGCCCTCTGGTTACTTTTAAATCTATACATGCTTACTTACATTAAAATATCAACCTTTATTTTCAGGGTCACCACTAGACATAACCCAAAAGCATTGAACATGAACTTGAGACATGACGCGATCAATACCGCTCTCAGTGCACTAACCCTAAGTGAAATGACGTGACGGTGCAACCAGACTCAGACATGAGCGCGGTGCCAACCTCCTTCGAGATGGAGGTCCGGACCGAGGAGCCGAAAGAGAGACCAAAGCCGACACTTTCTTCGGGAAAGATTTTCTACAACCCAGGAGTTATTGAGGAAGAGACTGATGAGACGAGCGCTTATGACAGTTCGGTGGTGGAGTCCCCGATGCTGGCAGCTGGTTTTAGAGGCAGCGGGTTCTTAAGGCCTCCGATGATGCATGCGTCCGCCAGCCTGCACAGGATCCCGACATACAGCAGCTCCATTGGACAGAGTACCGTCTTCAGGCAGGACACTTGCAGGTAAGACTGAATTCTAAGTTAAGAACGCCATTGCGAGAAAATGTAAAGCGCGGCGGCAGCCTGTCGCCGTGTTCGGAACGTTCCTGTTTCATAGAAAATCATACAAACCAGTAGTGGCGCTGCGGTCGGCCGCGACCGCAAGCTGCATGGCGGCCATCAAATGGATCGGCACCCTTATGATACGTAGGGTCCTTAAAAGCCTGGCAAAATTCGGTCAGTTTGCATTTTAGTTATTATTAAATCCTATGTATATTCTAAATTTATTGGTAATTTATTGTCAGTAAATTAATAATAAAAACAACAGTACATTTTTAACTTAAGACTAGCTTAAGCCTAGTCAAAAAGCCCCCCTCGAGTCGCCCCTGGCGCAAAGGTACCCATCACACTGGCCGCATTACCACGTTGAATGGCGATGGACAACCTTTGCACCAGGTACGAAACCGCGCGGGCGTCAACGTCAACATTATTAAATTGAAAAAATGGTCGTGCATGATTATTTATATCTCTTTCTTTCATTTATTTAATTCAACTCTCACCTCTATCCAGCGTCTCTGAGAGGCTAGACAAGATGCATTAAGCTAACGTAAACGATGTTCGCTAACAGAGAAATCGATGAAATCGACATAAACACTCGATGCGATCATCTGGCAGGTGACGTCAGTCCTATATATTTTTGATAACGATAACGTTCTCGCAAAGCATCTAGTCTCGGGCCTCGACTGCTTTATTATCGAAAACGTACCTAATATAAGTACATACAAATGCCTAAGGATCAAAATAATGTAGTGATATTTTTGTTCCTTGGACCTTTTTAATGTGCTTATTTGTAATAGGTAACAAACTAAAGAAAGCTAGAGGTACTGAATCTCATCCTAATTTCCATAGTTTTCCGTTCAAGATAAAATTCCTAAATGGTGTTTCCATTCGTTTAAAAACTAATCGTAGTCACAAATAGGGTGTCTGCCCAATTGTTGCCCTAACAATTATTGGCACCGTGACCTTTTTAAGGGTTCCGTAGTCAACAAGGAACCCTTATAGTTTTGCTTTGTCCGTCTGTCCGCGGTTTCACTCAGAGACTCTTGGTACAACAAAGATGTTATTTATGTTACACTGAAGTTACGACGACAAAGTAGACTTGATTGGTTCTTGAGATACAGCGACTTAAGTATTTATACCTACTTACTAAAAATCATCTAAGACAGCACCAAATACCTAACTTCATTCATAATTGTTATTTTTCGAGATAGTTTTTTGGGTTTTATAGTAACAGCGTCGGAACGGAACCCTTCTCTGAGCGTCGTCCGCAATGCTCTTGCGCGGTTTTTCAAGTTAATAGAGACGATAGTTCTCCAATTAGTAGATGCCAATAATTTCGAAATGATTGCGTTTTTTTTAGCCATTCATTTTCAATTCTTTTAAAAACCTACTCTATCAAGATACATTGCTAAAATTATAAGCAATACTTTTAAAACGTTGTATGACAGAATATCCTAATGCGGTTCGAGTCGATGACTACACCTTACTAAATCAACAGACATAAAGTCGTCATTTCCAGGTATGATAATAAATGTAAGAAAATAATGACCCACAGTGTGCTTAGTAGTGCTAGTAACAAAAATACGTAGAACTACCTGGTTATTTACTTTTAAGTTACTGGAACTGTGATCTTAATGAAGAGATGTTTCATATTTAAATATTGCGCGAACTAATGCTCAACTGTTTCTTTGAGTCGTTTGACTGCAGTCAGTATTTCCAATGTTTATGTTATTTAATTATTTAATATGACATGGCATGCACATATAATAATTGCTCCAATGGATCAGTAGAGTAGTAAGTAGATCAACGTGTAGTGATAATTAATTGCACTTTATCAGATCAATTCGCCGTAAAGAATTTGTGTTGTTCGTAAGTGGCGAAGCGCTCGAATCACAATCCTTGAAAGCGCTATCTAATCAGTTTTACTTAGATAAATTCCTTTCTTGTCCATCGAAATTGTACCAATGTTTATTAGTGTTTCCATACTAGTGATCGTGTTTATTCAAAGGTGTTTTTTTCTGTAATATTCTCTTGTATTTTGTGCTAAAATGACTGAAAACACGCGAAGTGTCTGAAAATGCGTAGGAGACGTAAATAGTGGGCGATAAGAGAGACACTATCGTTGTTGACCAAGTTTGTTCCACTATTGTTTGAATTCATCACCGGAGTGACAAGGTATGTCTCGACTAGTCCGTAGTTGATGTTCCGTTCAAGATTTTCCATTTGTAAACGTTAATAATTTCTTACTTAATAACCTAATCAATTATTATTGTGTGCCTGTATCGACAATAGTTCATATAATGCACAAAAGAAGTGTAAAATACGCTTTTGCTTCCTGCCCTAAATATTAAAAATTAAAGGATAGTTTCAAAATAGTAACTTAAGAAGCGTGTGTCATGTCTTTAAATTACCTAAGCTAGTTTTCAATTATGTCAAAGAAAGGATTTGTCGAGATAACATTGTAATTTTGTATGTATTTCTGCTACAAAACTCTAAAAACTACGTGTTTTATAAATCGTAATATGTGGAAGGGCTATTTTTGTCGAGTAATGTAGAGAAAGATAATATAGCATCTTAAAAAAATGCCTTTTATCGTACCGACGGAAAAAATATATAAGAAGATTCGTGTTTTATTTCAACCAATAATTTTTATTCAAACCCGCTATATAATTGATGAGACGAAACGGACGACAAAAAAACTGTCCCCACTTTACGTGTAGGAGAGGTACAATATTTAATTTGAATACTTTATCGGCGTGATTAATAAGTATGTATATTCATGCCAAATACCAGCTTTCTAGCACTAAGAGTCTCTGAGCTAAGCTGCGGACGGACGGACAGAGAGACGAACAAACATGCCGAAACTATAAGGGTTCCTTAAGACTACGGAACCCTAACTAGTTAGACTACGGAACCCGACAAACCGGGGCTATATTTTCTACACGGTGAAACCCAATTTCTGTGGTCATGTGACCGTATTTTCAACGTTATGATAGCTCTTATTAACTTTATAGTAATGGCGGCTGTATTAAAAACAATACGAAAACATATCGAATGTAATGAGATTTACTGAGTTTAATAGAGCCTCAGCATTGTAATTTTAAAGTGGTTTAATATATACCATCGACGACATAGTTGAGAGAAAAAAAAGTGTCTGTTATTTTAATCTGTGATTTACGTGTTATATTTTTACGACATTGCTTAACCGAAGCCAGGTGTAAACTATATATTTTTATCACTAGATTATCGTTAGTACAAGTGCAAATAAGTTATCCAAATAAGAATAACACTTAAAAAAAAACCTGGTACCATTAGACAAACCAATGTTTTTTATACAAAACCGGCCAACAATCAATAGTCCACTGCGTTACCATAAAAAAGACATATATCTTTTTTTAGTAAAATAACAATACCTATTTTAAAGAAATGTCGCTTACCTACTTGTTGTTTTTCAGATAGTTTTCTTTTTTGTAGTAGCGACTTCAGAACCCTACATTGACTGAGCTTGGCCCGACATACCCTTGCCCGGTTTTTTTTTACTTTACACTGTGCCTTGTGACTTTTAAGAGTTAAGTATATCGGCTGTCTAATGTCGGTACTTTTGACACACTTACCGGATTATACGTAGAAGGTTAATCGTCCTAATGCGTCACTCTCCAAGGCCCACAAACAAAAAGGCAAACAAGCCTGGATGCTCCTTAATCTGCCAAATCCACAAAAATCCGCAAACATGATACGTGTCTACTTTAATCTTGATTAATAGCTGCAAGACATTTCCACTACGCTCTCAAAATGGCTTTCTTGATAAAAAATATTTAAGTGCAGTTACGGCTTACTTAATAAAGCAATTAAGGATTTATCTCGGCATATGTGATATTCACAACGTTGTTAAACATTTCGAGTTTATTTGTATATTTCATCTTGAACGGATTGGATGAAATTTGTAATGGAGATATCTTATACTTTGTATAAACACATATGCTACTCTTCATCCTGGTTTTTTTTTAAAGTTAAAGGTAATCGAAATCTTTTTTTGCCTAGTCATATTTTTCGAAAACCGTTATTTTTATGAAAACTATAATGTTAGTAATACCAAACAGATTTTTGATCTTTGTATGGAGTATCGCGACATGATACTAACCGATTTTGAGTGCGCAATTAGAAATATAAGGGATGTTATTATTCCGACGGTGGAGATGTTATTAGGTACTAACACTTTTATGGACTTTAGTCTGAAATAAAGCGATTATTCTGTTCTATTCTATATCAAAATTATCTCAATAATGCTTATGAAATTATTTTCTCAAGCGATTTGTTTGGATTTGGATTGGATTGGATTGGATTTGGTCTTAGATTCAGTGAGGTACCTACTGAATATTTGAAATTGAATATTATTTTCATAAGTTGTTCAGGTTGTCTAGTTTTCCTTTAGGTATGTTTAGTTTAACAGTACATTTTTTGTAATGGTTAGGACCTTGTGCAGGGTCCGTTCGGATCGCTCTCACCATGTTATCTTTTACCCTTCCACCAAGCACAAGTTTTCGCATCATGTCGTGATTCAGTGTTGGGTAAAACAATCAGTAAAATTATAGAAGCATACCAGGCATTCCATTTTTGATCTAAGGATGTTTACGCGTTAGCAGTCTTGAAATTATAATCTCGCAATTGCAAATATCTATAGCTCCCAGACTCCACTTACCTCAGGTGCCTGTTCTCTGTGCCGTAATGCATACAAAAGCCATATAAGAGGCCCCAAAAGTTGAGGGGGGCACACTTTATCTCCATTTTAATATGTAATATTCTTCATTCTAAAATCGCGTGCAATTACCAAAATCGACTAAAAGTTATACTTCCTTATAAAATATTAGATGCACTCCTTCAGACCCTGGCACACGAATCGCGTCACTCTTCATCGGCGCACGCGCGCTGCAAGTGCATGATAGCCGTCATTAGACGGGGGCGACAATTGCACCAGCTCCAAATCAGGATATTTTAATCTAATGTGTGAATCGCAAGGATAATAGGAATCATTTAAGTAGTTCAGTTAGAGAAACAAAGCCGTCTTTTTTATGGTTTATAAAATACAGCGGGTTGTTGTTAATAAGACGTATACGATCATGGCCAACAATAACAAACAATTAATACACCCTTGGTGAAAGGCACTAAACAACCCGAGAAATAATTAACATAGTCATTCACGAATTAGTCATCTTGGTCCCCGGTTATGGTAAAATAAACATAATGACACATTATGGTCGCGGGCTTCATAGCCTTTTACATATCACCTGGCGACTTGTAAATTCCTTGCCCTTCTCTAATTACGCCATTTTTATTATTTCTGAAGAGAGAACATGTAATTTGCAAAATGTGTTGTACTATAAAAATGTACGAAGGAAGACATTTTTGAAAAAGTTACCTCATTCTCGTAATGTAATGAAATGAATGTACGAAACTGCCGGCATCCTCAAGTTTAAAGAGGTAGCTTTTATTTAGGTTGCAAGTTTTAAAAATATTTCATATTTAAAGTCTTAAATAATTCGCGACTATAACGATTACCTATTTACTTAAAAGTTACGTATAATCAGCAGATGTCGCGTAGGTGCTTATTTTAATATCACGACTCGAAATGTCACATTGTTTGCTTTATATACAAATACAACAACAAATCGTGAGTAAATCTGTTTACACGGAGGTGTGGTGTGAATTAATGAATGTACAGAAAACGGAAATACCTGTAGGTTATGCGACGTCAATAAATGAGACAGTTTTAATTTGATGTCTAGTTTGTTCTACATTTATAATCATCACTAAAAGAACACCTTCCACAACAATAAATTGCGGTATATATACAGATGCATAGGGTTATTAAGTAAATAACTCAATCGAGGTATAAACTCTATATTTTAAAATAAATAATAAAGGTAAACGAAAAAGCGCCAGCACAGCTTTTGTGAGACGGCTTTTAATAATTAAAATGATTAATTGCGTACTAAAAAATATACGCACAAGTGGGTGTGTGTTATTTATTATGAAGGCGTGTTAAAACTACAATGGCATGAAACTCGACCTTCGAAGCCTGATCAAGAGTAACAAATTAGAGGGTAGAGATATTAGCGAACCAATTGGCACTGTCAAATTAGCTATTAAATGAAATGGTTTGGAGCCATCTTGAAATATACAGGGTGTTCATGATATTAAAACCGCTATAAGATCCACAGACGGCATGAAACACACTTGAGGCCGTAGAATGTTATATAGGAGCTCGTTGATACATTATTTTTGCTCATAAGGCTTTTGATTATAATAAATGATGAATATTCTTAATAAAGTACGTTCTGACTTCCGATGGTTAATTATAAAAGCCGGAAAAGAGCTGAGCATGTCAGACCATTTTAAGATACGGGGGACCGTTTAGGATAAAATGAAGCCCAAAAGTGGCATTTTTGTCAGTTAGGTGTCCCCGCGAAACGTTCATTCAAATTTTCATTTCGCAAAGAGCTACTCCCTGCCGCATAACTTTTCATTTTTGTGGTGTAACCTACGTGTAATATTGTTCGGTTGGTAATGGTTTAAGCACAAATACGTTTTCAAACGTACTTTGGGCACAAGTAGATACGGGATTCACATTACAAACTACTATTAATAATAATTCTTCCAATAACGTTATGCACATGTAACTAGTAGCTCGTCAAATGCTTCTCTCTTGTGGAAATAAGCATAACAAGGCTCATAACAATATTAGCAGACTAAAATTCAAATAAGCGGTTATTGTTTTCTCTAAAGTCAATTCTTTTTAGGGTTCCGTAGTCAAACTAGGACCCCGTATAGTTTCACCATGTCCGTCCGTCCTTCCGTCCGTCCGCAGTCTAGCTCAGAGACTTTACGTACTAGAAAGCTGTAATTTGGCATGAATATACATATTAGTCACGCTAGCAAAAATATAAAATAAAATCTTGTTTTTTTTTCTTAGTTTATATCCCCTACATGTAACATGAGGATGTATATTTTTCTCGTCTACCCCATAGTTTGGGGTGTCATTGGATAGGTCTTTCAAAAATATTACGGGTTTGTAAAAACAGTTTTTTGATTAAGGGTCCGTTTATGAAATATTAAACTTTTAACCGCTAATTTTTATTACAGTCAAGTGTACCCTACAGCCAAAACTACATATATTAAAAATCTGTTTTTTTTTAATGAAAGCGCATATAATAAATTTAAGAAGTTAACTATCACGATTAAGTAGACATTATTGGTTTTTGAGATACAGGCGATTAAAGCGTTTATAAATACCTTATTATTTTACCGTTTATTTCTCTTCGTCATCTAAGACGGCACCAAATGACTTTAAATAGAAAATTAGATAGTACTTGTTGATTTTTATCTTTTTAGTTCTTAACGGCTTCGAAACCCTACACTGAGCATGGTTCGACATGCTCTAGCCCGGTTTTCGGTGTCGAAATCGAACCTTAAATAAAATTATTAAGACAAGAACAGAAGAAGATAGATAAATAATAATTGCAAAATTTGCAGATACTCAGGTACCTACCTATTTGTCAAATCAAGTTCAGATTGCACGTAATAGATAAATGTTTTATCGTTTTTTGCTGCTAGATAAAGTTATAGTCCATTGTTATTTTGAAAACAACATTAATTCATTGTATTTTATTAACGTCTCTTAGTGCGCACCAACGTACACAAAAAAAACACTCCGTATCTCCTTTACAACGTCAATACAGGCACTCGCTGAAAATTATTTTCCGTGGTGAGCTGATAATTTTGATTATAGAATCTCGCGATACAATTATACAGTGTTTAGCGCGTCGTTGTGTCGGCGGGCACGAGAGCGCCAGTCGTGACCGCGGCATTATCGCGGGCGATGCTTCAGGAGCCGCGAGCGCTCCGGGGGATGCAGACACTCGGCTGCCAGTGAGGCGCACGCACAGCTCCCGCCATGCACGCCGACCCGGAGTCCCCCGCCTGTCGCGAGGAAACGCAACTGCTGCCCGACGACTGGCTAAAAGTCAAGGCAGTCGCCGGCAACGGCAACCTCTCCCCTGGAGTGTACTATCCGACAGCCAGCAAGAGGTTCGTCGACCCGCGCAACCCCCTGCCGTCTCCGAGCCCAACGTACTGTTTCGCTTTATGTTTTTCGTACCGCATATCCCTATGTTATATGTTTCATAGAATAGATACATGATTAACATAAGATATTCTCTAACTTTAACTAGTACACATTATCGACATTAACATTGACGAAGGTCGCTACCGCACTGACATGACGATGCAAGCGTGAACTAGGCGTTCTCGCTTGCAAGCGTAGATCATAACGACGAGCCATTCAGGCGAATCGGTGTAATGAGCGTTTGTTGTTTTCAGGAGCCGCTCACACAGGCACGGAGCTACACGGAGAACTAGGCGGCGTGCTATTCTCAAGAATGGAGAGTGCAATATTCTCAAATCACGGATCTCGCAACGGCGGCTGCGATTCCTTCAAGACATGTTTACCACCCTAGTGGATGCACAATGGCGATGGACTTTGCTCGTATTCACACTCTCGTTCATCCTCTCCTGGCTGGGATTTGCATTGATCTGGTGGCTGATTTCGTTCACACATGGCGATTTGGAAGGCGATCACCTACCTCCGATGCAGGAAGCCTCAAATTGGAAACCGTGTGTGTTCAACATTTACGACTTCACTTCCTGCTTCTTATTCAGTATTGAAACTCAACACACCATTGGTTACGGCTCGCGCACAACCACTGAGGAATGTCCGGAAGCAATATTTATTATGTGTCTACAAAGTATTGTTGGTGTTATGATCCAAGCTTTCATGGTGGGCATTGTGTTCGCTAAAATGACGAGACCGAAACACAGGACGCAAACGCTCCTGTTCTCTAGATACGCTGTTGTGTGCCAGAGGGACGGAGAGCTGTGTCTCATGTTTAGAGTGGGTGATCTGAGAAAGTCGCATATCATCGGAGCCAGTGTAAGAGCGCAACTTATTAGATCAAGAACCACCAAGGAAGGGGAACTGTTGTCGCATTACCAAACCGAGCTGGAGCTGAATGCCGACGGATGCGATAGTAACCTGTTCTTCATCTGGCCTATCACTATGGTGCACCGAATAAATGCCGAGAGTCCGTTTTACGGCGTGTCTGCTGCGGATGTGCTGCAGGAGAGATTCGAAATAGTAGTTATATTAGAGGGAACAATAGAATCAACGGGACAGACGACACAGGCGCGTTCAAGTTATACAACCAGTGAAATAATGTGGGGACACAGGTTTATGCCACTTGTGACGTATAATCGTGAACGACAGGGTTTCGAGGTAGATTACTCAAAGTTCGAAGAGACGACGCAGGTCGACACTCCGCTCTGCTCCGCCAAAGAGCTGGACGAATTCTACGGCAGCCAAACTGATCGCCGATCAATCGGTGAGTTCATTTTCCAAGTCAAATCCCATGGTGTCGGTGGATGGTTCAATGTGCAACAAACTAATAAACAAAACCTTCAATTTATTATGCTCACCATCGTTAACGCTATCGTGTCAAAAATAATCTCTCAATCAAGATAGTAGGTACTGGAACACATTTCTTCGTCACTGTTGACATACTTTACGTCACAAAAATAGAAGTTTACATTTCCGCTGCTGTCTGATATCTAGACAACATAATTTATTTAGGGTCACGGGTGAGAAGCGTCTGCTCTTCTTATCATTGCAATTTCTAAGAAGGCGTTTACCGTTTAAATACTTATATTGGCAAAGAAACCAAAACTATCGCGATGTGATTAATTTATTAAAATCACTTCCTGGTATAAACTGTGCCTTACCGTTAGGTAATTAATCTCTGGTTACATGTTCCTACTTAGTAATCAATTCCAGTAGTTCATGCTTTATAGTATTACTTACTACTTACGCTATTGTACCTAAAGCAATTGTTGCTATCATCTTATAAGACTGTGTGCCAATTTCGAACAAACACTTCAACGTATCTACTTGGCACAGTAAGTGAGTTAACCCTTATATTTATGAGTTATTATTCATTAGGTTTTGTTTATTCACGTGTTGTCACACAGAAGCTTGAGTAGTTGCAACGGCTACTGTGTTCAGTGACATATACTGCATCTTGATTTGTTCATTGTTGTAACATAATATATCTACTAAGCTTATCTACACAATGCTGATTCTGATTTATGTATGAGTATACGGATACCTACAATAATTTCGCGTAAAATACGTTGTTCTCTAGATAGGTATTGTTTAAGGACGCGCTATCCTTCCCTATATTAAATTATCAGTTGTCATGAATATCATGATGCTTATGACTAAGTGTATCAAAGGTACCGTTCAAACGTTGATTAGCTACCTTGCTCCTTGTTTTAAAGCGCTAATAAGGTGCTAAGAGAGCGCCAACGTAGGTAATTTATTTAAATCACTTCAGTGACTAGTGTTTTATCATAATTAGAACCTATATGCACACTCTCATTATTTTCACGTGACTCAGACGTCAGGTGTAAAGTAAACATTGGTATTCAAATTTTATTTTAAGTAATATCGTGTTGTTTTTTTAAATAATTATCTATATCAACAGTTTGTGTAAGGAACGACTCACTCGATATGTCTTCGATTAAGTTCCTTCCTTGGGCGAGCATTAAAACTGATTTCATTGAAGTAGGGGACTTGAATTAAGTTGAATAGGATGTGCCATTTTGCCAATTTGTTTTGATTTATAGACAACTGGAGAATCCCCCTTTTTGAGACAGGAAGCTCGTTAGATTCAGACGTCACTTAAGAATATTGACGGCAATAAAAGTTCATTCAACAGTCTATGGTTTAAAGTATGGTTGTCTTAAGTTTTTACATAATTTTAATGACCTATTAGATTTTATGGCTGAATAATTACCCACTTATGTGCTTTCCGACTTAAGATAATCCAGTTGCATTTAGAAAATAATGTTACCATTTAATTTTAATTACGACGGCAACGGCAATTTTTCATTCAAATTATTTTGCAAACATTTGTAGGCAGAATACTTGTGAAAAATAGGTAATCAAAATAATGTAGAAATGATTCAGTCAAGGCTCAAGACAAAAATTCATAGATAGTCAAAGTAACAAATTCCTTTGAGTAATGGTAACTATTCATTATTTCAGGTAATTCTCACCATAAACTGATTTAAATCCTGGAAAAGGGCCAAATCTTAAGAGGATTGTGAAGCGATGCCTAAATCGAGTAGCTGTAAAAATAATTCATACAAATTTAGCTCCGGGCGATAACGTTTCTCACCCCTAAATCTAATCCGATTTCCACGATTTTTGAACATGTAGATATAATGAAAAACAAGGTATGTACCTTTCCGCTTTTGTTTTTTTTCTATCCAATATAAAAATTCTTGGAAAGGAAAACGTACAGACATAGTTTTTCATAATATCTACAACATATTAATAAATCGTAAAAATCGGACAACGTTTTAAGGAAATAAAAACGATATCGCATTTTGTTTGGGAATTTTTTGCTTCACGTGCATGCATGACTCGATGTATAGGTAACTGTGGGAGAAGCAAAAGAGATTTGTCAGGGTCGTAGCAGGAGAAAGAAGAAGTCTCTGCTCCCCTCTGGGAAACAGGCGTGATTTAATGTATGTACGTATCTGATTTGCTTAGCCATGTCATGAACCCCCAAATAAAAAAGTGAGACTAAGCAATTTCATTACGTAATTCAAAATAATATTTCATAATAAGGTTTTCTCGAAAGGTTATTGATCTGTCTTTATCATGGAGTTGTTCCGTCTTCTTATCAATATGAGATGCCTAGTTTCTTTAAGATAAAATAAATAGTCTTAGACAAAAATATCAGAATGAATTCATTATCTGGAGTAGCATCATTATTTTAATAACCAAGTCTAGCCTTCTAGCCTAAATTACCATATTTACGTTTATTTACTACCTTATTAATCTTATAATGGTTAATTTATTGTAAAAATATTGTTGTTATTTTGACCGCTTTTAGTATATATTTCCTATCTTCTATAGGTCAAATAGGTGATACTAACTGTTGCATTGCCTTATCTTTTATTATCCTTTGTGTTCATTCACCCATATAGCAGATTAATACAATGCATGTGGCTAGTTGCAGTTAACTGCGTACTCTTTACCACAGATTTTTCTGGTTTAATGTCGTAAAAGTAAGTTTCTCGTTAAGATCCTAAGTTTTCGACATTTTATTAAGTTTTATATATACACTATACTTACTTGTTAAAAGTGTAAAGCATGTCTCATCAAGAGCAAGACAAAGTATGACGATAGAAGACAAATGAGATGTTTCCTGAAAAAGGAATTACGATAAAACATTTACGGACCTTTGTTGACATTATTTCTTTAAAGTCTATAATGGTGGTGGAAACGCTTAACTAATCTTCTTTTGTGGATTGTTAGAAGGGACGCAGTACTGGCTATATTATGTTCATGTACTTAATGATATTAACCAAGGATTTAAAAGACATCTCTAAAACAAATGAGCATAATTAATTTCATCCCTATCATGGCGCCGCGCCGCAGCCTAATTTGTGTTGAAATCGCTAAACGAAGGCTGGTGTAAAAGACGCGGCCGATATAGTGATACCCATTCTATTCTTCTCTGTAAAAACTAATTGCATTTGATATATTATTGTCATCGTTATGATAGCTCTTTGACAGTAATGGCAGATTAGTTAAAAAAAAGCCGATCAAGTGCGAGTCAGACGCGTTGTATTGAGGAAAACCTTTGCCGTTGGAAAACTGTTGTCTCCATACATCGACATAGGTCGCGATTAGCTTACCAACTGCAATCAGTTTGCAATCGCAAGAAATGACTGTGTTTTGTGATGGAGAACCAAATTAACAATTTAAAAATTACGATAACATGTCAAAAGCAATTAGATTTTACAGACGATTATATAGCCCCAGCTTAATTTACGTAGCATTTGCGTATATTGCATCCCGTTAAGAAGATTTCTTATAACTGTCCCTTAGAACCGCTTCTGCTTATTCAATGTTTAACTCATTTTCTACTATGTTAAGCCCTAGTTTAAGTAAACGTTGTGTTCGTCTTTGTATATGTAAGTGTGTTTGTGATGTCATACAGAAAACGCGGAACCACTTGTCCTGAAGATGCCGGGGCGCACTCCTACGGAACCCAAAGATGAAAACAAAGATGGAGACTACACCGT
The DNA here is from genome assembly GCA_949316455.1 of Acleris holmiana. Taxonomy (NCBI): domain Eukaryota; kingdom Metazoa; phylum Arthropoda; class Insecta; order Lepidoptera; family Tortricidae; genus Acleris; species Acleris holmiana. The sequence goes on from OX438770.1 coordinate 12,649,105, forward strand.
TACTTTATAAAAAAAACCTGTCGTATTTTTTGTTTTAGTTAAGTACAATAAAACTGCGTACGGTTGGTTTAAAAATACATTCGCTGTATGAACATTGAGGATGAAAATGTTCGTGCAATTTTTGGATACATTCCGCTTAGAGTACATTTTTCTGATATGCTACTAGTCAAGGTTCGTTGTTATAAATAAGAGTTTTAAATAAATCCTGTCTCTATTAATTGCTTTATAGAAAAACATAGTAAATATTTCTGAGAAAATATATTTTATCACAGATTAATAGAAAGTTCTTCTAAGTCATAAGGTACTCTTTATATTCAATTAAATGCTAAAGAACTGAAAATTAATCTCAATTATCTAATCATAGGCACTACACCCCCTCATGAAAAAAATCCAAAGTTTTCGTTTTCTTTGCAATTGGGTGTAATTTAAGTAATTTTTACTCGAAAACTTCAGCACATTCCATTTAAAAAAATAGTTAAGTAGGTATGTGTTAAATTTGATGTGTTGTGTCCTGTTTGAATATATACAATTAAAATTTAAAGTGTTAACATAGTCTATTAAATTTGTGCAATTATATGTAAGTAATATTTATAAGTATGTATAACATCCGAGTAAATGGTTATTTTGTGAAAACTGCGACGTTTATTTTAGTAATTTACGATGTTTTAAATGAACCGTTTACCATAAGAAATGGTGAGATTATAATTAACTGTAAATATGCAATATTGATTGAAGATTTCATGTTGTACGTCCGTGTGTGTTTTATTTTATGTTGCTTGGGTCTTGTGTGTTCCATCTCTCCTCTACAATGCACTTATAACAGAGCTTATATTTTACACGGTAAATTAATACTGTTTTTGAGAGAGGTCTAAGCTGTTTTTGTATAAACCATCAAATATTTTAGTTTTTAAAGGACAAACTTAGAGGGCGTAAAACGTTGCGTCACGTGTAGAATAGAGACCCTGAGTCGATCTAGTGGTTTCCTGTGACAGCAGCATTTCATGATTTTAAATACTTACTATACGTGCGTTAGAGTTACAAAAAGTGTTAATTCATCATTTTAATTACAAAACGTGTTGAAATATGAGAAGTCACGGATCATGGTGACAATGCGGTTAGTCTAATTGGTAGTGACCCTGCCTACAAAACTAGCTGCCCCGGGTTCGATTCCCGGTATGGGCAAATATTTGTGTGATGGGCGCGATTATTTGCTCTTGAGTTTAGGCCGTTCTCATGTATTTTAATATGTATTTCTCTTTATAAGTATTTATATCGTTGTCCAATTCGTTTGGTTTGGGACTAGGTAGATTTGTGTGCGATTGTCCTCTAATTTGTGTGAGGTTGTTGTTATTTAAAATAAATAAAATAAAAATATAGGAATTAATCTTGTAATCAACCTATTCGATATTAAATTGAATGGCTTCATAAAAAAACTTTATATATTCGTTTATATTATGCTTTAAAATACACACATTTTGAAATTGGTTTTTTTAAAAATACCACCCGGATGAGCTAGCTAGAGTCAAAATTGTTCAGACTTGGATGATAATGCAATGGTATCTCATGGAAAGTAATTATGTTCTATTAAATTTCTATCAAATATAAAGAAGAATATTCAATGACTAAAGAATATTTAATAGAAAAATAAAGTACAATACGCCTAAAGGTAACATAGATTGTACAAAGTTACAAACATAATGCCAACTAACTCCTAGACTAACTCAAGTTTGTATCATAAAAGTTAGCGGTCCGACCGTCCTACCCTCAAGGCACCACATTGTACATTAAAGTTAATAAAGGAATGCATTACAAATATATCAACAATTAAATTTACAGTACATATACGGAGACACATTTTCTCTCAAATAGTGATGCTAATATTACGAGTCATATAAAATTATTCTCCTTTGGTAATGTTCAATATACGTATTAAGTATTGTGATAATTTTGCTTTGCTTGTATACTATTATGGGCTTTTCATACATTTGGCAGAGATCGAAAAACGTGAGGGAAATTAAACATAATATATTTTCGAAAATGACTGCATACATCTCGAGACTATAGAAAACAGAAACGTTAACAGCGTTTGTATCTTGGCTAGGCCACAGATTAAATAAGAGTTACTACGTTGCTAGGCCTACAAAGCTACCTAGTATCTCTCACTCTAAGTCGTGTTCGCTTATTTTCGCCAAATATGTGGTCTATGTCGTATATTATGTCGGTGAATGTCGAGCTCGTGGATTTGTGTCGTGATGTCATTGTGATGTGGTGGTGAGTATTTTTTTTTAAATAATGGTTATTTTAGTGCTAAGGCATAACGCTGCGCAACAAGAAGTACTGTAATGTAACGTTAAGTTAACTTCTCCCTTTCGAATTATAACTTTTAGTTGATGTTATGTTAAAGATATCCTGACAACATCATGGTTAAAGCATAAAAAAGCGCCCGATGAAATGATACGATTGATGAAGTGAAATTCGAGATGACCGTAATGTTATGAACTCCTTATTTAATGGTTAGACCTAATACCTTTCGAATGACCATTAAGTGGTCCCTATTGCAAAAGATCGAAGACAAAGAGTTACCTAAATTCATTTAAGGATTCGCGGTGCCAGGATCGTATTGCGTAGCAAAACCAAATCAGTTCTAAATGTACTAAAATTACTCACTTTCTCTTTTGCTTAACTGGCCATCTTTAAAATTCCAGGCTACGTTGGTACTGCCGATGACATCATGTTCCGAAGCTCAATCAACTCGAGAATACCGTCCTCCCCCATCGGAATTGCTGACAGATTGGTCGCTGAAGCCATACGGAGGTCGAGCCTTACGAACCGACCCTCGATTGTGAAGTATCCGCCTGACTATTTCAATAATCCCGCCAACTCTTCTTCGTCTAGCGAAGAGGAGCCTACAAAGGCAAAGGTAGCCAAAAAGAATGGGGCTTAGGCCGTTATTAGTAACGTAAGAACAACTTAAGGATCAATTTGTATCTGTATTTTTTAATTGTAAGATTATAATAATATTCAAACGTAAAATCGGTCCGATATTAGTAACGAACATTTATTTTTTAATAATTTACTTACAGACAGTTGACCTTTTGTTTTACTAGTGGCGCCATCTTTGAATGAGTAGCAAGTTCAATGTAAAAGTACAAAAGTAGATGGAAACCTATTTAGCTTCAATTTAGTTATAGCTACATAAGTCACTACAGTCTATTTATGAGCTACATAAGTCACTACAGCCTATTTATGAGATTTCTCTAGTTTAGGTTTAAAGTAGCCTTCAAATGATCTTTTTTAAAACGTTAACTTCAGATCAAGTGACATCTGTTGGCGAGTAGATTAAACATTTAATAAAAGTGAAGTTGAATGTAGAAATAATAGTTTTTGGACCTTTATTCCATAATGTATTAGCCCATCTTACTTCTGTATCGTTAGCATATTATTACAGATGTTTTTGCGTCAATTCGTAGTTTTTTGTTTCACAGTCCTTTTAAGCGACATGGCTATTTCATAGAAAAATATGTAAATTTTTATAAGACCACTTATTTTTCCGACTGTACTATAATTCGCCCCGCTGGTTCTTCTTTATTCACCGAATATGTTATCAATAGCAAATTTTCCAAAAACAGAAGGTAAACAGTTTGTAAAATATATGACCTAAAAACGTTTTGTTGTTAATTGAAATCCGTGTGTAACTAACTCAGTCTTAGTTTAAATCTATTAGGAAAAGGTTGAATGAAAATCGAGTGTAATTGTCATAATTGCATATAATACCTGTCTCTTCTGATAAACACTAGGTCTCAGGCTAGGTAATACATACTATAGAAGCGTTTCTTAACAGCGCCAGCACTGTGAGGCCCCTGACTCGTCCCATAGACAATAGAATAATACTTTGACACTTGTTTTTTTTTTGTATGACTGGGTTATTTACAGCCAGTATCAGATATATATTTTATGGTTCATGCTTAACATTAAGTGTTGTAAACAAAATTAAAAAAGAGCAATCAACGATTAATGTTTTCAATAAAGAACTAATAACTGTATCTGGTACAAGCTGCATAGGTTTACATAATTAATAACTTTGCCTAAACGTAAAAATACACTATTTTGGCAAATTTTGAACTTCCTTAACTCAGAATATATATACTCTTTCAATGTTCTGTGTTTACTAAGAGAACATCGTATTTTTTTTTCTATTATTCTATCGCCTAAAACAGTCCATATAAAAATATAATATATAATTTTCCTACTATAGTCTACAGTTCTACACTAATAGCTATGAAACCATTAGTACCTAAAACTATGTTTTCTAATTGGATTTAAAAGCTGTATACATGATAAGCTGATATAATATATCAATATATTTAAGTACATTTTGTATAACAAGATAATTATTGAATTATTATCACACTTTATTGTACATGATTAATCTTTGATATAAAATCGAATACAAATGTTTTATAAATTTATTGATTCATGACTTTCGTATTTTATTTTAATAATAAATTGATCGTATGTACTAGGAATACACGTAACCTGCTATAACCCTCACTGGAAGTAAACTTTTTATCTAGATACATAAATCGAAAATTTCCAGTAATAAAAATATGCTTACATTATAATATTATTATTTAAAATATCAAAATAATGCAAGAATCTTTTTTATCCTTAGACCATTGTCTTGAATGCATCTTTTAAAAAGGGAACATAATAATAAACAAGCTTTGGAAACTATAACGGCGGCTGTATTCCAATTCGTTTAAGCTCATTTAGCTTCTGTGTCAAAATTATATTTATAGAAGCTCTTACCGTCAAGTAAATAACAGCGACATATACAAAGATGATGACCTATACAAAGTGGGATATATCGATTTAAGTCCTAACACTATGATATCTTATAGCATAAGCAAGCGCTGATCTCTTGTAAAAATCGTTTAACTTACCTAGTTGATAGGATGTTTTGTGACTAAGAAGATGTTACTGACAAAAATATAGAACTTAATACAAATCCCTTTTGACAACGGGTTAAGCGACATAAGAGGCTAAACAAGAGTAAGATTATACGTACTATATTGAATTTATAGGTTATAATAAGGCCGCAAAGCAATTTAACCGATCCACTTTTGTTTAAAAAATATATGTATGTATTTTACAAATAAAATTTACTTTTAACTAAAATAGGTCGTTGTGCAGGTTGCACTAGAAAGATGCCTCGGAATTAAATGCTATTTATTTTGTTGCATTATTTTTGGGTAACATAAAAGCGGGGTAGTTGAAACACTTTGCAGCTTCACCTAAATCCGTCTTTCAAACCTCTTTACATCTCTCCAACCAATGTTAATGTGGAGATCTTGGTTTTGTGATCATTATACCATTTGTATAATAAAATGTAACAGTATGAACTGTTAGGTATACTCAAGCAGCAGCCTATACTATATCGAATTCTATCTGATTTCCCTTGTAAAAATAGTTTTGATGTTACAAGGATAAAAAGACAACAACAGTGATTTAAGATCGAATCATACTATAAGTATAATAATAAGACAAGTAAATACCTTATGTTTCTAATATATATATTTACAAATAAATGTCTATTATTTCACCGTTTAACGAAAGCAGGGGCCACTGATTTTAAATCATCAGACTTTATGGTTTATGTATGCATGCCACGTTGATAGTAATGTCAAAACAGCAGAAAAGGAGAAACGAGATATGAATATCCCATTAACTTTCATTTAGATACTTTCTTTGTCAGCTGGTTAGACCAAATTGATATGAGTCACAGCATATGCATAGAGTCGTAAATTCACTAAAATAATCAGAATTAGCTAAACACTATTCTATCGTTAGTTTAACTATCGACAGAGCAATAATACAGACTACTTTATCGTACTACAACACGTTGCCTCATGAAGGCCAAAATGATGTGAATGACAAAACAATTGCGTCAATTACATCATTTTGGGATTCTTGTGTCGTGTCAAGAAACGAATCGAAGACTCATTTTTGAACCCACGACGATGTATAAAATGCTACTTTATATTGTCATTTTACTTGTGAACACCAAGATTTGGACCAAATTAGTTAGCGATCTTAAAAAAATTAAAGCTTTTCTTTCCGAATAAGTTACTCCGCGATCTTAAATTGCATTATTTAAATAAATACTTGGTCTAAAGGATCATCCATTTTCAAGCGTTAAATTTACTAGACAAAGAAGGGAATCGTCTGTAATATTGAACACTTAATATCACGCATATACCTACATTTTAACATCGGATTAGGTAGTATATATTGGAAAATTTATTTCAAAACCAAATAAAAGTAGGGTCATTATGATCCAGAAATCAAGTAAACTTAGTAATTGTTAGTAACGGCCCATATTTTAGTCACACTATGTTTGTTCCGCATGTACGGGACTGACTTTTTACTAAATTAAGCAGTTGTAGTAATAAATCGGTTCATAATTTACATGTGAACATTGACAAATAAAGTGAAAAATATTCCAGACAATACACTACAGAGTACAGACATTGATTAAGTACTTATATAAGCCGATACATTTAAACAGATTGTCGATGCTCTAGCTACTTACTTTGCTCTTATCTGACCTCTATAGTTATATGTTTTACACTAAAAGAATCGACCATGAAATTCCACTACACTTTTACAAATAGGCTCCTCTAGCGTTTTCGTCAGAAGTTTTATACATGAAGATATATCGCAAGTTAACGTACATAACCATACTAAGTCAAAGTTGCAGGAGCATTTAATTATAAACATTTGAGGCGAAAATTAAATACCATGAACATCATAGAGGTCAGTCCGAGCGATACTGTCTAAGCTCTCGAAACTAAACCTAACTCTGGCGATGTTACCCCCGGGTCGGCGCGCGCGGGGGGCTCGTCAGGCGTCGGGCTCTGACGTCACGAGGATGGGGATCACCGCCTTCTCCATGAGGTTCTCGCTTGGCGATCTGCGGAACAAGGCTGCGGATCAGTTACAACGGAGGTCTATTAGTTCATTCAATCAATACAAACTTCGTATTCAGAGGAGATAATTTGCATAAGAATAAAGAAGAGAGTAGAAATTAAACTGGCGAAGAGATTAAAAATTATAATAATTTGGAATTCGAATAATGGTATATCGCCGTGAGAAGTTCTACTCTTTCTTTTGTTATGCTATCGATTAAAATGGCAGATGGGACATTTAGATTGACTTACTATAGTTTTTTTTTGTTTGTACCATAAAGTATTTAATCTTACATACAAACAATACATACTTGCTTATCGCTTAGTACGCCTTACTTTTGGTAGTTGGTTTACAGTTATTTAAGCATTGAGTGACAAGCGAGAAAACATCTCAGTCTTGCTCAGTCTTGTGTTGTTGAAGTTTATTTTCGACCTTCACAATAAGCTCGCTTAATATCTCCATAGATTTCGTTGCAATTAATTCGCCTGTCATTGGTTTTTACACAACCACGTAAAGCCAAAGGAAGGGTAAAACCGTTTAAAATATATCATTATCATAAGTGAAGCCTAAAACTTAAACTGAATTTTGAAGTAGATAACCATTAGGTATTCCAAAATAATTATTATACATATAATAAAACATTGTGGATTTACCCTTACCACTAAATAAACATGCTTTTAGCTATTCTTATGTACAAAATGGTCCAACGAAACCGTAGCATTCATTATGCTGACTGAAATGGATACACGCAGCACACATGATTCCGATCGTACCTACCCACATGGTACAACCTATTTTATAGCACCATAATACTCGTAATCGTTGATGACATGATTCATATATTAGAGCCATATCTGATGCTATAGTTGCATGAATTTTATTAAGCCCTTGAAATTTAGAAATAGAGACTGAAACAATAATGATTTTATTTTTCTCCTTGACATTCAGAAAGTATAGTGTTTAACTCTTTCAATAAGTTCTGTTAAGAGTGGGAGTTTATATTGAGGAAACAAACTAACTTCTTTAATCGGTTCCTGTCGTCCACTTTGTTCTCGTGCCCGTTCCCCGCGTGCCCGATTCCGTTCGGCGTCAGTCCGTGCACCTTCTTCATACTAGCGTGACTATGACTTCTATGCATATGACCCTCCTTAATCTGGTGATCCACGAGCTTCTCCCCTCCCGGCATTGGATTATGGTTCTTGGGTAAATGATCAGTAGTCTGATGGAGATTTTTTACTATTTCTAAGCCGTTATCAACGGCTAGATGGGTGTGGCTTGCGTTTCTAGATTTTTCATTAATGTTATGTACAAAATTGTTCTGTGCGAGAAGTCGATTTTCGCGGACCCTCGAGTCGGGTATTTTGATTTCGATGTGTTCATCTAAAGACATCGAGTCGACAGAACTGAGGTCCAGAGTGTCGTTGGAGAAAGTCTTCGGAATAGTTCCCAGCAATCGATCTGAAATTGATAAAAAGTTTGCATGTAATAAATTAAATTATAAATGCTTAATTTCTTAATTTAAAGAAAATACAATTGTTCATTCTTTATTAATAACTTATCCGCGAATCCATTTGCATAGAAAAATAAAACATAGCCTATATATGCAACTCAGTGAAAATATAACATTCTTCAGGTGAAAGAATTTTGAAATCGGTCCAGTAGTTTTTGACTTTATTCGTTACAAAGACACAAATCTTTTATCTTTTAATATTATTATTAATTATTAATAATATCTTACCTATTTTTTGCGAATTGGATACTGAAGCCCGCAGTTCATCAAGTTGCTTCGCTGAGCACAACGGGGTATCGACTTCGGCTGTGATGTTAAAGCTGTTGTAATCCACCTGAAAAACATTTTGTACTAATCAGTACGAGACTTCGGGATTTTTGAAAACTTGTCAAAGATTGTAGTTATATTTGAGGACACACGTAAAAGTATAAAATACAATTGGCTAGTTAGGTATTGCCATTCGGGGCCCCGTTTTCCTGTTAATTGAACGTATGACCATAAGTAGCACTATACGGCCAAAACCAAACGGCCTTAACACGTGCCTTCTTTTCCGTGACAACTGATGTTAATGCCAATACAGGGTTAAGAAACAATACATAGGTACTTTAATATATAAATGCACCGTACAGGGATTGTACAAAAACCCTTTTCTTTTGCGTCATAGATTAATCATAAATACTTGTTGTATTCATTTGAAATTATTGGAAGTGCAAAGACCCATTTGACATGAAATAATAATAGGTACTCTTGTAAAAAAATTGTGATGGATAGTTTTGAAGTCAAAACTAGACCCGGGTCAAGGATCAAGCGGGTAGTTTGGTGGCTGCCTAACATTAGTTATGTGCAATACAAACTATCCAAGTCTCGACGTTATAGCGATGTATGGGTAGATCATTTTTCTTGTAACATTATTTAGTTTCATTGGCTGAGTCGCCACCGTGTTAGGTAGCCATCAAACTGCACGCTTGATAACGAGGTATAGTCATAACGGAATAAAAAGGCAACGCGGCCATAAGTACAGATATGTGTACTAATATTCAAATACTTGCCTCGTATTCCCCAGTTTCCTTTCTGAACGACACCATGGGCTCAAAGCGGTGTCCCCACAGCACTTCGGACGGCAGGTAGCTGCTCCGGGCCTGTGTGGTCATCCCCGTAGATTCAATCACGCCCTCTGGAATCATAGAAATGCCATCGTTCATCGTCATAATATTAGACTAATGAAATACACTGCTAGATATAGGCCTTTACCTGATTCCCAAAGATGCCCTCATCGACAGGTGAATTCCAAGTTGTAATTTCCGACTACTTACAACAGATCTGTGCTGGGATTCTACACGGTAATAACGATATCGTGTTGGACGTGTTTACGTATTATCCAAGTTTTGATAACTCTTATGTCATTTACAACAATGGCGACTGTGACATAAACGATTCTAAAACACGTCAAACGCGATTTCGTTATAGCGCAGCAGAATAGTGGCCCTGGGCTGGGATTCTACACGGGAATAACGATATCGTCTTCGACGTGTTTCCAGGACAGGGATTCTACACGGTAAAAACGATATCGTATTTGACGTGTTTCCATATTGTCAACGCTTTGATAACTCTTATGTCATTACAATAATGGCGACCGAATCATAAACGATTCTAAAACACGTCAAATTCGATATAGTTATAACGCAGTAGAATAGAGGCGCAGACCAAGATTTTAGAAGGCCTGCCCACATCTTGTCTTTGCATTTGTTGACAATAAATAATAAATGTCTTTTTATAAACACTTGTGCCAACGATGACCTATGAGGGATATATTTAGCCAAAGGAAAATAGTAACAGTAACAATGCTGTGAAAGTAGATATACCTACCGTGAATGTTGTTGGTAATACAGAAGCCAAAAGTATCTGCTAATAAATTTTACAGAGCTAGTATAATTACGTTTCTAACTAATGATGTAAGCATTTTTTGTGGTTACTAACAAAAGATCAGGAAAACGACCAAAATACTACTAAGGAAGTTCCAAGAACATGCGGTAATGTCGTGAAATCAGCTACATTGAAAGCTATCAATAGTTTACATTGAAGTTCACTGCCTCTGCTAAGTCCCTGTATATCGCTTCAACTAATTTTGTTTGTACAGTAGGCAATATTATGCAATAGGATGTTTTAATTGATAGGTGCCAATAAAGTGTAACATGTTACGTGCACAAGGTTACTATTCTCTGCTACTAAAATTATTACACTTCTGTCGACGTCACTGCTCAGTACAATGTAAGAGTATATTTACAATGCAACGAGGAGAAAATCAGTAAAATAAATATTCAGAAAATCAGTTAATTTTCGTATAAAGGAACCTTTCTGCAGTAAAAAGAGTATTACTTATTACAAAATTGCCTTGTCTTACCATTTACTAGGGTACTAGGGTTTCAAGTAAAATGTATGACGAGGCAATTTTGTATTGCAGTCAAGGAGGTATGAAAATAAGGAGTTATTTAACTTATGGAACATAGAAAGCAGCGAGAGTCAAAGGGCTTCCAAATTTATTAGCAGTATGGCACGTCAGTTACTGTAGATAGTGTAGTAACGGAAAATTAATATAGAACTAAATGCTTTCAAATTTCCTTAACAAATTTTATAGACCCTATAGCCTCCTTGCCTATAGGTAGACATAGGGTGTTTAAAAGTATTCGGTTAGATTTCTAGCGCAGCAATTGCTGTATAATAAAATTACAGGACTTTTTGATACCGTTTTAGAAATTCGTGTCAATTACGAGTATAAATAACTCACCTAACATGACGACGATCTCGAATCTCTCCCTGAGCATGTCGGAAGCCGACAGGTTGTAGAGCGGGGACCTCTCGTTGATCTTGTGAACGATGGTCATGGGCCAGATGAACATGAGCCGGTCTTCCTCCCCGTCCGCGCCAACCTTCAACTCCTGCTGGTAGAAAGGCAGGACCTCGCCTTCTCTAGTAATCTAAAATTGCAAAAGCGTTTATGAAGGAAACAGTTTTTGTAGCAGAAAACTCGCAAACAGATTATTTAATGAGCCAGGTGGGAAACGAGAGTTAATTAACAGTAAAATATTGCTGTTTTTATTAAAGAGATGATGTCACATCAGTTTATATTGGAGTTTCGTCAATGCCATATAGGAGGCTTGGCTAAAGCGAAACATAACGTGAGATATCCAAGTGTTTTTGACATGTAATAAAGTTTAGTCTTGTCTTCTTAGACAAGATCAATGTTTTGTAGACCACCATTGAAAAAAGGAACTAATTGACTTTCAATTAAATCTCATTTCATACCTGGCTCATTAAAACTCCGCTTGTTCGACGTATTTTGTTATTATACACCGCACCTCATGCACTATTAATCATTAAAAACACCTTAGTCATTATCTGAGCCCATACCGTCCCAAACAAGCAAATGAAAACACACATTTAGGGACTATAGCATTTTCAGGCCACGGTGTCGCGCCCCAATACCTGATTTTATATACATTGACGAAACCATGTAAAGTCCATAATTTAACTGGTGGGGCGCGCCGTTGTGGATTGAAAATATTAGATTATTATTGATATCTGCAAAACAAAAGCAAAAATGGATATAATTTTGCAAATAGAAACTGTTACAGATTTACAAAATGTAATCAAAAAGATCTCTTTTAATTTGATGCTACAAGGCAAGTTGGGTCTCCCTCGCGATCCCTAACATCGTTTGTCCTTAAATCACTTGCCCCAACTGTTTTGCTCTAATGAGCATTAGCCCTAATGATCAATTGCCATAACGATCATTTTTCATAATGTAATGATTGCCCTAAAACTCATTTGCCCGAGTATTTTTTACCATAAGTATTAATATTCCTAATTTTATTTGGCATATTCCTCAAAATCTCTATTGTATGTATAATCGATGTATAATATATATGTGTGCATGAGCGAGCGAGCGAGCAAAGCGAGCGAGCAAGACCTTCCTGGGCAAAACCGACTCGGCAAGGTTAGGTTAGAAGGCTATGGCGGGAGCGAAGCGCAGCGAGCTCCCGTTTTAGCCTTCGAGGTTTTTTTTTTTTGACATCCCTTGAAAAAACTATGCTAATATTCTCCGTTTTTGGGGCTTAAAATAAGGCAGGGAGTACCCATAGTGCAAGAACAAAACAACTTGAATTTACCTCTGTTTGAAATTTTACATTAATAACTTGAATCCGGTCGTGCCAGACTTAGACGGCACGGATGACACATGACTATTATGGCACATAACGATAGGATGAAGAATCAAGTGATGTTAGGAAATAAAACATTATGAAAAAAAAATCATCCATACGATGTTAGGAATCCTAAAGATAGGCCATGTGAGCGTTAGGACAAGTGATCATTATGACATACAACGTTAGGGAATATAAAAATAGGTTAAAAAACTTTAGGGATTCAGATATAGATCCTGGCAAGTTAAGACTTTAGTGTACTCAAATTTAGACGTCACTAGCAGTACTTAGAAATACAATGAAAAAATATAGTTCTTTTGACTCGTAGGTACTGACTTGTAGGTACTAGGGTAGAATCGCGGTATCTTCCATTAATTTGCATCTTCATGCATTAAAAGTGTCCGCTCTTCAAGTCCAGGTATTTCTGCGATGTATCTCTCATAAATTTAGGTTAGTAGAAATACGTAAACTTAAAGAAATCGTGTTTATTTCCATTTCCAAAGCAAGCAAAATTACTCTTGAGTGTACCTCGAGCCATTATGAGTGCTAAATGTTCTACGCCATTGTTCAGTTGGCTTCGAGTAAACACGATTTTACGTCAATTACCGTTTGTTTACACCACCAATACACATCGTATTTGTAACTTTGATCAATTTTTTTACATTAAAACAATAACAATACAGACAAAAACTATATACCGTTTATCCATAATAATTACATGCCTTAATAACACTACTAAATAACATTGAAATTGACGGTGTTTTCGTGGGTTAAAAAGGAAAATAGGTGTAGGCATAATCATACACGCCATGCAACTGGCAAATCCAACAATATTAGTTAGTACCTAAATGGTGCAGGTTCGTTGCCAGGTCATCAACGTACAAGCATCATTTTGTTACTTTTTTAATGTAATTAATCGATGTACTTTTTGTACAAGCTAAACACTAGCTTATGTTACATTATTGTAATAAGAAATTGATTTGAAAAATGCCTTAGGAAGCTCTGGTAGACTCAGTCATACATGTAACGTAATTATACAACATAAAAAAATATATGCAATTTTTAATGGACATCGTTGTTTCTGATTTAAGAATTGCCTGGTTTTGGAAATAGTTAGGCAGAAAATAGTGATTACTCCACGGGTATAAAATAATAAGCATATTATATTTAGATTTTACAAGGGCTTAGCTTCAAACGCCTCTTGAATTTCTGTGAGTCAGATATCATAATTGTTTGATTGGTTCCAGAACCTGCGGCATCACACAAACAACGCAAATGCAAACGCAAATGGATGTCATTAAAATGCCATTACTTTTGGGTTTAAATTGTGGAACATTGGTGTATTGTAATGTGGAGTAAATAGCATGAGTAAGTGGAGTAGCGTGTGGAGTAGTGAGCTATGTTTATAATATCTTGGATAATCAGTGTATTACGTATAATCTAGAAAGCAACTACAATTTTAACACAAGTTAACAAGCATACAATCAAAGTAAACATGCATCATGCGACACTACGAGTTATCTTTAGATGGGTCTAACATAACACAAGTAAAGTAGAGAGAGTTAAAGATGCTTGCTTATTACACGCGCAAATTATAAGACAATGCACATTTACAATTGCGTTATAAGCATAAATTTACGGTTAGTTATACCTTTTTCCGAATAATCTGGGCACGGATGTGCGCTTCTAGAATATGTGACTTGCGAATGTCACCGACTCGGAATAGAAGACAAAATTCACCGTCTCTCAAACAAATAACCGCAGTTCTTGAGAAGAGTAGTGTTGTATTACGCTTTTTGGCTCGCGCCAGTTTCATGAATATTAGACCCACCTAAAGACAAGACAGAAACAAGAGGTAAAGAAACTTGGCATTTGAAAGCTGTAGGAGTTGAAATTTGAACTTGGTGTCAGCCCAAATTCCAACCAAGACGTTAAGGAGTGAGGAAAGTGCGAAGATGCTTCTAGGCGTGCGAGTTGGAATTCCCAATCACTAACCGTCTCCGCTTTTGTTGAAATAATATACCTTGCGGCGGATAAGCTGAGCTCTTATATGGGCTTCGACAATATGTGACTTCCTCATGTCGCCCACGCGGAACATCAGGCACAGTTGGCCGTCTCGCAAGCAAATGACGGCGTTCCGGGAGTAAAGAAGGGTCTGGGCTCGCTTTTTGGGTCTAGAGAGCTTTGCGAACACGATTCCCACCTAGAATTAGAACAACCTTGTTGTCACTGCCGCATCACTCGCGTTACGCGAGGGTCATAGTTGGGATCACTTTTGCATTTGTCAATGACACGTGAGCTGGAATTAGTCTGTCCGACCCTGAGTATATTCTCGTAACACGTCGGAAAATATTTGCTCTAATTGAAAAATCATCTATACGATAACGATGTAATTATGCCACGCTCTGAATAAATTAATGTGCCATCTAGTGGGATCTATAAATTCATAATATTTTTTAAGAGAGCGCCTGGCATCACTTGATACGTCGGCAAACTTGGATACATGCCAAGTTTATTTTCAAATTATCAAATTGGCTTTAAATCAGGAGGGTTTTAGAGTTTCTGTCATAGTTATACTAGTTCAAATGATATTAGTAAAATCTTCAGATGATATTTCAAATAGGGGTAGAAAAGATCTAAAAATCACTATAAGTTAAATTCAAATTATGATTCAATGCTTAGTATTCGGCTAAATAATACTAACATATAAAAACATAATGAAAATGTAAAAAACATTCACAAAATAAATTACCATAAAAGCTTGAATGAAGACTCCAACAATACTCTGCAGACACATAACGAAGATAGCCTCCGGGCACTCCTCATTCGTTGTTCTGGACCCATAGCCGATAGTGTGCTGCGTTTCAACGGAGAAAAGGAAGCAGCCAGTAAAGGAACTGACGCCATTAAGACAAGGGGTGGGGACCGACTCGGTATTATTGGTGGGTAGGGGGTTTAGGTCTCCGTGGGTGAAGATGATGAGCCACCAGATGAGTGCGAACAGGAGCCAGGAGAGGATAAAGGAGAGGGCGAACACCATCAGCGTCCAGCGCCACTGAGCGTCCACGAGGGTCGTGAAGATGTCCTGAAGGTATCGGCGCCTGCGCTTGGCCACGTTCCATTGGACGACGTTGCAGTCGCCGTGCTTGAAGATGACGCGTTTTCTCACGCGCCTTGCTGCATAACGGGCTTGACGGTATCTGTAAAGCAAATAACAAATCTCTATTATTTACTTAGCTTAGACAAACCGGCAATGAGAGATGTAAAATTAATATTGACCACTTCGCCTTGCTAACATACTTTCGCGACGCAAACGATGTCATTGCCTTAGGCTCTCATCCATATTGTAATAAATCATTTAAGTAAACAATGAATCGAGTTTCATTCATGTATATTAATTAATCGTTATCAAAACAAACAACGTAATTGGTTTGGATTGGTTCGAGTTCAATGTTTTTACTGTAATCAGGGCAGCGGATGTGATGCGGACTTAATAAACTGCCGGCAGGAGTAAGTAGGTTAGGTAGGTAGGTACAACATTTTTGATTCAATCTTATGAACACATCAAGATCACCATCTAAATCATGAATCAAAATATCAAAAGAATGTAAGGTTATTTTAGATCCTTAGACATGTTTGATGTGTGTATAGAAGCATGTTTCATTACAATAGTAAGTGCATTGACGAACCTTTTCTGTGTCCGTACAACTTGTTTGTATGTTTTCCAGGGCTGGGTTAGGTATTTATAAGTCTTGTCCATGTTAGAATAAGCTGGCGAACTACAGTAACATGTAAATCATTTTAACCGTTGCTAAATGTTCCACTTCCATTTTGGTGCCGGTATCGCTAAGGGCATGAATGTGGCTTGTTGTAGTACCACTTTCGATAGCTTTATCATGTTCATTAATCAACCCAGAGTATATAAGCAGAGTGGCACCATATTTTAACATTATCAGTGCAAAAGCTTTCAAGATAAAACAGGCTTTTTGCTTTGCTGGAGATTGCAAAGTAGCTTTTGTAAATTTGTATAACTGGATTAAGTGAAATGGGAAAAATAATACTACTGTATGACGAAATGTGTGCACATTAGGTATACATATTATGTCAAAACCAAAGAAGCTAAATGATTCATGAAAATACACAGCGTTTTGACTATAAAATTGAAAATAGGAAATCCCCTCGGCAAAGCTTAAATAAAAGATGTGCTTTATCTAGAGTATTCTAAGTTAGTTGAGATATCATACTTGTAGCTAGCTTAATTATTATCTAGTCTCGGGTTCGAAATTCGTTACTAAAAATATTAAATACGGCTATTTTCGAAGCGAATTTTACGCTGACGCAATCCCAGAAGTAAGCGTTGATATTTTAACATAATCTGAAGAACCCACGCCAGTAGGTTATAGTAGCTTATTCACCAAGGGGAGTAAAGCATGGATTACTAATCGAGTGAGCATTTGCGGCCCGACGCAAAGCGGAGGGCCGTAAACCACATGAGTTTAGTAACCTGTACTTACCCTCGAGTGATATTTATACTGCTTTATACTACACTTAAAAATAAATAAAATACAAAAGTAACAAAATAATTCTTTGTAGGAAAAAGGAGCGCGCCATCAAACAGGAGCTCTACTTTATAATCCGTAATTTGAACTTCGTCTATTACTATCTGTTTTGCTCTCGATGCGTTACTAATTTGCAAAAAGTGACAGGGCAATCCGAAGTTCGAATTACGGATTTCAAAGTAGATGCGCAGTAACAAGGTTTTTTTTAATTGTGAATTTTAACGCTCCGTACAGTTTGCGTGACAAAAGACGTTTAAGAAGGTGAATACGATTTGCTGGGTCCAACTTGAGTGCGTGTCAAAGCTTAAAAAAGCAAAACGGGGTAGTAATGGATTTTCATACGATATTACATTCAATATTACTACCCTGATTTTTGTAAAGGTTTAATGAACGGCTTTCACGCCTTTTATTATTGTAGTAATTATACACTTACTAACAAAGTGTAGTATAAAGTTAATTTTCTGTTCTTATTTTGGTTTCAAAGATACAATCCTCTGCTATTAGCTCGGTAAACCGAGCACAAGACAGTCCGGCCGATTAAACATCGTGTTTACATTCCACAGTTACACTCAATAAATTCCTTGGACACTCGTCGAAACTAGTTTCCTTTGAACGGGTAATCTAAATAAAAGATGTTAATCAATCTAGCCGCATTTTATACAAAACTAAGCGGTACTAATGTTACATTAATTATCGTTTAAACATTTTACTAGGTCATGGTTTAATCCACGTTGACATGAAGTGGAATATTTTGTAACCCTTGAAATAACAGGAAACCACAGGACATGAAAATTGCGTGGCAGAGTCGTTATGTTTACGTACTGTATCTAATTATTAGTACTAAACCACTTTAAATTACATATTTTACAAAACAAATATCATATGATTCTGGGATCATAGGGTTTTAACTGTAAATATTTAATCAAATAATTTCCCGTTGCTAAATAGTTTGTCACGTCTTCAGTACGAGTATGATGCAGCAGCATTTCGATAATCGGGATTTTACTAGACTGTTACGACCATTGGTATAGAAATCAACTTTACTTATACATAACTTGATAATGGTTTATTGTTAATTGTTTGGCAATTATCCCTGATGTTAGATATACATACTCCCGTTGTATTAAGTATAGCGCAAACATTATGTTTCAATCACCTCAATACAAATGCATGTGTTTGCTTTAGATTCCCGTAGTTATTTGAATATTGGTTATAATATAATTCACATTTAGTGGTACTCATTGTTGCCAAACGCTTTTTGACAAAACAAACAAGTAATAATAAGTCACAAACTAAACACAAAAGTTTTAGCGCATAATTTCTTGCCAAATATTTGGAACAGTTTCAAAACTTTCCTATTGTCTAAACTTTGTCTATTCTCCTTTATATTCACTTATAAAGATACGGTCACTCACATGCAATATAACTTACTTGTGTAGCTCTTCACTCCAAGCGGTTTCCGACGAGTTGATCGGTTTTCCGGTCATGAACATTGACACTTGACTTATGCATCTCTTTAATCCCGACATTCTTTCTTGCATCCAAATACCCACTTTTATTCTCTCAATTTTACCGGTTCAAAAAACCTTTAAATGTCTTGATCACTCCTTATAGCACAGTCTTTACAAATACTGTACTCTGTATATATTTTATCACATTAGTGGCGAAACCAGCGCCGTATTGCAATGTCTTATTAACCTAAATAAACGTTTTATCACACGGGTAAATATTCGGCTAATGTGCCTCTTGCACCTTCACTAGCAGATAATCGTCTCCACTCTGTCTTTCAGCAGAACATTTATTAAAGATTCACTGAACACTTCCTTGATATCAAACAACAGTATTACGAATTTTCGCACCATTGTCCCTTGCGAAAAAGAAACGCGCTGGGTAACTGTCATCAAGAAATGGCGACGCAGAAAATTGTCTTTCGAAACGTGCGACGGACTTTCCACTCGCGCTGATTGTGAGAGAATTGGTCTAATACTGAAACGAGCGGATGTTTAATGAAACAGATGCGAAGACGTTCACAAACAAACACTACGGCGGGCGTCCCGTGCCAACGCGTCCGCGCGCGGCGCCGGACCGTCGCACCGGCGCGACGTCGCCTATTCTATTTTTTCGAGAAGTTAGATAGTCCCTACTCTTTCACAAATCTGAGCAAATCTCGGATAAATCTGTCTCATTGTAGTAAATGTGCGATTTTCTAATAAATATTTGGATCTCTTCTTTTTGAAGCCAAACTAAACATTTATCTTTAAGTTCACGGATTAATAAAGTCTCAATGTTGAGCGGCACTCGGACGTTAACAAGGAACGTATGCCTTATGCCGCATTTACGTACTCTAATTCCCACGCATATTGGGCTTTACGCGTTTATAAAAATAGCCGCAAAATACGTTTAAAAAATTGAAAGTATAAGTGAAATAACTTTGCAGCCGTCTTGACTGTGATGTCTCGGTAAGCGCGACGGCGGATAATGAATTCATTGTTCAAAATTGATTTGTTTTGAATTTTCAAAGCAATAAACGTTTAATAGAAGAGTGTATCTGTCGTGACGCAGGCGCACATGTGCCTTGTGTACACAAGCGTATAAATTTGATACAGTCACGTGACAGTAGAACGTGCTTGTTGGTCTATGTGGTTTGCCGTGCAGCCTGCAACCCTGCACTGCAACTCAACGTTAACAAACACAAAAACGTGACTTCAGGATCCTGTTATCCTTCTAACTTTAAATGGATTGTTTGTATGTATGTCTCCTCGTTTAAGATGTTTCACCCTTCTATCGGCAAATCGAACAACAAATCAGCAGAGACTTCTGCGTAGATAGAGTGGGACACTTTTATGATTATAGCGTTCCGTTGCGATTTTGTTGATTGCTGTTGAGTCCGAAAAGCTTAATTATTTATTCGTCACATAGGTAGGCTCAAATGATAAACACGTAAAGTCTAGACTAGTGGTCGTCATTAGTTTAATAAAGATTGAAAAGAGCGCTTCCAATCAGATGGAAATGTTCATTTGTTTGACCTTGGCCGCCAGATCATTATCCCGCCAGACAGTAACCCCTAGCTCGCGACGACAAGAAGCAGGTGCGATCTTGGACTGCTAATCATCAACTGGTTTGGCAGTAAATGGCGACTCAAACGTGGCTTATATTTGGCTCTCACATGGATTTGACTGTAAACTCAATGGTGATTTAATTGTTAAGTACAAGACTTTATAAATCTAGAAACTTCAGAAGTCATTTACATAAACTATCTATATTTGAGAAGAGTAATAATAAATACTTGGAACTGTTAAAAGCCAGCTGGCTAGATCCATTGATAGGTGTATACGAGTAGCGTCATCTCCCAAGCGGTGTTGCCAAAGATCACCTGAACTAAGTCCAGATCTGCTTTCAATTTCTTTATTCGTTTCGTTATATCCGTTGCTCCTTTTAACATAATTAAAGTTTAAATTCTTAGATAATATTTCACTTTTGTTTTGCGTAGTTACGTCGTTTTAGTTTCACATTGCTGACAGACTGAGAAAAAAGATTTTATGAATAGATTATTCAAATTCAAATCATTTATTTCGACCAACTGGGATCATAGTTAGGAGTTACAATTTCTTAGCCTAAGGTTAGCAAATATATAACCTAATTAATACATAAATATAATTATATTCCATATCGTGCCATTAGAGGTTGCATTTTGTCAATTTCATTCGTAGTTTTTTTTCCATACTCCGAGTGATTCGTTACACTAAATATGGGTGACGCAATTCACGAAAACCAACCTAACCGTCTTATTGTGCTCCTAAATAAAGGCAAATTTTACCACCTACGACACCTACCACCTACCTACATGTCATTTATAAGAAGGAAGTGGAAGATTTGCTTACTGCGAGTGACGCAACACGCAGACGTTTCAAAATTAGAATATTAATATATATTTGCTGATTATTATTATCTCGCACATTATCTAAACGAGATGAACTTCGTTCATAATGAAATAGATACCAAGTGCTGTTGCCAAGTCGGTCCGGTGACACGTGAGTCTGAAATAGCCGCGCGTGATTTTGCGATCGTCAATAGGAAGCGTGCGGTGTGAAGTTTCTAAAAGGTGAAGTTGCCTAGGTTTCTGATTTCAGGAATATAATCCTGCTACTCCCCGTAAGATGGCATTGTAAGCTATCTTTGTTGACGTGCTAATTGCACTTAGCAACATGAATAATTTAATGGTTAAGTTCTCGTATTTCAGCGGTGTATACAAAAATAAACGTTTACTTACAAAATAGATGCATGTTTTAGATCATCTTTCCATAATTACCTATGCTAAACCGGTTTATCATTCGTCAAAACACTGAGGCATGTCTAATAATATATACGGGAAAAAGCTAAAATAAACTGAAGAATTGGTTTGGGATCGGACTTTAAAGTTCAATCAGTTCAACGTCTTCAAAAGGTGTTAGATGACTCATGTTACTGCGAAATTAAAGCGAGGCAGGTATGACCGATGGGCAAAAAACGACGCCTTTATACAAAGTAACGGCAAGATCGAAATTAAACGTTTTCGTGTTAGACCAGTTCTAAGGTACAGAAAAACAAGAAAGGTGTTCTTGCATGTTGTGGTATGCAAAAAGTGTATAAAATTCAAGTAATTTTTTTTAAGATTATTATAATGCCGATCTGATACCGTTTAAGTTACAACTACGAACTACATGTTCCAGTTTAAACAAAAATAGCACCGATATCCAACATAAAATTATCGATTATTAAATAAATAGGTACTAGATATTTGTGGACTTCATTTTGGTGATTAGGGTGAGGTGGCTAGTGGCTATTGTAGTACCAGCCATGTCGCGGCGGTGGTGGTGCTTAGTAAGTAACCGTGGAGTGGTCACCCACGGTGAAGCTAAGAGATATCCGGGGCCGGCCTGGGTGGGGCGTCGGCTGGCCCGTGGAGGTCGCTCCAAGTGGGTTCCCTGAACCTACTTGTGATGTGATGTGTCGAGGCTCTCGACAACAACGGCGTGGAGGATGAATCGCTGGGTTTTTAGTGGGTATCCGGTGGGCGAGTTCCACATAACCAACTTCTCGCCCTACCGGCAAATTTTCCGAGGGTGAAAAAAAAAAGGTAACTATTGTGGTGATACAATATAAATATTGTTTAAACGACCGTGAAGATTTTGCAGCATTACTTTAATATTTTTCCTCGAGTTTGATTTGAAGTGAATTTAATATGACCGTAGTGTTATTATTTTTCATTGGCTAATGAAGTAATGAAGTATGGATTTATTTTAAATGCGGTGATATTTTAGATAACAAGCAAAATTCAATTGATTGTGCAAAAAAATAACATGCATGCTACATAATTGAGGATTGAGATTAAATGAGTTAACTTTAAGAACATCGCACAATACAACGATTTTAACAAGAGTTCCAAATGTGACGAGCATGATGTGATTTATAAGTGTCATGAATTAGTTATTCTTAAATAATACATAACTTTTTAAATACTGCTACTTAAAACTTTTCTGGACCGATACAAGGAAAGTTCTGTTTACTTTTCTAAACCGGTATAAAAAAGGCTTTCTTTGCTTTTCTAGACATTATAAAAAAAAATGCTTACTTGAACCATAATTATAACTACTTCATTTATATTACGAATGAATGGCAGCTCGTGTCCATGACTCAATCCTTACATAATATCTAGCTAGTATACATTACTACACATACCTATTTCATTGTTGTCTGTCTGTTGTAATCTAGCCCGGAATTAACGACCGTTTGTATTAATCCTTGTTAGTAATTATAAATTAATTATGTTAGGTATGGAAAAAATAAATACTTAGCGATTTCGGAAATTCAACATTCAAGAGGGTGACAGATCGTTGGTTATTTTTCTAGTTAGATTTTTGAAAGTCCCCCCCTATGCCCTTAAAGCCAAAATAAATAAAAATAAATAAACGGTAAAAAGCTGGTAACAAGTTTCTATGTGAGTTTGTCCATTTCGAAATTTGGGGAGGTAGGTAGGTTATATGAAAACATCAAAAACAATAATTTATCCCGTACGCTCTTTAAATAAATTAGATATGGTTTATGATTCGCATGGGACGCAGCCGCTGACGGGCTGTTAGCCTAGCAAAAGGACACATACTCATCTACGAGTAGCTACGATATTCGATAGAGATCAATGAATCGTAACATTTTGAAATGCTCTGCCTATTAAGGCGCTAATCTCCCTTGACGACCTTGTAAGTTCCGTTTGTAAGTCTTCAAAAAAATGAAGTAAAATTGTCCTTCAAGGTCTGTAGCGTCTAAGCCTTGAATATACTCGTATTATCGGAATCGCACTGAAAATGATTAAAAACAGCGACTAACTAAAAGTAAACGTAAGTTTCTATCTGCTTAGGATTCAAAATTCGATGGTGGAACTATGCCACAAGTCCACAGGTCATAGTAGAATGGTTCGTCGCACAATTCGGCATCAAACACAACTGTATGCGTTTAATATAACACTACAGGAATAACGTATGTACCTACATAAGTCGTCCAAGTGAAAAGTAATTTTACGTCTATGCTATTCTTGTCATTGTAGTTATACGAAAAACCTAGCAACAAGGATCAAAACAGCATAACAAAGTATGACACCATAATGTCTAATTTTATTTGAATGGCCACTAAATCCACGTCCACAGTTTTAACCATCGGTACGAGTTTTCATTACGGACGTCATCAGACTCTAAAGTATTTCTTAATAAAAGTCAGTTTACAGTATGATTCATTTGTTTCCATCTCAATGACTCGGTGATTGGCTTCAATTTTCTTTTGATCTATAGGAAATTGAAGATTAAAATTTACGTTGCCAAAAATTTGCAATAACCTTTAACAGTAGGCAAGGTACAGGTTCTGGAGCTCTATTCTACTCAGCAAAACTATATTGTTTTTGACATGTTATTGTATTGTAAACGTTTTGATAGATCGTTAATTTTGATTTAAAAACAATACTGGGCTGAGATTCTACAAGGTAAAAACGATATTAATATACGATATCAACGTTTTGATAACTCTCATGTACTTGACAGTAATGGAGGCCGATTTAAAAGCAATACTAAAACACTTCAAAGGTAATATCATTTTAACCCAGTAGAATAGAGACCCTGTTCAGATTATGAATCGTACGCTAAGTATCTGCGCAAAAATAATTAATCCTTGTGATCAGCAAATCCTGATATTTACTTAACTGGCCTGTTCAAAATCTTTTCGTTTATATTTATTAACCGACTTCAAAGAAAGGAGGAGGTTATACGTTCCATTGTATGTATTTTTTTCTTTTTTTTTTATGTGTGTTCACCAATTACTCCGTTAATTGCGGACTGATTTTGAAAATTCCTTTTAGACTTGATAGAGTATACTTACGAGGTGGTCCCATTGTCACCAAATCTGAATCTGATGAAGGGATCAATTAGGAATTGAGGGAACTCCTCAAATATTGTAGGCAAACCTATAGCGATTTTAGTATTTTTAAAGTCTAGCATTTGAATTCAGAAAGTATCACTTGGGGAAGTGGAACTGATGATGAAGACCAAACATGGCCATCGGCATTCCTCAACGGTACCTATTTCAAGGGTGGCCATAAGATAACTCGATTAAGATAGTTGAGTGACTACAACGGAGAATATTTACTTGTTGAAATATGACTATGACTTTCCGGCGGCGTTGCTTGCGGCGCGCTTGAAAATTAAAGTTTCATATTAACTAATAAGTGGTACTACAGAACAGAGTATTATGATCACTAAAAAGTATATAATAAAATAAATGTTTTAAAAGTAAAAAACCGCCTTCAAAAACGCAAAAAAACCCTTTTTTTTTAATTTTCGTCCAACTG
The DNA here is from genome assembly GCA_949316455.1 of Acleris holmiana. Classification (NCBI taxonomy): domain Eukaryota; kingdom Metazoa; phylum Arthropoda; class Insecta; order Lepidoptera; family Tortricidae; genus Acleris; species Acleris holmiana. Next base: position 12,674,212 of record OX438770.1, read on the forward strand.
AAGTCGGTGACCACAATATTTTCACCAAAAAAGCCAACTTCAGTTGGACTAACCTATTAGGTAGGTGCCTACAATTTTGAAAGAAGTTATTTTTCGCGTTTTTTAAGGCGGTTTTTTGTTTTTTAAAACATTTATTTGTGTAAATAGTGTTTCGTCAAACTGAAAAAAATATGCTATTAAAAATCTACGCTCCATTATCATTTCACTATTTTCTGAGAAACTAGTGTGGAGTTATTTTCCTTACATTTGATCTTTTCTCGTAACTCTGGTACCATACTTTTAATGACGTCCAACAATGTTACTAGGAGACTGTTTGTTCAGGTGAAAACTGGCTATGTCGTAACTGCCTGTAGGTACATACGTCACATATTTCCTTAAAGCTCTATTTGTTCTCAACAAGAAAATAAATGGGGTTAAATTAATTTACTTAATTCATAATCGATTTCTATAGTCATTGAGCCAAAGATCGCAGTCAATAGTAGAGCATTGAAAAATATGAGGATAAATTTATTGAACTATCTTTTGTGTGTATTGTTTGCAACAGGTAGGTATACTATCAATTACGGAATGATGAGTGCCGGTTAGGGTTTTCGAAATAGATAACACAACGTCAAAAATCCAATTCAGTTTTATGAGGACTTATTTACTTTCGCAATTTGGGGTTGTTAGTGAAGCGCCATTTAGAGTCGGATAACATGTAAAGCAATATAGTGTACTAATAAATTAACGGTCTAGTAAACCGTTTGGGTCATGATTGTCAATATGGTATTCAAACACAAACACACCTAAACTGATAAGCCGTTAGATTTAAACATTAAAAGGCTATGAAAATCAGTAATATGGGTCGCACAAGTGGCGATAAGGCCGTGGGTAATAACATGGGTCCGTGTGTGCATAAACGCACACTACTCGAACACATACATAACATACGTGGCAAGAATTAGCATGGTAATTCCTAAAGAAATGATTTTAAAGATAGACGGTTACTAATTATGCGAGGACGCTGTGTATGAGTACCTACTCCATTACTCATAGCTTTAACAGAGTAACCATGAGTAAAGGTAAACATGGTACTTTGTGACACTTACTCATTAGAAGAACTTTATTTTATTAGTCATAGTTTGTTTATAAACACTAAAGAGACCTGAGGTTATTTTCTAGTTTCCAGCGACAAATCAATAAAAACGGTCAATAAATAGATACGGTTTGTTTTAGTTTTTGACTGTATTCAGCTGTATGTAATTCTATATGAATAACGCGTCTAGACATTTAGTGGAATGGGTAATTTTTCAAAGAAAGTCGTCGACGGCTGATGACGCTAATGTCGCCTTGGCCAACTGCGTTCGCTGGTTGACATGCAGGTGCTACATTTAATGTACAACGCCAAACTCCAAAGTGTAAGTTCTTATTATGTACACGGTTTACGTACTAACTCTACTGCAATTATGAATTATAAATTACCAACGTCATAATTAAAAGGTACATCGCGGCATGACATTTATTCTTTGTATTTTTCAAACGAACATTATATGTATAAAAGAACGTATATCGAAATCTTAAAGAGGACATGAAAATAATCGGAAACCACTTTTCCGCGAGGAAGTCCTGGCACATTTCCCGAATTTACATTTAAAGAACTCAATTTCCTAAAGTTGTGGGATTCCCAGCTTTTAAATTTAATTCTCGTGGATAATGATGCACTCTAAAACCATTTAGGCACTCAACGCCTGTTAGTAAAATTTAGCTTATCAAACTCTTTCGATCTCACCAAGAAGTCACACAATGCAATAAACGCCAACGTGTCAATTGCGTCTTGCATAGGGGACAGTATGCGAATAAGTTATCACGTCGTTGGAGGAAGTGACTGGCCTCGGGTCGTTCTTGGTGCCAGCGTCCGTGCGCGGAATGAGAAGGGAATAAGGTGTAAATTTATTGTTTAGTTAACGTAGAAAGCCGTTGCCTGTCTTCACGACCTCGCATCGACGGTACAGAATGCGAAATCGCAGTATGCGTTCGCGAATTAACGTTATTCTCAGTTGTCGAGACGAGACGTTCCAGCCTTGCTAGATCCATGGACGTACGAGCAATGTGTGACGACTCGTGTCAGTTGCATTCTAACCATAGGGAAGACCCATGGTGGACCAGTTTAACTGGTTGCGATAGAGAACCCACAGTAATTTTTGATTGCTCGCAAATAATAAATACTCTGTGAATGATAAGCAGCTTAAAGAATGCTATGATGCTATGATATACGGAACATTAAAAAAAAAACATACTTAAGGGCTTTAATTAAAACAAAACTTAATTGATTCCTTTGTGTAACGAAAGTTAACCATATAGTTTGTATGACTAACTTTCGTTACACAAAGGAAGCGACCTGATTTTGTTTTCATTAAGCCTTTAACTTCGTACATTTTTTTGTAATCGACCGATATGAGAATTTTCAATTCAAGAAATCCGGGCAATTTGTAATAGATCGTCATATTTTCAGATTTCGTGTCGCAAGGCAAGGTATGATTGAATTTATGTATGTACTTACAGCTCAAAAGTAATAAACAATATACCTACAACCGGACAAAGACGTGGAGAAAAGGAGTCATAAAATAATATACAATACATCGTTTTGTAAGGAATGCGAAGAGTACGGCTATGGGCTGATGTAGTCGGACTCGTTTAACCTTAACACACGCCGAAGACCTACTTGCGACACTTGCACATAAGCTTTTATCGCGTACATAAAACATCCTTTCCTTTCACTTGTAATGGGAGTACAAAGGACAGGGTAACAACACGTGCGAGATAAGAGGTTCTGTGCTAAAGCTGTAATATATATTCATACAATCCTATCAGTTTTGGTATTCATGAACTTTACCTTTTCAACAGACTTCAAAAAAGAGATTTTTGCGTTATTAATTGCTACCGCTAAGCCCTTCTATTTGTACCTTCTGAATTCCATATGAGAAACCTTAACGACAACTAACTAACTTTGACGTCATCGAATCATTGCAGAATCGTGCCTCATTATAAGTATCTGACTAGCTTGACTCTGAATGACATCATAGATAAAGACGCACTCGATATTTCCTATCAGATTTAATGTATACAAAGGCTACGTCATACAAACTAGTTGGAGTTTTGACACAATAATGAAATACAACGATGCAGAACCGTTAACATCATTTCTTGCAAGCCTATAGGTTAAAGGTAGGATTATTATACTCAGTTTACCTTTGCCTTTTTCTTCGTACATCTTTTTTATATTCATTGTATTGTTTTACATACATACATACTTGTCGCAAAAAATAACTTTTATCCTTACATACATACATAACGTCACGCATTCATTCCCAGAGTGGCGTAGGCAGAGCTACAGGAATACCATCAACTTTAAACTTGTTGATAATTCTGTAACCATATTTTGCACACTCAGGCTAAGATGTTTACCAGTGTATTAGTGACAGGTTGCAAGCCCATCGCCTAACAGTACTACAAGCCTCTCTTAGTCGCCTCTCACGACATCCACGGGAAGACATGGAGTGGCACTATTCTAACCCGGGAACCACACGGGGGTACATTTTAATTCACGCTTAGGTCTTAATGAATATCAATATAGCTTTTGTGTATTTGCCTTGATAATTGGCAGCCACCAAAAATAGGTACGTTATTAGTAACATTAGCAGCGCAGCATTAACATTATACGGCAAACTCGATACATATGAAATAGTGACACTAATTCGTCAATTTGGCTTGTAACGCAGCATTAATATAACTGTGTTGGCCGTGAATTCAATTCCAGCTTTAACACTATTGTCAATGGTGCATTGTTTTAGGCTAACGTCTTTCACGGCGTTTCCTGCAACGTTCGGCTATTTAAAAAAGGACGTCCGTTTCCTTTGCAAAAATCTGCATACGAATACGGCACGTGAAAGCTATTTGCAATCATTTCCTGCAGAATATAACTTAACTTTGATATATCACTGATATTTAATAAGCTTTACGATATTATACGTATTAGTCACCGTTGCGATTAGAATTGATTGAAACAATCCTATCAGCTATCTTGACACGCGTAAGTAACTAATAAATCTGAAGGCTATTGAAGCAGACGGACTTAATTACTTGCAGTGGGTCGATGAAGTAATAAACCGTGGCGGCCTCAAGCGAAGCCATGCGGCTTGGGCGCCGGCGCTTTCTGCTCTTGACCTCTTACGTCTTTCCAATGAGAATTCCTCAGAGAAATTTCCAGACACGCGCGACCTTTATTCCCGTACCTAACGCCATTGTTTGTATAATTATATGATTAAAATGCACGGAAAATTATACTGGTTTAAATCACGAGATTCACAACTTACCTTAGTAGTAGGTTGAGAGAGCTTTCATTACGTGAAGTTGGCACGTCTTTGACGCTGGACGGCTCACTGTGGACGCCCCGGAGGGAGTTCCGCAGTTGACGCGGGATGGAACTGAGGAGGCCGTAGCTGCTGTTCCTCCGTTGGTTCAGGCTCTTGGAGCGGGTGAGTTTGTTTGACTCCAGGTCGACCACGGCTTGGGGGTGAAGCGACACCTCCTCCCCGCAACCAGAAACGGACCCACTCGACGCTTCGGTTTTAATTATAATAGGAACAGCACTCTTCTCCTCTCCCAACAACTTCTCCCACGGCGACCCGAGGTCCTCCTCCGAAATCGTCTCGAAACTCCTCGGACCGACCGAAGACGAAGTCTTGTCCGACATGGTCATTGAACTAGCAAAAGGGATAGCAGCGGAACGTAGCACTTCAGACACCTAAACAGCACTTCGTCACTTTGGGTTTTTAGTTTCTTGGCAACACTTCACTCTTATCATAATATCCATTTGTAAATCATAATGTTTGGGGTAGAAATGTTGACACTGAAACAAAGGAAATATTTATGATCACAAATTATATCAGCGCTAATAACTTACGTTACACAACCGTGATTTAATTTCAAGACCTTATCTTTTATTATAACGTAATGCGGAACCATTCTGCTCGAAAGTTAGTTATTAAATTTACTTTCGTGAGAGAAACTTCCACTTTTACTTTTGCTGAAGTTTCGCACTGCGCATGGAGGCGTAGTGTGCGTGTACCTAGACATCATTTGAACGTTAGAAGATGCGGTCTACTTTTGGTGAGCGTCGTTACATTACTGAAAGTGTACAAAGCTGAAAAAAATAACATGTTTCGTAATTACTAAACGAGGCTTTCTAATCATTTCTCTCGGTGCGTAACTTGTAAATTACGTTGTTTATGGAGAAAGGTGAGTACGCACCAGCAACGAATGGCAAATAAATGTCGGAGCCAGACTTTAATTTTCATAAAAGTGTTACAAATAGCCGAAATAGCGTGGGCATTATTAGTACAATCTGTTTCGAAATTCACATTGTAGGCGAAGCTACTAATCAAATTTCTAGATAATTGTATTTTAACGTTCGTCAAGAATGGCATTCGAGATTTCAGTTTTATAAAAATTGAGTTTAAAAGTGTGAAAGTCGAACGGTTTCGCAACGCCAGTTTCATAACGACGAGGCTATAATAGGCTCTGGTAATAGCTTTAATATGTTTTAATACAAATAATGATTCTCTACTGTGAGTCATCTCGTGGACATGCCAGATAGGTTTTTGCTCATCTCATCAGTTAAGGCTTAACTCGAGTTTAATTACACGTTTAATGGCAGCGGTTTCATTCGCGAAAGTGCCGCGCGTTCCTGATGAGAATGACTGCGCAAAGCCTCAAGGAAATGGGAAAAGTGAAAGCAGAATACATTCGTCATTGGCATGAAGTGGGGCAAAGCTAAATGTAATTTAGGTTAGGAAGACAGTCATCGAGACAGACTGACAGCACACTGGGCCTTTATTCTACTTTGGTTTTGCTCAACTTGCTTCTATATCGAAATCATATTGTTGATGCTATTGTAGCTTTTATTCACTTGACACTAAAAGCTGGCGCTGCAAAGTTCAATGAGGGCCCTGATTCTTTTCATTAAGTGGGGGTGTTATCACAGTACGCACAGAACGCATGTTCATCGAGACAATTCAAAGTAATACTGTGCCAATAAAAAAAAAACATAATTATGTATTCGGCTTAATTTGAGCAGGCATTTATTGCGAAAGTTTTTCACGAAATCGTCAGTGTATAGGTAAATAGAAATGAACCTGTCACATATTTTAAGTCCGATTTAATAAATGACTCAACCGGCGAAACGAAATATTTCGAAACGACTTGTTTCAATAATAACTATTCCACTTATTCATGACTAATACCTGAGACAAAAAGCGACCTTCTTATGTATGTGGCAGAATTTGCATCTTGTTTTTGACTACAATTTGAACTCAGCCGGTAAAGAATTCGTGTCGGCGCGGCGCATAGTAACTGTACCTATATTGTATAGACAAAGTGGAATAAAATCTAACATAACGGATAATGAATCGTTTCGGTATGCATGAAGGAATATGAATGTAGACCGGAAAACGTCAAATTGAGAGTAACTTTATACTGGGACGGGTCCTCGACAACCATTGGCTTGTCGTATTTAAAACCGGAGCGTCTGCCAAATGTACCGCGGGGCGAATGTGGGTCAATGCTCCAGAGACCATCGAGTCGACGACTTCTGGCAAAAAGCGCCATTGACCAACTAACAGTTAATGCTAGAAAAAGTCTAATTATCCCTCTGAGCCCACTGTGTTACCAATTACCGGGTGAATAAAAAGTATTACGAGCAAAAACTGGTGTCGCGGTTTGCCTTGTCAAAATATCCATGCTAAGTTGGAAGAACCGCAGGGGTGGGGACTTAAAATAACGAAAGGTATCGTGTAAATTGTCAATCCAGGTAATTTTTCCTTAATGCTAACGTAAACTATTTTCGAAAACGGTTAAAATACCTAAATGGAGTAACGTAAGCGCTCGTCGCGACCGTCCGGCAAGTAACATTTGCCGAATGCACATTGTCTAGGGCCACTGATAGGGCGAATAATATATGTATGGTACAACGGTTAATTGAATCGTAGTTTGACGTTATCCTTTACTTCATCAGGCTAATAGCTCTGTCTAATTAAGACCTAAGACTAGCACAATTAAACCGGCAATCAGATAGAGGTGCCATTCCTTATAGTCTGTGGGAGAATCAGAACAATGCCTAGCCTGTAGCTTGACCATTAATCTTTGTAATTATCCCTGTGCAACCAGATTTCCATTTATTAGGATCTATCACGACTTACGAGTATGAAATCAACGCTAGAAATTATAACCACTTCATCTCTGATATAAACCACAGAAGTACCTATGTAATGCTAGAAAATTGGCACCTTATGAAACTATTTTCGCAATTTATAAGTAATTTTATTGAAAGAGGAAAATATGTGAACAAGTTTTCTGGGAAAATAAATCTAAGACTAATGATATAGTCTTGTTCATTGAGCAATATTTATAGCATTAAATATCCCTACAAATTAGTCCTGATTAGCTGGAAGTTTATAAAGATAACCGTATAAACCTTGTTTATAAGAAACTGTGTGATTGAAACCGCTCGGCATAAAGCTGCCTTGTCAATTGAATAAACTACGATTCTAGATTACATGATCGATTGGCACAAACAGGAAAATTCTCTTCCATCGTTATGATTGGGATAGATCAAGCGTTGATAAGTCCTTTGTTTACAGAAGAATTATCAGCGGGTCGTAAAGGATGCAATTACGCCAGATTAACATAGTTATCTGATGGTTGGCTTCGATGGCGGCTCGTGTAGCAAGTGGGTCGACATGCGCGGGAGCAACGTGATGTTTACTTATTGTTAGTTTTTGAAGAGGAAACTGCTGTATCTTTCTACTGTTAATTTTCAGTTTATGTATTTCTGACTCGTTTTATATAGTAAGGCTAGGTAAGGGTTACCTATTTTAGATAAAAAAAATATCCCTACAGTTTAATTTCTTCGAAAGTTCAGTAAGAAATCCCCTTTTTTATGAGCTTTTAGGATTATCATAAAACAAACCTTACCTTATGCATATGTTGTATAATATTGATATGACTCTTTTTTAAGTTTTGGGCGTAAAATGCATTTATAACTGAAAAAGATTCCGGCAAAGGAGACAGTGGGGAAGCAAAACTTCGTACTATTGTAGACAGATGTCTGTTCGTTTGAAGACGACTTTTGCGTACGCTTTCCAATAACACCCACAGTTGGAATGATAACCTAAAGTTAGCGCCTATAGTTGCCTACCAGAAATAGGCTGAACGTAAGTCTTAAGTCCTAATGACTTGTAATAATTATGATACTCGTAACAGCATAAAGCGGTATGGATTAAGTAACTACCGAGTAATTTGAAAAGTAAGTGTAGCCTTTTTATTTACCAATACCCTATTTAATGTAAAAGTTTCGTGCAGCAGTGTAACGGGAATCGCCAGACGTGATTTTGCCGATACAAAGCGATTCTCGACGTTTTTTATTTGCAAATAAAATTTTATAGCGATCTCTTGACACCAATCGCGTTTTACATGCATCTTAAAGAGGTTTTATGATTGTTATATGTTCGAAAATTAAGTAATAGATAAAAAAGTTATCGACGAGTTTAATACGTTACTTATTGCTGCCAAGAATAGTTATTTGTGCAACAAGAGAGAAAAGTTGTTTTTTGTTTAGAGTGTTGATTTTGAATCCTGAGTGCAGCGAGGGATTCAAAGACACGAGACGCAAATAAGTTTGGTCTTCTCTTGTACTTATTTTTTTTTACCTTAGCAGCGAGAAAATATAACCTTTATCTACACACATATCATAAACCCTCTATGATGCGTTCAGAAACCGCAAACTCCGACTAGCATAAAGATAAACTGTTTTGTAAGAACACATTTCTTATTTGTGAAAATGTTATTATTGCTTAATAATAAAATCAAATTATATATCAATATTACATTCAAATTTCGAACATCTTTGAAAAACGAAGCAATTTTATTTGACCTCGATTGTAATATCACTCGAGATGACATTTTATTCGAAATGAAATTTCAAATGCATACAATTTTGACAAATCTCGCTTTTTACTTGATATCGAACAATATGATAGTAGATGCCGACTCTCGTTTCATAAAATAGTTTTCCTACTCCTGTACTTTTATCTGTCATTTATATAGTCACGAACACTAATATAAGAATATAGATAATATGTCCGCAAAACATTCCGTAGAAAACTCTATCTAGTCTATTCCCCTTAACAACACTTGTGCTTTTTTGAGCCAAAACGACATGCCTAGCTGCCAAAGCTTTCACCTAGGTTAATTTGACCAATCAAAATACTTCACCAAATTAATCCACCAATCACAATACACATTGACTGTCAATCGGAACGTTAGGTTCTTTTTGGTATGTAAACTCTTTTACTAATTTAACTCTTTAAAAATATGGTATCAACCAACCAGAATGCAGCTATATTAAAATCGACCAATCAGGTAAAAGAACTCATTTCTCAAATCATTAGGTGTTTTTTAGTCCCTATTTCACAAGTTGAATCGATTGTGCAACTTTTTTTTAAAATATAAAACCTGGCAAGTGCACATCAATTTAAAAACAAAGTTAACCATAGACACATATTTTGTCGTTTTCGAATGTTTCCCGCTCGTTTGTTGTTCTGTGCTTCGTTCGTTCGTATTCTAACCTAGGTATATTAATAAAATTTTGTTAATTTAATTTTGTATTTTATTTGAAACCTAGTCGTAGAAAAAGTATTGTATGCAACGGTGTATAACTAAGTAAAAAAATACTCGTGGCGTCTTGCTTTACGATGTTCGCCTGCGGCTCACATCGTAACCACACCACTCGTCTTTTTTGACCTCTCTTATACAACTGTTGCATAAACTACTATTACTTTGTTTTGTCTTTATAATAATATATATATGTATATGTATGTAGATTGTAGCTGTACAAAATTAGGCATTAAAACACTCGTGTGATGTTATTAAACCATAAACTACAATAAGGTAAAAAAAAACAACATGGTAAAAATAAAACGACATCCCCCAGCCGCCCGCGCGGCCGCAACACGGCCACGGAACAAAAATTAAAAAAATACTTTATCAACGCTCGCAGCAAAATCGAATTTTGCGTACTGTTTTAAACAAAAAAACCATTGCTCCCTTTTTGAGGTGCTGAGATGAAATATAACTTATTTCCGTGAGTGATGACCGCGTTTACTATAACATATATTTAAATCGTAATATGCTTAACATGCTTCATTTAAAAGAGACCACGATAGTCACGGTAAATTATATTATAATCATTAATACTTATATGCCTTGGAAATGTAAACTAAACTATTTACTATTAAACGAACGTAAGAAATTAATGTAATTTTTGCAGTTTTCCAGGCTCTTTCTTTTATTACTAGGTGATTATATCCTAACGAATACATAAAGCTTGGCACAATATCACTACCGTGTTCTGTAGTGATATTCAGTATTTGGATGATTTTGCACATTTCACTCCGAACAACGCCCTTGATTTTTCTGAATTCACTTTGGCCAAGCTATTTTTCATTCATTGTTGGTTTAAAGTTTTTACACTTTTTACGGGGATTATTGTCAGAAATAAAGGTTTCCTATTTCTATTTCTATAGATAAGTATTTACAGTATCTATGTAGGTACATATATCTAGTTATGTATAGCGGCAGTTAGTACTTTTGTTAGCTGACCTATGATCTGCACAATCTCAGATTATGCTAAAATTATACCAAGGCGAAAGCCAACGTACACGAGATATTACCTATACATATATGTGTTACGAGGTATTAAGATTATTTCCGCACTTTAGTGGATTATAAGAGAATCGGGACGTTGCCCCGGCGTTCATTCACCGATGATAAAACCGCGTTTTTGTGACCCTGTCGCAGAATTGTGCCCGTTATAGAATTAGGTCGGAATGATTTCCTGAGTTCGTCCACGCGCAGGGATCAAGAAGGTACCTCTAACTATTATACGGGGTCTCAATAGTACTCGGTTAAACTATATTGCTTTTAACGTGATATTGTATTGTTTTTAACTCTGCCGCCATTTCCATAAGATAACATGTCAAAAGTAATGTATCATGAATAATAGAGTCCCAGTAAGACTAAGTCACTATTTAGCCAGTGGTATGTACAAACAGCAACACTCTTAACTGCATATCGTTGGACTTTATTACAAAAGGCATAAGGTCCACCGATGGACAGTTAACTGTGTGGGAGATGGTATCATGGCAATTTTCACATATCCATAAAATCTAATGAATAAAATTCTCGTGTCACAATGTTCGTTCCCATACTTCTCCGAAACGGCTCAACCGATTCTAATGAAACTTTATATGCATATTCAGTAGGTCTGGGAATCGGCTAATATCTATTTTACATACCCCTAAGTGAAAGAAAAAAAATTGCAGCGGGCGAAGCCGCTGGCGGCGGGTCGCTAGTGTTCATGTATAAATCTAACTTGATAGTAGGTATAACAAAACTGTAACACTTGACAGTAATGGCGGCAGATTAAAAAATATTCTAGTTACTTATATTTCAAAAGCAATATGGTTTTACTGAGTAGAATAGAGCCCCATATACAGTCAGTACAATGGTGTTTTAGGTAAGTAATTAAGCTTTTTATACTACACATAAATTACATACAATACATACATATTTTATACATTATGCTGAGCCAGTGTCCGATTCTGTGCCGCGAAGACACACTCACTACTCTTTTATTGCTCTTTTCTGTTTTTACTTTTTTCTGTGTGTCTTATGTGTGTAGTGAATAAATGTATTTTTCTTTCTTTCTTTCTTTCTTTAAGTTCTTTTAGCATTCCTTTTTGTAAAAAATAACTACTAAGGTCTTCGGTCATCTGTTTAGTATACGAGCCTTCGACTCAAAAAATAAGCAAAATTTAATAATTGTAGGTACAGAACTAGTTGTTGCGCGCCAACCCATCGACGTAGAAGCCCTTTATCTATCGGTCCTCGGAACCTATACAATTTTCCGAGTTGAAAAGTACCCTATTACCTTCCTCGGGTTCAACCTGTCTCCATGCCTCATTGGAATCATTTCAGCGGTTCAGCTGTGAAAGCGTAACAACAAACAGAGTTAGTTTTGAGCATTAATAATGAATAAAATAACATATCAAATATGGTCACGCCACGGTTTTGCAATCGAAAAAAATATCTTATCGAAGAACCGTGCGATAAGCGTTTTTTCTTCTCTACCATCGTTTTACTGTCTGGGCTGCTTTTAAGGGTTCCGTAGTCAAACTAGGAACCCTTATAGTTTCGCCATGTCCGTCCGTCCGCAGCCTAGCGCAGAGAGTTAAGTACTAGAGAGCTGTAATTTGGCATGAATATGCATATTAGTCACGCCAACAAAGTGGTACAAAAAACGTAAAAAAAAAAATTAGGGTGCCTCCCCTACACGTAACGTGGCGATGTATGTTTTTTCTCGTCTACCCTATAGTGTGGGGCATCGTTGGATAGGTCTGGTGAAAATATTATGGGTTTGCCCAAACAGTTTTTCGATTAAGTTATCCTTTTATGAAGTATTAAGCTTTAAAGCGCTAATTTTTTTTAGACTCAAGGTGTCCCTTCCCCCGCGAAGAACGTGAGATGGAGATGGAGATGGAGATTAGTACCCTCTCGCCTTGATTGCAGCGTCAAATTCAAATAATTGCTGTTTATTTTACAGTTTAAACCTTTTTAAAAAAAATAACAGCATTAAGGAGTTATAAGTACTCAACTATTGAATCAAAAATCATCCTTAAAGATTGTAGGGTTTCATTTAACCAAAAACATGCGATACATAGGCATTAGGGTTATTGAGATCCAGATTTCGGAACACTACCGTCTTTATCATATGCGGTATCTTACAAAAATTCACCCAAATCATAAAAGTACTTCTAAATCACGTGAATACTAACTAACCTACATTAGGTTTGCGTTAAGTCAGAAGTAAGTCCCATTATGAGTCATATACATATATCAGTCAGTCAGCCATAAGTCATAAAACAACGTTACAGCGACTTTTAGACTTGTAAATCATTATGATATGGGTAGGTACACTATTCGGGTATCGCGGTGAAATAAATTAATTATATAGTATTAACATTTCACGTCAACTGCCATGATTAAATTTGAAAAGTAAATACAGTTAAGAACTGTTATCAACATAACTTACTCGTGTGTATCATAAACAATTTTATTGAGTGCGAAAATGATTGCGCGAAATATCAATTAGAAATAACATAATACCTATTTCCTATATACAACTATAATTTTACGTTGGTTTTAAACAATACACATACATTAACATTGATAATATCCCAATATACGGGTATATAGGAGGTTGACAATTTCCGGAGTAGGTAGGTACGTTAACAAAGTTGGTTCACAAAATTCAGTGCCACAACTTCAGGAAAACGTGATTTTTGGACTATTAACACTCGTAGTACAAATGATAGGTGGCTTAGGGGTTTAAGTGAACATTTGGGCCAAACTCACAAACCTATCAAGCAAGCAGGGCGATGATAGCTGAATGAAACAATACCGACACGATGATAACTACGACCTTGGCTTCTGACGCAGCAATCAACGCTACATCTGTTACAGTTCGAGGTTTAGATCAAATAGAAAACTAGAATATCCATAGACTTGATTACCAATTCCATTATATAAAACAAACAAAAGAGAAAAACAATGACGCATAGGAAATTACTACCATATTCCAGAAGAATTTCGCAGAAAATATGTATATGCTGTGGGTGGTTCTGTTTTAAATTATAATGTTTATTACGTACTACTACTTCAATTGTAGCTTTTGGTTCAGAAACCTTTTTGAAGCAGGTTCCGAGTAGTATTTGTGGTAGTCAAATTATTTTGTCTATGAAATCTAAAATTGAACGTTGGTTAGTAGAAATGTTACTGTGATTTATTTGCAATAAAGGAAGAATAAACTTGTTAATAATTTAACTTTTAATTAAACTTTTGTAATCGTACCTACACAAAACAACTAATAATTATAAAGTTTAATAAAATATATCAGACAGAGGGCATTATCCTTAACGTTTTAAACTCGCTCATGGCAGAATCGACCTTGTTATGAAAAGAGAATGAAGTGAATATATTTTTATCTTTTGGTATTTACTTATCCTCGTAAGTACAAATAATCGAAGATAAGCACCCTAATATAAATTTCACAAGCATTTGCAATTAGGCACAATCTCAACAGAGCACGAGTTAATACCTACGTATATTGATTAGTCAGTTTGTATTGCCTAATGCACGTCAATTTTAATTTACTTCTTGATACAAACTTACACAAGGCAAAAACATGCATTTTTTTTAATAATACTTTTTACTGACGTTTTTTTTGCTGACGGTAATGTACTTTGATCAGGTAAGTACCTGACAGTTGTAGTTGATGGAAAACCCGTAGATCGAAGCGCCATTCGCTACGCCTATTGAATTACACGATTATAAAAACAGTTTTTTGCCTATTTGTCTCAAATTGATTGACGCGCAAGTCACTGGTCATTCGATAGCAACTGTGTGACAATGAGCGTTCAATGGTTTGGGTTGGAATGCGTCAATCAATAAAAAACATATCATTGTTTCAATGTTTTTTAGTAAGTGGCAGCTGAGCAAGATATACCTAGAAGACCATTCGGTCTGTACCAATTGAGCTATCTCGACACAAATCGACATTGTTTTTTGCTATGGAGAAGGCAAACGAGCGCACAGGCCACCTGACGGAAATTGGGATCTGTGACCCATAGATAATAGCATTCTAAAGACTAAAATCCCAAGACCCCAATCCTGAAAATGCGTTGCCAACCCTGAGGACTAAGATGAAAGAATGCCTCTGTGCTAGTTATTTCTCGAGTTGTCTTATCCCAAACCGTAACACAATACTAAATGCATATGAATTAGAATTGATTTATTTTCGATTCTAGGTCATTAACTAACCTCCGTTTAGATGAGTCTATTGCCAATAGGTACGATTTACGTTTTAGTACGATTTTGTAGCGTGTGTGTCAATTCAATTAGTGTACCCAGTTCAAACATTATTGATAGTCAACTTGTTTGCATATAGGTATTATTCACTGAAATTACGACTACAAGTTACCTATTTGTTTATTTAAATAAGTATTTTTTTGTCTATTTGTTTATTAAATAATTAATTGCGTCCCGATATTAGGTCACATCAGGTTAAGTCAAGAATTTTTGTTTATAACATTACATGGCTACACGACATGACTCCATGAAAAGTTTATAAAAACACAGTACGATAAATACCTATCATTTTATTACGACAAGAATTCGCGCTACCCGACGCCAGTTAATCACAAAAAACATTAATTACTTAATACTAATTCTTTAACGGTAAAACATACCTGCCTGCTGCCTAACTTTTTGGTTATTTTTTTTATTTTTATTTATTAAAATTTATTGACGAAAACATGGTTACAATATAATAATAGAACATTGTCCCTCAAAACTGTTTACACAGTTTGACTGCGGGATCATTGAGTCTCTTTAATAGGATAACTAACTTTACTTAATATTATTTTAAAATGTATACAATACTAACTAAATAAAGTTTATACAATACTAACTAAATAACTGAACAGTTTTCTTTAAAATTTTGCCTTATTGGCCTCTAACCTAATATCCGTGGGCAAGCTATTAAGAATATAGGGTAGATGCTTCTGCACGCATCTATCCGTAGTAGTTAGGCACTGGCACAGCGTACTTCCCCGCGGCCACCGACCTAGTGCCGCACGTAATACAATGAAAAGCGATCAAAACAAAAAAACTTAAACACAATTAATAGTAAATAAACTAATCGGCATTTATTTCAGGTACCAATTCATTATAATTAATTAGGTATTTTAATTGGCAACGGCATCACATATTGCTCATTAACGCACTTTTAATTAATATTATTTATTTCAAATTAATTATGGTCGCGTAAAAGGAAGCCCCTGAACTGTTGTTACTCGTGGCAAAGTATACGTTACGTATAGAAGCGTCACATTTATCAGTGATACGTCTTCACCGCAGAACGTTGATATTAAATTAACGCATCTTTTTAGTACTTAACAGCATAACACAAACATATTTCTTCTTCGCATTACTCATCTGGCCCATTTAGGGCGGGATTCTTGAACCGTAGTTACCTCAACTAATAAATATATCACATTTTCGATGAGAGTTTCAATATTTAAGTAAATCTGCACTTTTAAATATTATGTACATAATTGTGTTTATCTTACTGGGGCAACATGAGTAAACTAGTATCCATTTTTAAGTGTCAGCTTGAGTGCCCAGGTTTTAACTGGGGACGGATAGTTTATATTATTATATTAATATACTCTTTGTTTTTATATTTACTAATAGCTGTAACTGTTTACTGATTGGTACGTACTTCGCGCGTCACATACACGTGCGACCGATGCACTGAAACTATCGGCTTTATATTTTCCGCTGATGTTTTTTCAATAAATCTTTTTCTTTTTACGCATGATCGATTCGGAATGGTTCGTTATTTGCCCTTTTGGCCTATGACTAGGTAATTCAGATAACGTTATACCTTTCAGATACTTTGTCCTTTCAAAATATGTATTTATTTTACTATTTTATAGTATTTGAAATTGGCAAGTTTGCTTATCTATCACACATCTATGTTCAATGACATCTTGTTTGTTCCGTTCATAGTTACCGTTTTTCAAGATTTACATTATGAAAGGGTAAAGGAATCGTGTCAGCTCACTCAAAGAACCTACGAAATAAAATACGTAAATATGTATGGGTATGGATTCTACGTATTTGATTGAACGCTTGCAATATTCTCGAATTTCTTGTTAACTTTAATTAATTACTCTGATATCTAATTATACTAATAAAGAATCTCTAGGTATTTTAAAAAGCTACCTTAGGTTTCTCTAAGATTTGTCTATTATCTTGGACTTGCTGCTATGATTTTCCTTTTGCCTAGTACCGATTCCTCGTAATCCCATGCTCGTTAGTATTACATGGGTATATATTAAGTACGCCTTTTCCTATTATTATAACCACGGTGTTGCTCTATGAATAATTAAAATATAAACGCTAGCTGCCTTATCAGTATATACTTTGATCGAGAATGACGCAAAAAAATCAAGCGTGGAATACGTACCAAGATATTTATTATACAATAATTATGTACCAAGAGGTTATACTCGTACGTAGATGATTTAAATCTTCATCAGAAAATAGCTTCGTTAAATCCCTTCGTGTTTTGGTCGTGACTCGATAGAAACACCTTATCATGTTAAGGCACTCAACTGACCTAAAACTGCAACAAATATCTTTGTTTGACAACCTAAACGTATGGTTCAAATACTTAAAAAAATATTACGTGCGTACGTATAAATAAATTAAATATTTATTAATCTCTTAATTTACGTAAGATATTTCCCACTCCTTCCGAACGCTCGGGCCGAATTAAATGATATTAGGTATAGAAATATGCAAATATTTAAAAGCATTGTTTAAAATGAAAAATTGGTATGGGACAGCAATACAAAAACATTGGAAGAAGTATGTGTTTTCGGCTCCGTAGTACATGCAGTGCCCGCCAAGGCGCCTAAGCCAAAAAGGTCGTTTCTAAATTCAATAGCTATTAATTAGATTCGTTTTTCTTCTCTGGGTAAGTAATTTGCACATACTACAGATGTTTCGTATGAGATACAGTTTTTTCAATAAGGAAGTTACATTTTAGCTCCTTAAGCTTACGTCAATGCTCTATAATTGTCTTGGCTAACTATATAGACCATTTTAATACGATGTAAGATGTAACTAATTTTCAGGATCTCGCTAGCCTAGTAGTTTAAACTGGGCTTAATGCTTCAGCCATATACACAAACATTACTTATAAGAGGCCACATATTAATATGATAAAGTCGGCAGTGTTCCGCGATCTGGTTCTTAATAACTATAAAGCCTATGGTTTTTTTAATTAACCTTGAGACTGTTAAACGCGAAAACACGATCAGAAAAAAAACCTCGATTGTTTCATTTTTCAAACATGACGCCTTTTTCGCATGTTTTTGATTGAATCTTCGAAAGCTTACGGTGTTTAACGATGATTTTTGATTCAATAGTTGAGTATTTATAACATCTTAATCCTGGTAAACCAACTTTTTAATAAATGTTGTGGTTTTAAAGAAAATTTCAATTATTTTAATTTGACGCGGCGATCAAGGCGAGCGCAAACTATCTCGATCTTACGTTCTTCGCCCTGAAGCAAGCTATCCCTTTCATTTTTATGTGGGTGTAGCAGAATATTTGGCCTCTTAAGCCGCAAACGCACTGAGAGCGGAGGCGGCGCGTGGTGGCGCGTTCCCTACCAAAACCGCTTCAGCCACGATTTTAGAACGCTATTATTTATTATGAAAACGCGCCGCACCGCGCCCGGTGCGTTTACGTCTTTACATCTTAAAGTCGATGACAGCTCCCGAGGCCAGCACTGCGTCTGATAAGTTAGTGGCACTAGCACCGACGTAAGTATGATAAGGAAGGGTATGTGTGTCAATGTTTATTTTAAACGTTAAGGTACTAACAAAACAATGAGTTTGTCCTTATAGGCAACTTAAATGAAGTCTCGACCATTAGCCTTGCGTATTTGTTTCGATAAGTTGACAATAAACCATGTTAGGCACACATGGTTGACCGTCCACGTTAGACCGTTTGACGCCACAGGACCAAAGTATCGATATACTTATTTAGATGTTTATTTAGGTATGTAGGCCTAGTATTTTTCCTGACGATTGCAATTAATATTTATGATTCCTGATGATGTAACATTAGATAAAGATAATAAAATGTACGGTACGAGCAATTTTTACATTGTTCTAAGTCTATGAATGATATGAATAAAAATATTAGTTTTTACGATGATATTAATTCAGCTTCAATTCTGTTTTATTTCCTGTTTAGTTTGAGCGTGTTATGTGTAAATGTACCTACGTTAGTATCTTAGGACGTACATTAGTACCCATCACAACAAATAAGATAAGTACTGTAATTTATGCTGCTCCGTTACAGCCGTTATATTATTATTATGTTTTTACTAAGCTTGAATCCATAATTCCGCAGACTAGTTTGACAGATGTAGTGTTGCCATATAGATGCAATTTAATAGTGAATGAGGCTAGTTATTAAATATAAAGCCATCTAAAGCAGTACATTTTATTTATAGTAATCCTAACATTCCGAACACGTGCTACCCCTACTGTGGTAACATTTTGTCAATATTGAGCCCTCAGATTTCAGTTACGATGTTTTAAACTAGCTAATTTCGGTTTATTGGCCGCGTTTCTTAAAATGAAAAATATTTAAAACATGCACTTCCTTATACGCCTACTTCTGAGCAACAGAAGTAGGTGGACAGCAGAAGAGCTCAAAATAATCTACAAAAGCTCTTATTCAAATGATAATAGAATCAGGTAAAGATAGTTGCGAGCTCTTCGGGTGTCTACCCACTTCTGCTGCTGACTGTACGTTTATGTTAATATATTTTTATTAAATGTGGTTTGTGAACAAAAATAATTAAAATGTTACGTTCGCGCATACTTCTACATTTTTAGAATGAAATATTGGCTGTAAGTGTAGGAGGAATTTTGTGCGGTTTAGCTTCGTAAAGAATAAAAATATTATATACCTATAGTGGAATGATGCTTTGCGGTATAATTCAACCACATGATTATCGTAGGATCCCCGAGCCACATGGTGCGACGGATGTGCCCGCCACTACGCCATGTGTATTTTCGACAGTAAAATTACTATGATTATGCTTTGTAATTTTAATGAGCTAGTGGGCTATTTTGCAGCTGCTGGACCTAATCGTGAGCAATAACTAAGGCAGTTACCCACCTCTTTAGTACCTACCGCGCTTTGAAGTATTACCTACTAATAATTTCAGAGCCTAAGGTACTTGTTATGTGCACAAAATGTAGTTAATATTGAGGCCTCAGCCGTGAATTGTTTGAGTTGGTAATACAAGGAGTAAAATATTAAATTATTTGAGATCCTAAAGTATTATAATAGTAAAGTCGGTATCAACTGACTTGTCTTATTTTGTAAACACTTTTATAACCTCAAAATGCATCGTTTTTTGCTTTAACGGCCGTTTTTTGGTGAATAAAGCGACTAGAGATCAAATTTTGCACACTATTTTCCTGATCTTACATCATGGATGGATTTCAATGTCAAAAATTGTTATTTTAGTTGAAAAGGGAGCACTTTGAGGTGATAAAAGTGTTTAATAAATAAAAGAAGTCCTAATTTGTGTCATTTAGCACTCGTATTTTTGTGTAAGTACGCTCGTAGAATTGTAGTAGTTTAGAATAAATCTCAATGAATACCGATATTTAGCTCTCTCATGTACCTTATTCAGTGATCGGAATAGGTAGTGCAATTTCGCGAGACTTCGGTGCGTAAGTTTAGTATGGATATAGCTTTTAACCCCGGAATTACATTTGCTAAGTGTAAAAGTTTGTGTTTAAACGATTATTTTGCTTGCTTAGAATATCGCATTGACGAACTATGTAGACACTTGCAATGACAAAAAGTAAAAAAGTATTTACAATAACATTTTCCATTTTTAAGGTCATGTCAAGAAAATATTCTGTGAAATAATAGAGTCCCGGAATCTGGGGTCTTATCCATATTAAGTATAATGTTTAAGGTCATTCACCCGAAATTGCACTACCTATTCCGATCTCTGCTTATAACTCCAAAACGCATAAAAATAATAATTCTTGGATTACTTCTTCGAGGCTTCAATACTTTGGCGTGTCCATATTATGATAATGTGAAAATATCACGCAAAAAAAAACTGAATACTATTTCCGATAAACATAACCTATCTTTCTTACCTTTAAATTTCCCAGTAATATGGGGGATGATTCTCTCAACACAGCGCTGCGTTGAGAGAATCACCCCCAAGATTGCGGTTCCCGAGATTGCATTCCTAGTTTTACAATTAACCGATGTAGTTACTAGCTAAACCGGGTTCGATTTAATTAT
Source organism: Acleris holmiana (assembly GCA_949316455.1). Classification (NCBI taxonomy): domain Eukaryota; kingdom Metazoa; phylum Arthropoda; class Insecta; order Lepidoptera; family Tortricidae; genus Acleris; species Acleris holmiana. Next base: position 12,695,290 of record OX438770.1, read on the forward strand.
TTTATCTCCACTGGTTTCTCGTTTCCCAGTTTTACCCATAATTATATCATAAAGAGAGATAATAACATTGTGGAGAGAGAGTGCGAATTTCGTGAGTTTGTATTTATTCGACATATTTTACCGTATAAAGGTACATCATCTTGGAAGTACAAGCTATTTTTCATTTGTTTTAACTGGAGTGAAGCGAGGGCTAGTTTTTTTTAACAAACTTGTCAATTTCAGGAATGCCATACATACAGGTCACGTGCTTCGCCTATTGTGCAATGTTAGTAATCAAAGTGTCTAAGCGTTTTAATAACGCTAACCTTCACTTATTCTCTTAGTTATTTACCCATACACTGTTAGGTACAGTCTAGATAAATATCTCACTAAATTGGTGACAGCATTATAACAGACGTGTTACGTGTTCAGCCGCTTATTAACTCGGTGACAAATGCGGATGGCGACACGCCTCAACTACAGAGTATAATAAAACAATTATATACATTACTTGCTAACTACTTATAAAAAAATCTTAACTGTAGTTTCTTTATCTAAGAGCAATGTAAGCCGAAGCGTCGTTTGTTTTAGTATCGCCTCGCCTGACTAGCTCAACTGATTAAATCAATTTGACCTTATTGAGGTTAAACATTCGATACAAAGTGCTAATTTTAAAAACATGGTAAGACACGCTGACGAGATTCTTTTAACTAATTTAGTTTGGCTACAGGTCAGAGATGTTTTTGGAAGGATTGCTAAACTTAGTAAACTAGAACGAGATAAAAAACACGCTATACAAATAGATGGCTTTGACCTCATGGCTTGACTACACGCTTAGCATTTATCGACGTTAGCGATCCAATAGGATCACGCACAACGCACAACTATGGAGGTACCGGCCAGACGTGACGGTTTGATGACTCAGAGGTCCGAAATTTTATGAATAGCACCCACTGTGGCATAAACCGTTTTTATACCCCCGCGCGGTCACAGGAAACATGACGACAATGATTTGGTTTATATATAACATTTACTGCAAAATCAGCTTACTCACATGTAAATAATGTATGACCTCATGCAGATTGTTTTTATAGTATGGAAATACCTAAGTTTGTTTTACTAGTAACTACCGGTAAAAAATATAGTTTTTTTTCAGATTTAGATATTTTTAGTTTAATCAGACCGTATTTTGATTAGGCAATTTTATATTAGGTATGATAAAGTGATTGGTTTAGCCCGTTTTTAAAGACCACGAATTTATTTGCATTAATGTTTCACATAATTGCGTTAAAAATTCTAATTTTAATTGATTAATTCCCAGTTATCGACCATTTCCAGAGGTTGCATTGTCTTGAAATTGGGTAATGTAAATCTTTAAAATCAAATTAATTAGCAGGTAGGTACATTTTTAAGTAAGCTTAAAAACATTTGATTATTTGCTTAAGCATGTGTAGATAAAGTAGGTACTAGTAGGTTTAGTGGTTCTAACTTATAGAAGTTCTAAATGATTTGCCAACTTTAAGAATGGTGGTAGTAGCTCAAGGAAGTTTTTCAGAACAAAACCATTGATGGTTTTGTAAAGGCCAAGCGTTTTCCTAAGACTAAAACCATTTTGACCAACAAGGATTTTTTATCCCTAGTTTTCTCTTATGTTTTCAAATAATGCCAACTATAGTTGTGCGTTCAAGACATATATTTTTCTCATTACTGCACGCTAATGCATGAAATTAACAGTCGAGCATGAGAATTTACTGGCTCATTTTAGAGAAAAAGCCGTCATGCATTTTTAAACTTCCAGCAGTAATAACATGTGAGAAAACACAAGCTTAAAGCTATAATGATGAGCTTAAACTTACCTTCATATATGGACCTATCATAAAGAAATATTACTAAACGCTTCGCGAAATTGAATTCCACGAAACTCAATAAGTAACAAAACGTTAAAGTTATGCACTGGGTACAAAAGTTTCACAGCTGTACTATCACAGATTTTTACAAGCGAAAACGCCACTTAAACAGGCATGCAATCCGCAAAGTCATTAGCACGAAATCACAATTTAGCACATGTTCCAACGTTATTACAAAAACGGTAAATAATTATGCTCCAACAGTGTACTTATTTCTTTTTAGGCATATTTAAACCGCGCAAAATAACCGAACGGAACTTGCGGTTTGAATTTAGAACACGCGCTTTTTGAATTCGCGGCGGGAAAATTCGCTTGCGCGCGACGCGAATGTCGTCTGTGTCGGCTGAACGGCGACTGGCTGCACGCGGCGCTTACTCCGGCACTTGTATATTCGCAGCCGCTAAAAAATAAACACCGCGAAAGGTGATGAACGAAGGCCTGCGAGACGTTTCAGAGGAACTGTTATCTAATGTTCGTTTCCAACGCACACCTTGGGGCAAACCAACCGCGTCCTTTCACGTCTTTGACTACGGAAACACGTGCGGATGGAAATTTCTAAGCATACAGGATTCAAACATCGATCTTAGTATGTCGATGGGAGGCTGTCAGTCAGAAACCCAATCAACCGGCACGGTAAAACGAATTGACATCCGGATGTCGAATTTATAAGGGTCCATGATTCATAACTTTCTTTAACCGTGCGACAGAATTTGATTCTGGTTTGTCGCAGAATGTAGGAACCATGCATTAAGTAGTCAGGGCTGGAATTCTACAAGGTAATAACGATATCGTTTTTGACCTGTTTCCGTATTGTCAACGTTTTGATAACTCTTATGTCATTTACAATAATGGCGACTGTGACATAAACGATTCTTAAACGTGTCAAACACGATATCGTTTTAACGCACCTGAATCAGGCCCAGATTGTTAATGATATCCTGAAATATAATTGTATTCCCAAAAGTCGACCACTTCATTATAGCAAGTGCAAGATTTTCAATTCTGATTTTCTAGCGCATCGGTATAATCTCAGCCTAAAATCTTTTAAATTGAGTTTTATTTAAGGCAGTTAAAGGATTAAACAGATATAAATATTGAAATATATTGACCGATATAAACACAAACATGAATAGTTCCCATAACGAACATAAAAATTAAGTGATTAGAAGTGACAATTAGCAAAGAAAATGTTCGATACAGTTATTGAGAGCAAATAAATTGTGAAACACTTTAAATGCCCGCCTAATTACATGATTTTAATTTGACATTGGCTTTTCTCAAACCGTCACTAGTTTCACGAAACGTGAACGTTGCGTTGAAAGTCGTCGAGGCAAACAATATAAATAACTCATAAATGTTTATACCTAAGTACATAAATATTTATTTTACAGTGCACGTCAACCTTGAAGAGATAATTACGACGACAGCTCTTGTAGCAAGCGATAACCTACAAACTCGGTATATATTAACCAACGCTTATTCATCATTTCAAAATCATGATACTAAATTTATCTTTTCAATTACGAACGGCACCACTATTGTTACTTAGCTACCAGGATAGAGCTAAGAGTAAAAGCAAAAAGCAAGTAGCGCATAATATTACCTACCTACTTCATATTATTGCTTGGAAGGTAGAGCTATTATTTTAAAAAAGCGAGGGACAATCTGAACAATTGACCTAGTCCCAAACTAAGCTCTAGGCTTTTTCTATTGGTACTAGAAAACAATGTATATACATAGGCAAATAAATACTTAAATATAAACATCTAAGACTCAGGAACACACTCAAACTCATCACACAAATATTTGCCCTGACCTGGAATCGAACCCGGTAGGTAGGGTGACTAACAAGTAAGCCCACGCGACGTCGTATTGTCTGTTTTTTTAAACTTTAATTTTAAAGCGCCTGTTGAACAATAATTAAAATACATTTTCACAACTTTATGGAGTCTTTAGGGTATCAAGTTGGAGGAGTTTTACTCCTCTGGACTCTAGACTAATCAATCAGTCTCAACCACACAAAAATTACAGAGGCGTTGCCGGCTTACACAATATATCCACTACTGTTACCAACTGGCTTTAATAGCATTATGGAAAGTTGTAAAGTCGACAAAGAGATGTATCCACTCTTGAACGTTATTACAAAGCAATAAGGTGAAAAAGTGGAGCCATCGGGGCTGGGATTCTACACGGTAATAACGATATCGTCTTTGATAAGTTTCCGTATTGTCAACGTTTTTATAACTCTTATGTCACTTACAATAATGGCGACCGAGTCATAAACGATTCTAAAACACGTCAAAAGCGATATCGTTAAAACGCTGTAGAATAGAGGCCCTGTTTGTAGTCGACTGTACCTGTACCTATGTATTTTAAACTCGCCAGGCTTTTCGCTGACACGGAATGTGATTAAACGAGTAGAAAATAAACTTCCAATTAGAAACAAGCTTTTGTTGCGTATTGTACTGTTTGAACCATCATTAACTCCGAATCGAGACCAAACTAACAAGTCCGAACACGGTTGGTCTACGTTGAGTACAGCGGAGATCTTGTTACGGTACCACTATTACAGAATTCAGTCCATATCACTAAAGGAAACTGGTTAGAAATTGACTTGGAAGATTTGAAAACATACTGGCAAACCAACTAACAATAAAAACCCGTAAAATAGGAGGAGCCGTAGAAAATAAGCAGTAGTTGCTCTTACAACACTATTAAATGATGACTAATTAATGCCTATTATTTACCAATATTTGAATTACCTACAAATACAAACATACATACATAACAACACGCCTTCATTCCCAGAGTGGGCTAAGTAGAGCTACAGAAATACCAGGAACTCCAAAAAGACTTGTTTATAATTTTGTAACCACATTTTGCACAATCAGCCCAAGAAGTCTACAAGTTGCAAGCCCATCGCCTAACAGTAACTACAATTCCCTTAGTCACCTCTTACGACATCTACGGGAAGACATGGAGTGGCACTATTCTAACCTGGCAACCAAACGGGGTACCTACAAATGTACCTACTATAATATATTAAGTATTTCCACAAGCAAACGATGATTTGATTGTACATTGCCAATCAGAGTTAACGTGCATTGCATGTGTTTCCTTATGGCGTGGTCGTTGTTCCATTTCTTCATTTTCCTGTGGACAATTCAATATGTTGTTTTTGTTTAACCCAGGCCATAGGTAATAAAAACATAGTTGCGATAAGTGGCATGGCATCCATAAAGTTTTCAACATGCATTGTACGATGAGCCTTATCCCGCAGTTATTTGTTTGCTCTACTAGGGGGTTTACCATGGCCCAAGAAATTCAGTTTAAGATAAGCATAAAGGACAGAGCTATAGCAATTATATATTATATATCTTCCTCTCACCGTGAACTGAGTTGCTTAGCCATATCATGGCAACCCCCCTGAGCCTACCTGACAGACATACGCCAAATTGCGCCAATTATTAATGTCAGATGGAGCAAAACCTTGACAAGAAAAAGTTTAAGAAATGAAGCCGCTTCAGTTTGGTGTATGGTGGCAAAAATATCATACAATTTTACTACTCTCAAATTTATTTGCTGATTGAAAGGAGCGTCCTCACTGAAAGCATTCGGCGTCGAATATTCCAGTGGTGTGGACCGCAGTAACGCTCGGCTCAACGTCCACACCACTCGAATATTACACGCGAATGCTCTGGGGACGCTGCTTAACACGTTGACAGCTTTTCTGCCGTCCCTAATAAAGTGCTTTTCGTTATTTATTTATTAAATTATCTACTTAATTGGAATGAATGAGGCCAAGAAAATATAAGATAACATTCTTGGCCTGTTTCATATTAATACTTTTCTTTAATAATGGCTTTCACATCTTGCGAAAGATGTATTTTGCCAAAGGCAGAGTAGATATTTACGATACGTTTGGAGAATGTTCGTTTTTAAAAAAGGAGGAGGTTCCATTGTATGTATTTTTTTATTCGGTTTTTAGACTGGGAATTAATATTTTTATTTTATATGAAAGCGGCCTGTCATGTCATAAACGTGATCTTGTTTGACCACAAACCAGGCCAAACAAATCATATTTCCAAGCAGTGTTGAGCAAAAACGTTTTTTATAAGAGTTTACAAGAGAACCACCTCTGACCACTGACTTAAAACCAAAACTTAGCGCGGTGTTGCATTTTTAGAAACTACTATGTTCCGCATACGTTTTAATGGGCTTTATTGTATAAGGTGTGTGATTCATGCATAAACGGCTGAACGGCTTTACATTATTATTTAATAAGATAAGCTTGTAGCTTTTCGTCCTGAAAAATGTGATACTTCCCCAGGAAACCAAGTTTATGAATATTAAATATCATAACCTATCTAAGCACTTTCATTCACAACGAGTGAATAATCTAGTAGATTTGCTCCACATTACTGAAATGTGAAAGTGACTATAACAAAAGTCTCTATTTTTTTGAATTTGGACCAGCACTGCTGCCGTAGATAAAGAAAACAATCGGTCTTAAAGCCTACTTTGCCTTATCGATGTGAATAATACAAAGTTACACGTTAATGTTAAAGTTGCTAGAACTGAGGTCTTTTGCCTTTGAGTACATTTGCTAGTAAATTATAACATGCCGTTTGCAAGTTGCTTACAGTTAGACCTAGTTCATTCCAAAAGCTTTTGTAAGCTTTAACTGTAACTATATTTATTGGATTCAATTGAAATTGTGTGTTCGAAAATGGAATCTGTAAACGTTAAATCCATCTTATGTGTATAGTAAAAATTAAGTATATAAGGTATATTTATTAAAAAATCAGTTAAGTAATGCTCGGACTTGCGCACCGAGGGTTCCGTACCGCCGCACAGTAGGTATTATTACAGCGCGAGTGTATTTTTTAAAGGTTTTTATACTATATGTATATAACCATGCCAAATTTGACGCTTGTATGTTTTATCGTTTTAACGATACAACAATAATAGAAAAAACATCTTCTCCTAACGAAATGTTAACGTTTTTGTTGTAAAAACAGCACGCAAAGTTCTGCGTTTCAGGCTACGGCCAAATAAAAAAAAGAAATTATAATTTACCAATGGCAGCAGCCGCGAAAATTTTATATAATTTCATTACCGTGGCGTTCTTTACCGTTACCTTAAACTGGGTAAAAACGGGACCCTATTACTAAGACTCCACTGTCTGTCTGTCTGTCACCAGGCTGTATCTCATGAACCGTGATAGCTAGACAGTTAAAATTTTCATAGGTGATGTATTTCTGTTGCCGCTATCACAACAAGTACTAAAACAGAATAAAATTAATATTTAAGCGGAGCCATATAACAAACGTGATTTTTTGGCGTTTATTGCTCGATATTAATAACGGGAACAAATTGACGCTTAAAAAATTCCCAGAATATTCGGTTGCATATTCGCTTCAAAAATAAATAATCAAAATAAATTAAGGGGGCTCCTATACAAAAACGTGATATATTGGCCGTTTTTTCTCGATCTGTGTCTAATGGTAATGGTGTACAGATAATGGTACGAAACATCATTTAATATCCTTATCTTCCATGACCTAAATGTAGGTAGGTACTTTTGCTTCTTATTTAATACCGTTAAGGCGTAGCGACTGGCGACATATTTGTGTGACGGTTAGTGATGAATAACCTAAGCACAGGGACCGGACGCCTTAAAATAAGGTTGCCTTTACTCTGCAATAGGTGGAGAAGGGATGATGATGGCTTACAAAACGTTAAACCGATTTTATTTCTCTGTACGACAGTCAAAACTACGAGTTTCTTTGTATATTTAATAAAATAAGTAAAGTTTTTATTCTAGAATCCCGTTAAGTTCTCTGCACCCAGGTAAAAAGCAGCAAAAGCTTACGCCCAATCCTTGCATTAAAAGGACTGTGAAGCATTAAAAAAAAACCATATAAAGCGAGATAACGTTTTTCTTCCCTTAAACGTTCTCCGATTTTTACGATTCTAAAATATGCTATAGATATCATAAAAAAATATGTCTGTACGTTTTCCTTTTCAAAAAAATATTTATTGGAATGAAAGTAAAATTAAACAAAAACAAAAGCAGAAACGTACAGACCTAGTTTTCTATAATATCTACAATATATTAAAAAAATAGTGGAAATCAGATTAAATTTAGGGGGTTAGAAACGTTATCGCCCGGAGCTAAATTTATATGGACTATTTTTGACAGCTACGCGATTTAGGCATCGCTTCACAATCCTCTTAAGATAGCGACAGAAATTTGGACAATCGGTCAGCTCATGAGGCCAGTCGGCTTATGTCCTTTTCCTATATTCAAACTGCGGATAGATTAGGTTACTACAAGTCAAAATTTGACAGTTGCCATGTAAAAAATTCGCGGATAGCCGCGCCGCGGTTTGAATATAGGAACCGGCTCTTAGACACATTACAAGTTGAATTCTACGATAGCTAACGCGACTTCAGTCGGTCGACGTCGATCAAATCCGTAAATCGAAGTCTTGGCGTCCCACGATACAGGCTTTGCCTAAGTTAGGGGACCGAATACGTTGTACATTTTGAGATTGCAATTGAAAATTGAGTTTTATTTCTTTAATTTGACGACACGTTGGCCTAGTTGGGAGTGAACCTGCCTCTGAAGCCAGCGGTCCTGGGTTCAAATCCCGATAAGGGCAGATATTTGTGTGATGAGCGCGAATATTTGTTCCTGAGTCTTGGATGTTTTCTATGTATTTAAGTTTATGTGTATTTCTCTATTTAAGTATGTTTATCGTTGTCTAGTACCCATAGTACAAGCCTAGAGCTTAGTTTGGGACTAGGTCAATTTGTGTGACATTGTCCCCTGATATTTTTTTATTTTATTTATTTTAATTTGTAATTTTGTGTGATTTTGTAAATGGTTTATTTTTTTTGCTTTTGAAAACTGTGAATATGTTTCGAATTGACATACACGTCCGACGCGACTGTCCGGATCTATCATCAAAATATTTTTCATTTCTTATTAGCGGGCTGAAAATGACATTTCCATTCCTAGGGCGGAAAGTGATTTTGAAAAAAGAATTGGTCATACGAGACACCATCTTTTTAACTGTTTTCTAAACCTCTAGGTATCACGAAATAACTCGAACTTATTTAAACTCGTTTTGAAATAATTTCATCAAAACACTCTTAATTTTCCTAAGACAAAGTTCGTAACATTTGTTTATTTACCTCTCAGTCAAAATGAAAAGTAGATCGTTCAACTTGGCTGAAGGTATCATTCCATCCTCGAACTACAGGCGCACTCGCTACCGCCCATGCAGCCTAAATATCTCGGGATGCAATTGGTCACTTGCATGCCTTGGTTAACAATCTAATCTAATATTTCAGATGATGTTGATCATTAACGTTTGTAAAATTAATCTGGACAAGACCCGAAGGATGCCGTTGGTGACCTATAAAGTCATTTAAAGCTTTAGGGTCTGCCTTTTTATACCTTTATTTATTTATTCAACTAGTTTGCAGTCAGTCCCCCACCGCAGGTCGTTTGCGAAGCCGCAAAAGCTTCCTGCGATCTACGCAGCCTACCGATGAAAACCCTACTGACGTGAGGTGCAGGCTTTGGGCAAGTGAGTATCCACATTCTCTGTACCCCCCCAACGAAAATCTGCCTCCAGGCTATAAGGAACCTTGGCCCACCTGGAGAAGTCTAAATAGGCTGAGGACCCAGGTTGGCCGAAGCAAAGATAACCTGTGTCGGTGGGGGTACTCAAGTAGCGCAGACGCTAGCTGTGAATGTGGAGAACCCTTGCAAACCATGTTACACCTCACAAACTGTCCCGCGTGCCCGACCACCTGCTCGCGTGAGGACTTACTTGTCAGTAACCAGAGGGCTACCACGGTAGCCGCTTTCTGGGCAAGTAAGATTTAGCCCGAGTTCTTGCCGACACGAAAGAAGAAGAAGAAGTCTTCTCTCCTTGGTCCTTAACAACCCTATGTTCCTGCTTTACGTGCATAATATCATAATGGATGAATTCTTCTTCTTGCGCTTTTCCTTATGAGTGAGGGTCGCAGTCTCAACAGCAATCAGTAATTTAATACATATAATCAGAGAGACAATCTCACACAAATTGACCTAGTCCCAAACTAAGCTCTAGGCTTGTACTATACGTACTAGACAACGATAAACTTACATTCTTATGTAAAGAAGTACATACTTAAATACATAGAAAACACCCAAGACTCAGAAACCAATATTCGCTCTCATCACACAAATAATTATCTACCCTTACCGGGATTTGAACCCAGGACCGCTGGCTTCGGAGGCAGGGTCACTCCCTTCTAGGCCAACGTGTCGCCCAAATTGCTTGGCTTACTAAAGCAAATAGATGAGTTAGGGTATATTCCCATAATATGCGGTATAGAAACAAGGAATGTCTTTTTACTCGTATTTAAAAGATTTAATTTTCAAGCCATCGATTTTGTGCTACTTTCACTCATCCCGCGATCTTTACGAATTTGTTGGTCTTCCGCATTACTGCATTTCAAAATGACTTTTAACAGTATTGATGAAAACGACTCATTTTTACGCAGTATTCGTTTGCAAATGTTTGCAGCATTGGATATTTACCTTACCTTAGCTGTGGAATTTGCAATGATACATTCCCTATTTATTTAAACATACCCGGATGGTACGATCACTTCACATACCTACGTAACTTTGTGGTCAAGGACTCCATATTAAGAGGATTTGACATCTGTCGGGTCCGCCGTACGGCTCGAGTGAACCAGCGTATAGCATAACCAAGCCACTGTGGCTAGGTATATGTATACACAATGATTCCAGTTGGTGATTGGTGATTAGATTGGCGACGGCTTCTTGCGTTTCCATCCATTCAATTCGGAAACAAAAACAGGGCTGGGATTCTACATGGTAATACCGATATCGTCTTTGTCGTGTTTCCGTTTTCTCAACGTTTTGATAAGTCTTATGTCAATTAAAATAATGACGACTGTGCCATAAACGATTCTAAAACACGTCAAACGGGATATCGTTGTAACGCAGTAGAATAGAGGCCCAGATCAATCAAATAATATTAAGCGTAGGTACCTAACTAAAGCTAAGCTGCATTTCCACCAGAGAGCTGTGCGAGGTAGCGGAGCGGTGTGCGATGAAAAATCCATCAATAGAATTCCTTTCTAGCTTCGCTTAGCGCAGCTCTTCTATTGGTGGATTTTTTCCAAGTGGTTTTTGGTGGAAACGCAGCCTGAAGCATCTGGAATTTCTGTCCATTGTGGTGATAAAAAATGTATTTTACATGACACTGGAAATACTTAATTATCATTAAAAAACAGGATTTTATAGGGCAGCGTAATCACTGGCCTTGGGTTTGTACAAGTAGCTTTAATAAAGAAGAGAGATTGTTGTGTACGTTGTGTTGTACAAGAAAGGACGAGCCGTTAACCTGGATTTTGGAAACGATAATCACGAACTTACATTCGACATCGTTTACGTAATATCTTAACCGACTGGTTTCTTTGTATACCTATAGCTATATATAGTCTGTTTCAATCTTTCTTTACTAAGCACTAGCGACCCTCCCGCGCTTCTTTCCGCGAGTCTGCAGTAACACACGCACAAAAAGAAGCAGAATTTATTATGCAAAAAAACCTTCCGTAGAAAATTATCTATTTCATTTGATGGTGAAATAGTGTCAAAATTCGTTGCGTAGTTCAGGAGTTAGTTAGCAGATATACACACATTACCTACACACACACGCACACACACACACACACACACACACACACACACACACACACACACACACACATACACGCTCACACACAAACTCACATACGTTTTTATTTTTATTTTAGTAACTTACTATCCTACTCAGTTATTCTTGTATTCTTACACCTAAGTATAAGGAAAAATACTGTATTAGATTAGATTAATTATATTTTTAACACAGTTGCTCAAAAAGTGGTACTTTTCGTAGCTGTATATCGTGCGGAAAGTTGGATATTACGCACTAGTACGTTAAAGTTTTCATTTTTTTTAAATACATATAATTTTGTTTCAACTTCCAAGCCGTGCATCTGACCAAAGAGTTTGCATGTTCAACCATTATTTGATTACGTCATTTAGCATTGAGACTATACATAGGTAATATAATTTAAAATATTAAAATTAAATACATACATACATACACACATAAAATGTATCTAGGTAATATAAAAAAAACAGCTGTCATCAAGATGGCTGAATCTGAATTAGTATTACGAATGATTAGATAGGTGCGTATTAAGGTGAATTCACATTACACCATGCCGAAACCGGGCCCAGCCCAGTACGGCGTAATGTGAATCCACCTTTATGCATTACCGCTGGTTAATAGGGAATTATACTTTTTGATTTTTAAATATAAGTAATTATATTGCTGACTTTTTTTATGGATGGTTACAACCGTTGCCATTTCATAAAAGTCTGTGTCAATTAAAAGTAAAACTGTCTCTTGTAATAGTTTTATTTACTGATTTATTTTATTTCATTGATATTTTTTCGCAAATGTATTAAAAAACGTCGTTTGATACACGTGCGGAACTGTCGACATTTTAACTCGTCTCGTGTAAAATGACATACTTTCCGCACTTGTATCAAAATGTACTATTCCCCTGTTATTTACCAATGTACACAAAGAAACGTGTAAATGGAAGAGCTGTGTTCCCTTAGCAAAGGTATTTGTTTACTTAAAAAGGGACACCTAACAATCTAAAAACTGTACTATTAGTGAACGAATAAATAATTTTCATTTTAATTTTCAGATATACAGACTGACGCGGAAAGCGTCATTTTAAGGGTTCCGTAGTCAAAGTAGGAAACCTTATAGTTTCGACATGTCCTTCCGTCCGTCCAAGCCTAGCTCAGATACTCTTAGTACTAGAAAGCAGTAATTTGGCATGAATATACATATTAGGCACGCCAACAATGTCGTAAAATAAAATCTTTTTTTTTTGTACCTCCCCAACACGTAACGTGGGGATGTACCTATTTTCTTTTCACGTCTACCCCATAGTGTAGGGTGTCGTTGGATAGGTCTTTGGCGGGTTTGTCGAAACAATTTTTCGGTTAAGGTATCCGGTATTATTTTCGGTTTATGAAATATTAAGCTTTAAAGCGCTACTTAAATAAAGCGCATATAAAAAAAATAAAAGAAAAACTATCACGACTAAGTAGACATCATTGGTTCTTGAGATACAGGCGAATAAAGTGTTTATATCTACTAAAATCATCTACGACGGCACCAAATGATGAAATAACTACTTGTAGGTAACCTACTCGAAAAATTGGCTCAAAAATAAAGCTCTATCCAATCAAAATACAGCTTCTAAGAATTTCAGCAACAAACAACACAAAAAACTCGAACATACATTCCTATTCCTACGATTAGATCAAATAAGAACATAAACGCCGACTTTTACGACTTTTTAACTCGTAAGCCGTCAGTTATAATTCACGTCCGGAGCAGAAAAGCGTCTATTCTCGTATTGCTATAGTAAAACGTCAGGAGTAACAGCCGAACAAGCCAACGTAAATATTATGATTTTGACGCGAGTTTGTACAACATGTCAGAATATGTTACTTTTTTGTAGCGAACGCGAGCAAGCTCGGCAAGGTTTCTCCAAGATCGTAGACACGTAGCGCCGAGTGATTCTAATGCACGCACGGGTCAGGTTAAGCTAGTCTTACGAAGTTCGCTTGCTTTGCAGCGTTAAAGAAAATAACAGTGAGTCATCATCATCGTAGGTTATATTATAGGTAAAAGGAAACAAAAAACTTCACCAATACCTTACCATGAGTAACAGTTACGATACAAGCTAGAGATTCTAATGTTCTGTCCCTTTCAATCTACTACAATACTGTGAGGGAAAGGAGCATTCGACTCGCTAGCGCTCGCTACTGGTTTATATTGTTTTAAAAGTAATAATAATAAAGCTTAAGCATGCATATATAAATTGACATAGACCTAGAAAAATAGCTTTTGAAAAATATTTTATAATACACAATTTAAAAAAAAATGTTTCTTCTATTTTCCTTCATAGTAAATATTGTACGACGTGACCGTTGATGTCTTTTGGTTCCAAAACTTTAAAGGTCAAACAAATGTCAAAGAATCTCGAATAACTTTAAAAAAGCTGCTAATTGAATTTAGGTGTAAGTCCATTCCTCGAAAGGGTTTTTGTCAGACTACCTGGGCCTCTACTCAGGTGCGTTAAAATCGATACCTATCGTGTTTGACACATTTAAGAATCGTTTATGTCACAGTCGCCATTATTGTAAATGACACAAGAGTTATCAAAACGTTGACAATACGGAAACATGTCAAATACGATATCGTTATTACCGTGTAGAATCCCAGCCCAGGTTTTTGTTATAGCGAAACTGTCTATTTTTAACCGATTTAAAAAAAAGGAGGAGGTCATAAAGTCGTCAGGATTTTTACTTTTATTAACAGTACACAGATCGCTTCACGAGCAAAACTAAACAATTTTCATAAGTAAATCGGATAACGTGTACCACAAGTTAAACACGTTTTTAGGGTTCCTTACTCAAACTAGGAACCCTTTTAGTTTCGTCATGTCCGTCTGTCTGTCTGTATGTCGCACTATCGCCTCGCTTCTGTATGTTATAATCTATTTAAAAATTTGGAGAACCGTTAAGAGATATTGAACTCTAAAAACCACCTACAGCCAAAACTACATAGACTACTACTAAAAAGATCTGAAAAATATCTTACATGAAAGTACAGTCAAAACAATGAGGGTTATGTATTCATATGTTTGACGCGATGGCTGTGTGGATATTAATGCTTTCGACTCTCTCTTTCGATACATCTAGTAAAACGAAATTAAAATGAAAACTTTGGTTCTTGAGATCTCGTAAAGGTGACGGAACCCAATTTTGGATCTCGGATCATGATCCGAGTCAATTAAATGACTTTTGTCAGTTTTGTCGGATGGTCCTACATGGTCTTGTCCGGTTTATTAAAATAAAACAACTTGAAGTACTGAATAAAGGAATCTAATTCGAATCTTGACGTGACGTATAAGTATGCAGTTTAAAATAAAAACAATTTAATTCCGCTTTCAACCTTAAAAAGACAAAAAGAGTTTCCCGTACCGGGAATCGAACCCGAGCCTCCTGGGTGAAAGCCAGGTATCCTAGCCACTAGACCATACGGGAGATGAGCAGATGAGCAAAATAGAAATACATAATATACTACTTTAATACATAATAATAGCCGATAAAGATATTCACAAAAAAAAGGAATTTGAGTATCTGTTAATCATGTTTATGCAAAGGCAATCTACAAAGAATATATCACAGTGTTAGGGCGTGCCTGTACAGAAATAAGAGACATCTAGCGGATTTTATTAAAACAACTGTGCTCTTATGCGTCTTTTTTCCGCCTTAGTCGCCGTGGTCGTTCGTCTACTCAACGAGAGATGGCGCTCTGAGCGCCTCTCTGAATGCCTTTGAGCGCAGTGTCCGATTTTCGACACATATTGAAGCCCTGGAACCGAATCCTCGATCCGCTCTTGTTAGATGTGTCCTTGAATAAAGAGCATTTTACAGTTTGAAGTTTTGTATTTTATTTGTTTTATTTTTTCTGTGTACCTACGAGGGCGGGTTGATAAGTTTCCGAAACGGAACATAAATAATACAATATATATAAATTTAATGTTTTATTTTTCAACGTAGGTGCCTTCTAAGTCCACGCACTTAGCCCAACGTTTCTCCAAGGCCATTATCCCATTTCGAAAGAATGATTCTTCAAGTCCCTCAAAATACCCATTTACAGATTCTATGACTTCAGTGTTCGAGGAATATTTTTGTCCACCTAGCCACTTTTTAAGATTTGGGAACAGGTGGAAGTCGCAAGGGGCCAAATCCGGCGAATATGGGGGATGGGGTAACAATTCGAAGTGCAACTCCTCGATTTTGGCCATTGCGACTTTAGCCGTGTGAACAGGGGCGTTGTCTTGGTGCAGTAAAATTTTCTTCTTGTGCAAGTGAGGCCTTTTCTCTTTTATTACGTCACTTAGATTTTGTAACAGATCAGCATAATATTGGGCATTTATCGTTCTTCCTTTTTGGAGGTAATCTACAAAAATCACTCCTTTGGAATCCCAGAATACGGTCGCCATTACTTTACCGGCTGACAAAATCGTTTTTGCCTTCTTAGGGGCGGGCTCACCCCGATTCGTCCACTGCCTAGATTATTCTTTTGTCTTCGGCGTGTAGTGGTGGATCCACGTTTCGTCAACTGTTATGTATCGACGTAAAAACTCGTTAGGATTACGCCTGTACTTCTCCAAACACTCCTCCGAAACATCCTTGCGTTGTTGTTTTTGCTCGTCTGTCAACAGACGCGGCACCCAACGAGTACAAAGCTTGTTCATTTCCAAATGTTGGTGCAAAATGTTGAAAACACGTTCTTTTGAAATGTTTAGCATCTCTGCTATTTCCACCAACTTAACACGGCGATCATCTACTTAATACAATTTTTTTTATTTTATTAATCATTTCTGGAGTCGATACCTCATTGGGCCGGCCGCTGCGGGGAGCATCTTTACAGCTCTGCCGACCACGTCTGAAGTCGGTAACCCAAGTGTGAACTGTGCTTAAAGATGGCGAAGAAGACCCCAATACGCGGTCCAGTTTGGATTTTATCTGAGTTGCGGTTTTCCCTTTCAAAACAAAAAAATTAAACACAGCACGCACTCAGATTTTTCAATTTTCACGAAAATGAAAACAGCTTTTCTTTGGATCGCTATTGTAAATTATTTTTTTATGTTAATAACTTAATATTACCTTTGTATTTACGTAAAAGTCAGGAGATTAGAATGACATTATTACTTTTATAATTTTATTTTTTAAAATCTTTCATTTCGGTAACTTATCAGCCAGCCCTCGTAGGTCTATATCTACTTATGTCTAATTGATATGTTTTGGCAATTTAGAACCACCGTTTTTTGTAACCTCGATAGTTTCATATCTTATATTATGTTATCTTTAGATTTTAATCTTTTTCATGGACCAATATGTAGGTATGTTAGTACAAATTAGTTCATAGCCACGTTGCCTGAAATAAATATTTTGCATTTCAAATATACCTTAAAGTCGTAATCCCACCTTCCAGAGAAGTGTCATAGGTATAGAAAATATTTTTTTAAATGTATAGATAATTTAAAAGACAATTAAGTAAAATCACTTAATATCTTGATTTATTTTTAACTTTTAGTTATTCGTTGATGTACTTGAAATCAACTAGAGTCTAGTTAGTTGGCTATACTTTGCCCAATCAACCCTCGGACCAAATCTGGCAAAATAAATACCTGAATCATTCAATTTCACAGGTATTTTTTAGTAACGCTTAAATATGTACTTAAATACTCTTTTTTAAGGCCCGAGGATTCATAGCTAAAACGTTTTTTCATCCCATATAAGTAACCAATAAAGATGAATAGGAATTTTGTTAAAATAGGAGAGACAATAATAGGAGAGGAAATAGGAGGAGGTTGACTTAACATTCATATCGACGGTGGAAATTTCAAATGTCGTAAGGGACAAACGCTTACTTTTCAGGGGAGCCAGAAAACAAAATTCCACTTTTTTTAAATACATAACTTGGAAACTACTCATCCCATTAAGATGATTCTTGGAAGCATACTTTTTAAATAACTTCGCCTACCCTAATTTTTTAATTGGACATCCATAAATACAGTGGTTTAGGAAATAGTGTCCCTTACAACAAAAAAATAAGAAGAAAATGTGTGTTACACCACTTACACCTCCGAAAACACAGTATTTATCTGACAAAATGTATTCTTTTAAATGCCTTACAACATAAGAATTTTAAAAATATTGAGATATACGATATTGCGCTTAATGAAACAAGACGTTATACAAAAATATTTGACCGATACAACATAGTGTTTTAAATATTAGGAAGTTACGACAAACTTTGACCAACTCATAACTTTTTTATTAGAAGTCATATAGAAATTTCAATACATCAAATAGATAGAAAAAAAATACTGACTTTAATGGTATATTTAGTGTACTTCGACAAAATGTCCCTTACGACATTTGAAATTTCCACCGTCGATATGTTGGTCAATAAATCCTCATTGTGTTATTGTTACGAATGAGATTTCATGTTGCCAACTTTCACGCTTGCATGTTTCACATGCGTGTGTTTGTTTGATATTATGAAAAACTAGGTCTCTAGGTAAGTTTATTTATTTATTTATTTCATTTGCATAACATTAGGTACATAGTGAAATCAGATGGAGAGATAGTACAAGTTCCAGTAATGTCAAGACCTTATAATAGTAGGCATGCAAATACAAGGAAAACTTAATCTATGAACATTTATTGCATTTTGGGCGTTACTCTTTAAGAGGTACACTAAACATATTAAAAGATACATTAAACCTATTGGTAGTTACTGTATTCATGCAAACTATAAAAGTTGTTTAGTGAGAGCCAATTTAGTACTGTATACTTGAATTTTGGAAACGGCAAATCTAGAAAAGCTGGTGGGAGTTTATTAGGTATAAATTTTGACCGCCATTCCGTAAACATTTTTCCGATACAGAGCTAGGTTGCTTTTTGTAATTTGCAAATTATTTAGGCGGGTACTCCTCGCGTTGGGATTATTTTGTGATATGTTTGTAAAGTAATGAATGGTTATGTTTCTTTACAAAGAGGCAGATCTCAGCAATATAGATGCACGGTAATGGGAGAATTTTAAGTTTCTTAAACATTGGTCTACATGATTCTCTACTGCCAATCTCACAAAGTGCTCTTATTCACTTTTTTGTGCTCGAAATACTCTCTCAATTTCACCTGAATTGCCCCAAATTATAATTCCATACCTGAGAACCGAGCCAATGTAACCATGGTACGCCTTTGGGGCTGTCTGTACGTACGCAATTTTTTTTTGACAACGATGTCCAAATAAAAAAATATTAATTTTCTTACAAACTACTATATGACTCTTCCAGTTAGTCAGCTTTGCAGACACACATGTCACATTGAAAAATCGACAAAATCGGACTAGGCTTAGGAGTAGAAAAACGTTATCGGATTTTGTATCGAAGTTTTCAGCTTCTCAATCCTCGAGACCAACATACGAACAACAGCAAATGGTCTCCGAGACTTTAAAAAAATCAGTCCCTACAAAATCCAAGGTTAGGTAAGTAAATCAAACTATTCGCCAGTTGTGTTAGGTATATTTTTTAATTTATAAATGATGTTTCTCGTGTCGCACGCACGCGCACAGAGACGCCTAATAAGTCTTGTTATGGTCACACACACTCATTGTTTTAAAACATTGTTATCACATAGGTACAATGTACACAGTAAGTACATGTATTTAAACTTAAAGGTAACTGACCGACGCTAAATGGCGTTGCGTGTTAAATCACTATTGCGGAAACATGAAAGAAATCGCTTCCTATCATTATTAAGTAGTACGCTAAACATCGTAAGTGTTCATATTCATGGTTGTTAGATATTCAAAACTGTTAAATGAAGGAGATTTTTCTGGGTCAAAACAGAATAACGCATCGCCCGCCTCGAGTACTTACTTTTTTTTTTTTTTTTTTAATCTTTATTGAGAAAAAGAGGCTTTGGTCGCGTAGCGACTATGCCAGCCTCGTAGCATTACAAAAAAAAATTAAGTACTATCTATACTTAATTAATTTAAGAATCATACTGTATAACCTAATCGCTAATTTGGAAGTTGGGTTGGACAATATAATATTGCATGTCCCAACATGACTTAACTTAACACCAGCCTCAGATTCCACAGCTCTGCGTTCCGCTTCGATTCGGGCACACTCCACCAAGGCGTGGAAGACATCCTCTCTCTTATCACACGTTGAGCAATTTGGGGAATCCGCGATCTTCATCATATGTCCAAATACATTCAAGGGTATGTGCCCGGAGCGCAAGCGAAAACTGGTGACCAAAATTACTCTACTTAATTTAACTCCCGAGAACCATGGTATCTTAGGCGGCTCGCTCGTGAATGTCTTGTACCATATACCCTTCTCTTTAGATCTCTCATCAAAATATTCGTTCCATAATTGGAAACAATTGGTTTTCGCATCGCGAAGTAATTCCGTAAAGAAAGGTATATGGTTCAAGACCACTCCTTCATCAATCCCATGCCTTGCTAATCTATCGGCTTGTTCATTACCTACCAGATTTACATGTGACGGAATCCATTGGAATTGAATTTTTTTATTACTTTTTCTTAGTCGTAAAAATAAGTCCAAAATACTATAAGCTACAGGAAGACCTCGTTTACCCGAGGTACACTGAGCTATATGTTGAAGAGCACTTTTTGAGTCACTAAGTACAACGAAGTTGATTGCCTCACATGACCTGATGTACGCCAAACATTCCGAAATTGCATACAGTTCAGCGCCCATTACGGATGTTTTCCCGTTCAACTTAAAACTGGCTGATACTTTAGCTTGTGGATCATAAAAGCCTGCTCCAATTTCATCTCCAACCTTGGATCCGTCAGTGTAAATCTGGTAATATCCGATATATTTTTGTTCAATTGTTTGTATTGTTTTTCCTAACAATATAGAAGAACCATACAATCTTTTGGGTCCTTTAACATCATTAATGTTTAAGCTTAAATGTGGCTTAATATCAATATTGGACATCCATGTTGACAGCGAAAACATCTCCACCTTCCGAGAACTGCGTAGTGCTTGCTTACTTAAATCGTTGTGAACTAAAACCAAGAGTGGTATCTTTTTTTTGTTCCAATACGGGTGATCACAGATTGTCGCAAGTTCGGAGATGATGGAGATGGTCTCTCCACCTTCTACTGATTTAGCTTTCAACCAAAATTTGGTGGCAAGATATTTACGTCGTAGAAAGAGTGGGGGTAGGCACAATTCGGATTCCATTACATGTATTGGACTACTCTTTATAAAGCCCCCCACTACTCGCATTGCCTGGTTCTGTATCTTATCCAATTTCTGGGTATTGGTCTTAGCGCAATTGTCAATCAAAAAACAGGCAAACTCCATTCTGCTGCGAATAATGGCAATGTACAGTCTTCTCAGATGGAGTGGATGAACCCCCCAAGATGGGCCTGCTAAAACATTAAACACGTTTAAAAATCTTTTTGACTTTACACAAATTTCATTAATTTGTTTTCCCCATCTTAGTGAGTGATCCAACCATAATCCTAAGTATTTAACTGTCAAGACATTTTCCAAAAATACTTCTTTAATACTAATGTTAACCTGCTGTTGCGATCTTCCTCGAGAAAATAAGCACAATTTGCTTTTGCTAGGAGATAACTCTAGACCTAAGTCATTTAACAACGCCAACAAACTGTCTAACGCTCCTTGCAGAGTTGTTGTCATAAATCTCAAATTCTGGCCGGACACGTATAGAACGAAATCGTCTGCATATTGAGTTATGTAGACTCCTGAAACCTTTTTACAGATATCGCTAGTCACAATATTGAATAATATAGGAGACATGGGGTCCCCCTGCGCTAAGCCCATCGATGTCCATCTAGTAATGAAATTATGACTTCCTGAGTCCATGATGGTAATATGTCTTTCATGAAGATATTCCCAGATATATTTACAAAGCGAGGATCCAACTCCCGACTCATCTAGCTTAAAGAGTACTTTGGATATATTTACATTGTTATATGCGCTATCAATATCAACGAAACACCCTAGCGTTTGATTTTTATGTGTAAAACCTATTTGTATTTGCATTACTAGCCTCACTAAATTATCTAAGCATGATTGTGTTCTTCGAAAACCTATTGTATGACTAGAAAATAAACCTTTACTCTCGAAATACCATTCTAGCCGTCTAGTTATGATATTGTGTAAAACCTTACATAAACAAGATATGAGTGATATCGGCCTTAATGCTGAAGCGCTAAAAGGATCTCGTCCCGGTTTCGGTATTGGAATCACTTTTACATTCCTCCACTGCTGAGGTACAGCACCCTGAGATAAACATTTGTTAAACAAATCTGCTAAAATTGGTTTATTTGGAAAGTGATGTAACATAGAGTATGAAACACCATCAGATCCGGGTGCTGTATCCTTTTTTTTTAAAGTATTCTCAATTTCTTGAACCGAAATTGGAGCTTCTAACTGTGCATTCCTTGACTTAAAGATAGGGGGTTGTGGCGAAACATATTCGGGTGTCAACTGCCTTAAGAATTCATCAGCTTTATTCCAGTCTAAACAGTTTTTGGTAACCCTATAACCTTTCAGCCATTGCATTTTTTTCCACATCTCGCTGCTAGATATTGTTTCCCCGATACTGGTACAAAATGTACGAAAAGAATCTCCCGCGGCCTTCCGAATTAACCGTTGAGCCTCAGCTACCCATTGCTGATACGTTAAAAGATTAGCTGGAGTGGGGTTCCGCCGTAGTTGCACCAGTGCCTGCCTACGTTTCGCCACTACCCGAGATAATTCTTGAGACCAATATGGTTTGGGGACAAATTTACTTGTAGGGTCATCGCAAGTTTTAATAATTGGAATTGCTGCTTCAGCCGCTTGGTCAATAATTCCTATCAATATGTCATACATTTCCTGAGCACCTCTTGGAAAATAGATATCTTGCATTTTTTCTATAATGTATTTTTTATAAGTTTGCCAATTTGCTTTTTTATAATTACGTCTCCGAATTGTGTTTTTAGTTGTCTTTATTTCTGAAGAAACACAAATTAAGAAATGATCACTGCCTAAATTCTCATTAAGAACACTCCATATGAACCTCAATGCTATGTCAGAAGTTGCAAACGTGACATCTGGAGAACTTTTCTGCCAGTTATTTAGGGCCATTCTACACCATGTGGTTTCACCGGTATTCATTGAGACGTAATTATAACTAAGCGCCGCATCATATATCTGTGAACCTCTATTATTCAATTTACATGACCAATTTGTATGATGCCCATTAAAATCGCCACATATAATAGATTTATTTGGCCATTTGGAAAATAAATTTTTCCAATGTTCCCCTGTAGTATGGATATTAGAAGGGCAATAAACCGCAATAACATTCTCCAAGTAACCACAATTCAAGATTTTGACACATAAGACTTCAATATTTTGGTTGAGTAAACTGATTTTGGTAATTTGTGCTTTAATAGATTTGTGTGTTATGATTGCCACGCCTCCATATGAATCGGCCCTATCCCGTCGATGAATGTTATAGTTTCCTATCTTTAAACTGCTATTCGGTTCGAGCCAGGTCTCGGAAATGACACATATGTGTATTTTTTCTACCAATAAAAGGTTTTCTAAAGCAATTATTTTAGGTCTCAGACTTTGTGCATTCCACTGCAATAACTTGAGCTTAACTACATTGTTTTTATGATCTATTATTAACAAAACTACTAATAATTTCCAAAATATTACTAAAATACGGCCAATCAGAGATTTTATCTACAACTACTAAAAATAACCATTCAATACATGTTCTAATGACACTTTGAAACTTTTCGTGAACAGTTAGGTTACTCATAAATATGACATTTTTTAATCGCATCAATAGATCAGTAAATCGCATCCCATGCGAGTTGTTTACTTCGTCAGCGTTATCAGCTGATGGCTGTGGAATGCGGTCTGACAACTGTGGCGGCGGCGGCTCGCTTACTTCCCGCTCCGATGCACCCGTGTTGCTACGCGCGTAAACAGATGATTTGTTTTTCTTAGCATTTTGGGACTGCGGACGTCTGGGTGGCGAAAATAGTTGTGAGAACAGCAAAATATTTGGCGTGTACTTGTGATTACTCGTTGTTGGTCCTTCCTCTTCCAGGTCGACATATCTATTAGAAGTTGTTATATATGCCGTATCTTTAACTTGCCCTGAATTATCGCACGGCGGCTTAGAACTAGTTGTCGGCTGTACATACGTGTTATGGGCGACTCGGTAAGTGCAGTTAAATTCGGCCATCAGCTCCCTAAGTCGTCGTTCCTTAAGATACACAGGACATGTTCTGTTTAAGGCCATGTGACCCCCGTCACAATTAACGCATTTAAATATGGTCACCTCGCAGTTTTCATGATAACCTCCACATTTAGGGCAAACAACTATGAGTACTTACTTAATCACTATGTTATGGAGTGACTGCTATGCTTAGTGGTAGAGGGACGTACATACTTGTATTACAATATGTACAGAGTCGTTATTTACTTGAAACCGCGATAAACCCAATCATAATAGGCCCTCTTAGGTATTGTCATCGAGCTCGACCGAGCTTTCATCTTTATTGAATCTCGGAAATTCACATCATCGTTTTGTAGAGCGAAATCCATCCACTGCAGAAGAAGAAGAAGAAAAAAAAAGTTTTCGACAGCTTTTTACCGTCGTTAGCGTTTGCAGAATGCAACTTAGTTGCTGTGAAGACTGTTAGTACATATTAAAGCAAGAAAGAAATACAACAAAACCTTACAAACAAAACAACAACAACAACTTACAGACAAAAAATAACATTGAAAAAAGGAAAAGAGATGACACGGTCTTAGACTTGTTACGAAAACGGTCCTAACTCAGCATGTGTTGCCTGTGAAGCTAACCCTGGTCTTCCGTTGGGTTAAAACATAACATAGAAATAATTTACACCATAACCTTGATTGCCAATGCATTCAATGCATTAACCGCACCATTAAATAAAGTCTGTCCTTATATTGGAACAAATAACAATGTAATGATAAATTAAATACACATTACTTGCTACTCTAAGCATCGAGACATACAACTACAAGTAGCTTGACTTTCATTTGGATTTAGAGTGTTTTGCTTCTAGTTAGGTATATCATATGATATACGCCGCACGCGCGCGGAACAACGAAGTTCCGTGTCAGTAGAGGATTCTATAAACCTGCAGTTTGTGTTCTATTAAAGGCAGTATTCAATCCATCTGTTTTGTTTTGTCCTTATAAAGAAATAACTAAATGACATCTATCTATTTTTCAACGTCCGAAGGATCCCCTTATACGAGTATATATTTTAAATGTAGATAAGTAAAACTTAGATAGAATATTGAAACGCACCGTAAGAGCACATGCTGCGTTTTGTTAAAATTTTAAAGAGACCGAAAGACAGTCACGAACGTTAATCTACGACCCATTTCCAAAAAAATACCTTGTCGTCGTCAATGTCATCAGAGATTCCAAGTCATTTGTCACTTACAACAACTCAACCTTATTGCTGTACAAGTAATGTCAGATTGACTTTGGACGTAAGATGGGTCCTAACTTAAATTAACGTTCGTGACTGTACTTAAAACACGGGTGATTGACATGTTTCCAGTGACACGATCAGTTAACGCGCGGTAATTGGGATACAAGTTAAAAATATATCTTTTTATTTAGAAAAAATAAAAAGTTGTCCATATTATAAACAAATGAATTACGGTCAAGGACTTTAATTTTTATGTCACTATAGAACCCTATCATAATGACAGCGTTAATTATTAATTTCAGCTTTCTTTCACGTGGTTTGACGCTGTCATTATGACAGCTTCCATAGTGGCACAACAATTAAAGTCCTTTACTGTACCTACACTGCGATAATTCTTAAAAATATTTTGTATTTTAGAGACTGTTTTTTCTTTTCTAGTATTTTTTTGCAAATTCGGGAGCTTTGATGTCTTAATTAAAAAAACCTTAAATAGGTCAGTGTAATTGTAATCTACAAATCGGTCAATTTAATGTAATTCCTTTTGCCTTACGAGTTGCTGGCGAGTTTAAAGCGAGAGCCTAATTTGATTTTTTGGCTCACTTACAAGTTTTTTACGTCTAATGGCCACAAGTGTAAACTGTAGCGAGATCTCACTGTGAACTTATATATTTACACATATATAGTTCATATAGTATATATACCGGGTGTTGCCTGTAACAGGAGCAATAAATTGAGTAACAACATTTATTCTACAACTTTTGAACATAACTTATTGTTAACCAAATATTAATGAATTTAGATTTTCTAAGCAAGCAATGTATTGCGAAAACTACGAGTTACTAGGCTGACAGTAGATGTCAACTAGACTATTGGATGGAGTACATTAAAAATACTATTTAGTTTGTTCAAAAATATCCCAAATAATAAATTACATATTTTTTTAAAGTTGTAGAACAAATGTTGTTACGTTTATAGAGTAGAAGCGATCCCTCAATTTATTGCTCCTATTACAGGCAGCACCCGGTATAAAGCGACAACTCATGGTCCCATCTCGTATGTCACTTAATTTAGGGCTTATATTCCACCATTCTAAAGCCCATCTTGCTCTGACGTCTTAATCACACTGTCGACGCTGTGCTAACTCCTATAAAGTGTTTTTTAAAGGAGTATACGTAGAGCTTACATAATTTTAAAATAGATAGATTGATTCAAGAGAAGCGAGGGCGGGTCGTCAAGTATAAGCGTTATAATAATGTTGATCATACGATAACATGTCTAAAGCAATAAGGTTTGATCGAGTAGAATAAAGACACGGTACAAGGGTTACCTACTTTTCATAACGATTCTGAAAACGTGGTGAATTAGGTTATCCCAACAAAAAATTACTTTGTGGTTTACGATATATTTCATGTATTTAATGTTCAACAAGCTGCACGCCGTTCCTGCATCTCGATGACAACCATATTTTATTTTATTTTATTTTATTTTATTTTGTTTAATATTTCCTTCGAAGCACTACTAATATAGTTATTAAGATACCTTTGTTTGTTACTAATACTCTATGGACCTTAAAACGTCCCATATTTTAATTTTTTTTTTAATTGTGTAATGTATGTGCAGTTAGCGTTAAAATTGGCTAAGTACCTTGTCGCTTTACTGTCAAACAAGATCATCTGATGTGTAATTGCGATAAAGTAAAAAAGTCGCTTAAAGTGACCAGTTACTTTTGACGCTGACTGTACCTAAAAAGCGGACAATAACGAGTCATAGCGGCTAACAGAACTTAACACAAGTATATTTTAGAGGATGGCCTTTACTATCATATTGACATGAACACAACCAATATTTTTTATTTGTTTACCTTGGTCGTTGTTAGAGGCTCAACTGACACCATTTTTTTACCAAGGACTTACGATTAGTTTGGGTACAGAAAACAATAAAGATGTGGTAGGTACTGTAAGCCTGGTAGGCGCCTATTCCTAAACGTAATACATAGTTTACGCACTTTTATCTAAGCTACGCAGAATAAAAATATACTTCTTGCTGGGTTTCTTGAGTTTATTCTTTTAATTATCTTAACGTTTAAATATACATTAGTTTACGTGTGAATGCCAACGCGGTCCGTTGGAGACTCTCGAGCGTTCCCTTGAAAACCACCGGCGGGCAATCCATATTTCGTAATCCTTTTCTATACAAATGATTAAGAGACATTTTGACATAAGAAAATAAAAAAAATAAAACAATAAAAGGAGTATTTATTGCTACATCCTTCTTTCATTACATCACTCGCCCCTCTGGAAGCAAGGTTCCTACCTATGCTATCCTATACGAAACCCTAATGATTACCTAAGGAGGGAACAATACATTAAGGGGGATCGTCCTGCTCTACAGGATAATTTCCTGTGACAGTACCACATCTAATGCCAAAACTTGTGTTAGTGACGTACCATGCGTCATCGGCATCGTCTGCGCTACTTGCCATAGCAAATTTCGCCTTTTAGAAAACCCTACCAAAAAAATAAAAGACGAGATCCATAGTTAACCTTCTTCTTCTTCTTCTTTTTTCTCTATGGCGTTCCGTAGTGATTTCGCCATGTCAAGTTTGGTGAGGGAGACTCTGCTTAAGGAATGGGTTTCGTGAAAGAGCAAGTGAAAAGGAAATGGAATAAAACGGAAAGGAAAGGAATATTAAGATAGGAATGCTGATGAATCACCTGAGACAAAACATACAATTATTATATAAATACAATATTACATAAGTACTAATTTTAAAAAATAGAAGTTTACTTAAAACTAAAGTTTAATATTATTGTATCTGATATATTCACAAAGAGTATATACAAAAGGGGTATAAACAAGAGCTAGGAGAAATTTGAAATTTGTAGGACGAGGGATTTCAGTGGGGAGAATATCATAAAGGGAATGGGGATATTTAGAGCAACTAAAGAAGATGTGGTCAGGAGAGCCCTCGTCTAGTCCACATTCACAAACAGAAGGGTGAATTTCAACAAGCGTCAAATTATCCTAATTTTGGTGGTATTTTTTATTTTCTTAGTAGGGTTTACAATTAAACGTTTAAGTGACGTCATTAGTCATTATAAAAACAGTGTTAAAATGGCCCTTTATTATACCAAGTGTTTTTTAAGATATAACGATTTTACTAATTATGTACCACCAAAATTTTTATTATCCACCAAAATTACTTTTCTTAGAAAAACTCACGATCAATAATAACATATCGGGCTGATTAAAATATAATTGTTAGGGAATCGCAAAAGCCACCAAAATTGTACCACCAAAATTTTTTTTTTTTTTTTTTTTAAATTAAAAACAAATGTTTTAGTTTAACAAAAACTTAAAAAGACACCATAAACATACTTGAAAAAACTATCACACAACAAAACTTTTTGCGAAATAATGACTTATCTAAGTTATCACGATTAATAAAGTGTATTTCATACCACCAAAATTAGATACTTATGTGCTTAGCGGGAAGACGCAGAAAGATGGTACAAATCTTTCACCGTCTATTGCTAGAGTGAAACTGAACGAACATCTGACGCTATATTTGTTTGTTTAATCACGTTTCGTTCGATCATAAAATCAATTTCAATATTCACCACCAAAATTAACTATTTCGCTTGGACAGTTTTATTTACACTGCTCCGAGTTTCCTTTTACTTGCAAATGCAAAAATTGATACATTTTAAAATACCTCAACTAATAAGGAATACAGATAAATAAAATATAAGTCTATTTGAGGCTTAATAAGTTTGTACCACGACATATCAGTATATGCGGGAAGTACAGGACACGACACCAAAATTGATTTTGGATTGAAAATATTTTTTTAAGATAAATATAATACGTTAATAATAATTTTAACTTTGGCTCAATATGGTACTTTGAGTAAGATTATTTATAAAATAAATAGTTTTCCAATACATGTACTTTACACCCCAATTATCACGTCTGCCGCTCAAAAAATGTGGTTGAGATAATTACCCAGAAGTATCTTTAACATGGAGCATAGCAAGAAAAACTGGAGTGCAAACATGGCCAATTCTCAACCTGCAAACTGTTGAGACAGTACTCTTGTTAATTTCTTTGAATTTAAAAATTCATGGTTTGGGAGGAATTGTGGCCTGAATATCTGCATAATTTTTGCCCTTAGTTTTACTAACAGTAATAAAATGATCCTTCCAATGACAAGACAAGGATTGTTTAGCAAGTGGAATGAGGTCTGAGGAAAAGGCAACATAGTGTTCCAGGGAGTCACTAGTAATAGCATCTTTCGCACAAAGATCAACTGTCACATTACCTTGAATACCACTGTGACCCGGGATCCAAGCCAAAATAACTTTGATTCCTTGATAATGACAACGTAAAAGAACCCTTCTGATATTTAAAATAAAAGGGAACTTAGTCTTGGATGTGAATTGGTTTGACAATATTGCTTGCAGACAACTTTTAGCATCAGTTAAAATGACAGACCTATTAAGTTTATGTGATTCAATATACATAAGAGCCTCAAGGATAGCAATAGATTCTCCAGTAAATACAGAAGAAAAAGAAGGACACTTAAAATTAAGGATGATACTATACCGAGGAATCCAAACTGCTGCACCAACACAACCAGAGGCAGATAATTTAGAAGCATCCGTGTACACTATTAGCCAATCCCTCCAATGTTCACCTATGTATGTGTTAAGCTGAGCATTAGCAAATGGGGAGTCCTTATCAATGCCAAGATCCAAGAGAATATTAGGTTGAAAAACTAAAGCATCAAAAGGAGTATCAAAAAGTGGAAATAACTGACTTTGAAAAACTGGGCAGGGGAGACTAACAAATTTTCTAAAGCTATTAAAGAGGCATGGGTTTTTTTTGTGAGACCAGAAACTTTTAGAGGAAATTAAGTCGGAAAGAGTGTGTAATTTAGCAACAAGAGGATGAGAAGACGATTGGACTAACTTAAATAGGAACCTGTCAGACAAATACTGTCTTCTTATATGAAGAAGGGGATCACAACACTCTGCTTGAAGTGCATTGATAGGGGAAGACTTCATGGCACCAATTATTAAGCGCAGGCATTACAATACAATACAATACAAATACTCTTTATTGAACACCAAAAATAAAAAATAAAAACAGAACATGGAACAGTACATTTAAAACAGTGCATTTGTATTGAATTTTATCCAAAAAATCAAGAGCAGCCTTATTACAAGGTTCAAGCAGAAAAGAACCATAATCTAAATGGCTCCGAACTAAAGCATTATAAATTAGTTTTTGGGTGAATGGGTGAGAACCCCACCAAACACCAGAAAGAGACCGCAAAATATTAATATTCCTTTCACATTTCTTGACAACATAATTAGAGTGGGGCATGCCAGTCATCCTAGAATCTAGTAATACTCCCAAAAACTTAACCTTATCCGTAACTGGGAATGATTGGTTTTCAGATAGCACAGAAATAGTCGGAGTAGATCTCTGTCGCGAAAAGGGAACAACACTACTTTTGGCAATTGAAAGGGAAAGGCCATGAGCTGAAAGCCAATCGTTCAGATATCGAATAGCAGAGTTGAGAAGAGCAGAGGCTTTATCCACATTGCTAGAGGAGACATACAAGGCTATGTCATCAGCATATTGAAAAATGTTGCAAAAAGGAAGAACGAGAGTTCCAGGTCATAAGTGTAAATACTATAAAGAATAGGACTTAAAACAGACCCTTGGAGGAGTCCCTTCCACACAACTCTAGGAGGGAAAATTGAATTTTTAATTTTAATTGAAACAGATCTACCTAAAAACAAATTACATATAAGATTAATTAGTCTTAATGGGATATTCAAATGTATCATCTTCTGCCTTAGTACTGGAAGGAGGACATTATCATATGCCGATGACACATCCAAGAAGACTCCAACAAGAGTCTCTTTTTTAGATAAAGCAATGTGAATATCAGTAACCAAAGTACTGAGACTATCCATAGTACTTGACCCCTTACGAAAGCCAAACTGACTTAATAGTCAGTTTAGCTAATGCTAAAATACCAGAACTCTCTACAAACCATTCTAATCGATTCTTAATTAAATGTTCTAAAATTTTGGACATAGTGCATGACAGAGCAATAGGTCTGTAACTACAGGGATCACTACTCGATTTGCCAGGTTTTAAAAAAGGTAAAACTAACTGATTTTTCCATTCGACAGGGAGGGCCCCCGATGCAAAGATGCAATTCAATATATTTAAAAAATGTTTTTTAACAGTAATACTACTTTGGCAAATAAAAGAATAAGGGATCCCATCAACTCCAGGAGCAGAATCTCTGAGACCCTCTAAAACAACAGACAACTCTTCCCAAGAAAATATAGCATCAAATTTATCGCAAGGGACAAAATCTGAAGAAAAGAATGAACATTCTTCCCTAGAAGGAGCAGAAGGCGGAGCCAACTTATTACAAAAAGCTTCCACCCAAACAGGCGGCTCATTACATGTGATGGTTTCTATACTCATAGCTCCACGAAATCGCCTAATGCTTTTCCAAACCATAGAAGCAGGAGTAGTTGGAGAAAGCATTTCACAAAATCTGCGCCAACCAGACTTTTTCTTTTCAGCTAACATCCTAGTAGCTTTAGCAGCCACTCTCTGGTAATTGGAATAGTTTTCAGAACACATTGACCTAACATAAGCTTTTTCTGCCTCTTTCCGGTCCCTACATGCTACAGTACAATCACTGTCCCACCAAGGTAATGACTGAGATTTATTCTTGCCAAAGTTTATAAGGGGAATAGATTCATTAGCCGCTTTTAAAATAGCTTCTTTAAAAATATAATAAGCAGAATGGGCATTGAAAATAGATACTGGAGAAAAACTTAATAATGAGAGGTCTAAAGAGGATCTAAATAAAGACCAGTCAGCTTTTGAAACGTTAAATTTCAAAAGCGGGACATAATCAGATTGGATGGAGGGGCTAGAAGAAAGAGGATAAGAAAGGAAGATAGGATAGTGATCACTACCATGGGAGTTGTTATGAATAGACCAAGAAAGAAGGGAAGCAGTGGAAGGAGATGTAAGAGTAAGGTCCACTGCACTTTTAACATTTTGAGATGGTGAAACTCTTCGAGTGGGAGAGCCATCATTCATTATGCAAATATTTAAATCATCACAGATATCTAAGAAAAGGGAGGACAGAGAGTCAGATTGATGCGATCCCCAAGAAATATGATGGATATTAAAGTCCCCCAATATAGCAACAGGGGTAGGAAGTGAGGCAGCAATTAAATGAAATTCAGCAAGAATAGAGGGGTTAGGATCTGGAATATATATAGACTGAAAGAAAAGATACATTATGAGCTCTCACAGCAATAGCATTAATACCACTGCTGTGAGGGGGAAGAGATATTTCTTTAAAAAAAATTGACCTAGAAACTAAAAGTGCAGTACCGACATAGCCATCAGTCCTATCATCCCGAAGACATGAAAAACCAGGGACCCTAAAATGGGATCCAGGCTTAAGCCATGTCTCCTGAATGGCAAGGACAGATAACTTAAATTTATTAATTAAATATACTAATTCATTTTTTTTATTACGAATACTATGACAATTCAACTGAAGAATTGTTGCCATTATTATTAAATTTGGAGAAAAGCTCAGACAGTTTACTTAAGACAGTGTTCGGTGGGCAATCGGTTTGAGAAATGAAGTTAATCAGAATGTTAACCAGAAGTTCTAGCCAATTATCATTAGACGATGTTGAATTGCAATTATTGCCCAGAAGGGCACTTCCGTTCGGGAGAGAAGGTTTGGGTTGAGCTACTAATGACTGATGGACTTTTTTATCATATCCAGGGCTAGAGGGGGGGGGAGAACGTCTGGGAGTTAGAACTGTTTTTCTATATGAATATGACTAAGGATGCATATTTTGAGAAAGATCAGAAAAAGAGTTCTGACTCTCTTGCGATGGGAAGAGGGGAGGTGACATACGAGCAGTATCTGCGAATGATCGTCTTACTTGAGGAAAGCGAGCAGAGGCTTCAGTGTAAGAAACACTCTCCTGGGACATGACTAGTTTGATACTTTTCTGGCGGGCATGTTCTGGGCAAGAAGAGTCAGTGGCTTTATGAGCTCCAGAGCAAAACAAGCAAGTAGGAATTGGAGACTGGCTATTACAAGAAATTCCTTGATGAGGCTGTGCGCAGATAAAACAGCGCTCTTTAGACCGACATTGAGGGGCAACATGACCAAATCTGCAGCAATTGTTACACTGAATAGTAGGAAGTACATATGTAGACACTGGCAGGGATGTGTAAAAACAGTATACACATGATGGGAGCTTTTGTCCCATAAAAGTCAAAACAACTGTTTGAGTTGGAATCCAAACCGGGGAATTACTATCATTGAAAGACTTTCTGTTAAGTCTCCGCGCTTTAACAATTTTGCCAAACCCTTCTGGAACCTCAATTGCTGTCACTAACTCCTCTAAGGTCCACTCAACTGGAACTTGACGTACAATACCCATGCGAGTTACATTATAAGAAGGGATAATAACATCATATTTAGCAGCTATCAGAGCTGGATGGACAAGAAAGGAGTTTGCGTCATCAGCCGATTTGAATTGGACAGAAACACGGTTTCTCCCAATCTGTTTAATGCCGTCAATAATAATGTTTTTAATATTGTTCCTATATAGGAAATGGCCGAATTTTATACCGCGAAGAGTACTGCCAACAGCAGAGTCAGCAACAGTTTTGCTAACATGGACCAGATAAGGACCCACATCTTGACTACTATAAGTTTTTTTATTATTTTCAAAGTCCGGTAGCACAAAGGTTGATTGCACGGAGCCAACAACTTGGGCAGAATGTATTTTTTTTTGAGGCAAATTTAAGCACTCATTGGTCGGAAGGCGTTTCCTACTAAAATTTTGTTGATCGAAAGAATCTATAACCATTTCGGAATTTGAAAGGATGGATAAATCTGACCCGCCATTTTTCCCGCCTCCGGGATCAGGAGGTTCAGCATCCATTTTACAGACTAATTACAGAATAACTACGGTACCTACGGTAACTACGGACAATAACGGTATGCAAATAAACTAAATAGATGAATCAAACAGCGCAAATTAAATATTTTAACACTAAACTAATAACAATACACGAGTACACTTGTGTCAGGCACTAGACCATAGAGCAGAGTCATAGTTAACCTTACATATCTACTGCTAAACATGCTTGACAGCCCAAGCACTGAAGGTGCATGGTCAAAAAGAAAGACTCAATTCGCTTTATACGTTGCCAGCATAAAACATCGTACCAAAGAGGTTGGTATCAATGGTGGTCCCGTGACCCATGTAAGCCTGGTAGGCGCCTATTCCTAAGCGTAATACTTTACGCACTTTTATCTAAGCTACGCAGAATAAAAATATACTTCTTGCTGGGTTTCTTGAGTTTATTCTTTTAATTATCTTAACGTTTAAATATACATTAGTTTACGTGTGAATGCCAACGCGGTCCGTTGGAGACCCTCGAGCGTTCCCCTGAAAACCACCGGCGGGCATTCCATATTTCGAAATCCTTTTCTATACAAAAGATTTCGAGACATTTTGACATAACAAAATAATAAAAAGAAAACAATGAAAGGAGTATGTATTGCTACATCCTTCTTTCATTACAGTAACTATCTACTTTGGTACAGTCAGCTCAGGTGCAGAAGTAGGTGGATAGTCGAAGAACTCAGGATCAGTACCCGCTTCTATCGTCAAAAGAATAGAGCGTGTGTATGAAATTTGAGCTTTGCGACTGTCCATCTACTTTTGCTGCTGACCGTACACGGAGATTCACGTAAATATAAACATTTAATTAGTTTTAGTGAATTGTGTTTAAACTATATATTTTCGTGAAAAGATTCAGAGGGTTACATTTATGTAACCAACCTATCATAAAAAGGATTACGCAATACCAGAGGAACGAAACTTGCTGGGCTTTAAGGAGGTGTTTCAAAATTCAGCTCTAAAACAAGTTCTAGTGTTCGTGTCAGATTAAAAAAAAGCATTCTATTGATGTTTATTAAGAGAGTTTTACCCTTTTAAGACCTGGGCCAATTGTTCTGCAATTAACAACTGGCTATACTATAGGCACCATTAATAACTTGATTGGATTCGGCCGCTAAATCTAAAGAGTTTTTAAAACACAGAGGTTTTCTTGCCTATTGTGTTCTATGGTTGACAATGAGATTCCGTGACCGTACGCATATTACGCACCTACAAAATTCGTGTAAAGGTGTACTATATAAGAGTCATTATAATATACTATATGGTAGGTGTGATCGAAAGAAGGTACCGTAGCGAGTGTGAATGTTGAACTCGTATACCGTGCTAGGTCTGAGTCGTTTTTTTAATCTCACTGAACGTTAGTGAGAATAATGAAAATGACATCAAGTGGTGATCTCATTTACAAGTGGGTTAGTGGGTATTTGATTTAATATGCGTGAGAATATTATCTCACCAGAGAGATGAAAATGTACAAACTTCCAGAAATACGTAAAAAAATGCCGTTTTAGTGAGCCTTTTGTCACTGGATTATAACTATTTAAAAATCGATCGCCTCATCTTGCGTAGGTATAATAAAAAAAAAATGCAATTAATTTGATTCCGCCCTAGGCTAGGTATTTATGGACTGATGGACGTACAGAAAGGGTTGGGTATGGTGTGATATTTCACTACGAGTAACCCATTCTTTTAGTTCGTGTATATTCTAGACTTTAGCTTGATTGATAATGTTGTTTATAGTGGTGGAACGATAGGACTGAGGTTAGAGAATTAATTATTTTAATACGTGACTAATAAATTTTATTACATATTATTCATATTTATCTTAATGTTGAATCATGAAGCTCGGGGCCCTGTCCATGAAATAGTGACTCATCGCACAAATCCGCAACTAAACACTCAAAGAGGTCATCCAAAATTTATTACCTATGCACTATATATTATTATCTAATCTGTGCATACATTTACTTAAAGTTAACAATAACTCCAATAAATGTCTGACACTATGCTGACTGGCACCCAATTTCGTGCATTAAAAATAGTTTTAAGTTATATCTCTAAATTATATTCAATTTGTATTATATTTTACTATTATTGTTTTGTGTAATGCGTGGGTTTAAATTAATTAAATTTTATCACAACACGAGAACATCCAAAAAAATACTATGATTATTTTTCAAATTGTTTATCAAGAAACATTTAAAAGAACATACGTGCATGAATGCATGCTTTGTTCTTGATAATGACTAAAACTAAACAATACATAATAAAATGTTGCTAAACAAATGAAACGCTATATTTAAAGGCCGTAAAGGAGTTGATTCATATATTTTGGTTTACCACCCACGATTCCAATACTTTGAACTAAGGGCATTTCGTCTATTTTTAAAGCATCGTACATCGAACACTACTTACTTAACAATTGTTACTTCGTTTCATCATCCCCAAAGGAGTCAAACTAATTTCAAAATACCTACCCCACGTGAGCAAATCTAATTGAATCGATTGTCAGAACCCTCCAGCCTGCCCAGACGGCCCCCTCGTCTGGCTGGGGTGAGATCGTGACCTTGCTGAACCCTTAGCCGGAAACGATATTTAAATATACTCTAGATTTGTACAACTTCAACGTCACATGTACAACCATAGAAATAAGTTTAAAGTATAATTGTTTGTAAAAACTAGTCTACTAACATAGCTGGGCGGGCCACCTTTAATCAAATAGTTAACTTCGTTAATCGGTAATCCGTTACTAAAAAAGTTAACTTCATTAAACGTTAAAGCGTTACATTTCGGAAGATTTAACGCAAGTTAACGTTAGTCGTTGATCCGTTAAAACGCATTAAAAATTTCATTTTTTATCGTTGCGTTAGTGGTCTACTTATAAAAAGGGTTTAGGTTTAGGTTCTGGAAGTTAACCGGTTAGGAACGAAAAAGAAGTGTATAATTGGAGTGTGTAATTTAGTCATCTGACATACGAGTAATGTTCATATTATCCTAAATAAACATTAATAAGTTCTCGTCTGAAAGCGGGCCTGAACGTATTTTTGACGACGCAGCGCGGTACGTGCGGTATTTTTTTAAATAGTAGGTACTGGATTAACGATTAACGGACTTGGGGAAATTTACCGGAAGTTAACGAGTCCGTTAACTTTGTTTAAAGTTAACTTATTTGTTTTTTTTTTTATGGCATTGAGAAGGCAAACGAGCACACTGGCCACCTGATGGTAAAAAAATAAGTGGAAACTGTGACCCATAGACATACGCATTCACAAGATTGCAATCCTAAGACTGCAAATGCGTTTCCAACCCTGAGGTCTAAGTTGGTATGCCTCTGTGCTAGTGTGTTATTTTACCAACCGCATTTCTATGGATACTATGGTATCCAAGCACTGTCAAATGGTTAAAAGTTAATTCGTTACTCGAAAAGTTAACTTCCTTAATTAACGATTAACGGATTAACGAGTTAATGCCTAGATATATCGCACTTTTAGAATTATAGTGACCTAATTAAAACATTTTCAGCTTTCAATTTCGAGTCATAAATTTAGTATAATAGAGACCAAAGTCGAAATTCAAAATAATGTGGATTAGGTCATTATAATTCTAAAGATGCGCTATGTTCACTAACATAAAGGAAAAAATATTGATCTGATTTTGAAGTTGCACTGCTTATTTTAAGTAAGTAACACGACTTTTAATCTTGTAAAAAAAGCTTGACACCCAACTACACATAATGAAAAAAAATCGACGCGATCACTGGGTATCTGTTATTATAATGTTCCGCAAAAGACAATAGTATTTCATGCGAGACGAAAATCAAGTGAGACTGTTGCTTGGGGTCCGATTGTTTTGTTTGGAAGTCGGTTGCAATGACGTCGCAGTGTTGTCACGCGCGCGGCGGCGAGCTCGGGCAGGTGGGTCGGCGCCGCGGCAGTCGCAACGCTCGCGCCGACCGCGCCACCCGCTTCACTCCCGCGCCGCGACCATGCTGCTCTCCGCGCTGCTGATCGCCGCCCTCGCCGCCGCGGCCGCCCAGAACGAAACCCGCCCACCGGCGCCTCGCCGAGAACAGTTTCGAGTAATCTACGAATGGAACGTCATCGACTTCGACTGGGCCTCCCCGGCCGATCGGGAGGCCTACCTCAATACAAGCAGATATATTCCCCAGAACGTCCTAATATCTGGAGTAAGTTACTACGGCGGAAACCTGTACGTGACAGTGCCGAGGATGATGGCCGGCGTCCCGGTGACGCTCGCGACGATCCCGGCGAACCAGAGCGACACGTCGCCGCGGCTGCGTCCGTTCCCTAGCTGGGAAGCCAACGCCGTTGGCGACTGCGCCGCGCTGCAGTTTGTGCAGAACGTGCAGGTGGACCGCAACGGGCTCATGTGGGTGCTGGACAACGGCCGTGTCGGCACCCTCACCGATAACCCCGACTCCAAGTGCCCTCCCTCCATCGTGCTCATTGACCTCAAGTCGGGGAATAATCAAATGGAGCGAATTCCGTTACTCGCGTCTTCAGTGAATTACAGTTCGACATATCTGAACGATCTCGTTGTCGATAACAGGCGTGATGGAGATTACGCTTACATTACGGACAACAGTGCCACTGACCCAGGTATTATTGTTTTCCGTCGCAGTGATAAAAAATTCTGGAAAGTGCGCGACTCTCCCTCCATGATGGCCATAGCGGAAGCTTCTACTTTCCGCATCAACGGCACTACCGTAGAACTCCCGGTAAATGTCGACAGCATCGCTCTGGGACCCGAATTCTTAACCGAAGGCGCAGTCGACAGAACCATTTATTACTGTCCGCTGTCTAGTTTCCACCTGTATGCGATTAACGCATCAGTTTTACGTAATGAATCTGTCATTCAAAAAGACGGAGGAATACGCCCATATGTGGTCAATATCGGAACTAAGACTTCTCAGACTGACGGGATGAAAATGGATTCAAATGGCGTTCTTTACTTCGGTCTGGTTGGCAACTCGACTATTGCAGAGTGGAACACAAGCCTGCCGTTCCAGTTCGGCCAGAGGACGATCGCGCGGGATGCTAACTACATTCAGTGGGTTGACCGTTTCGCTTTCGACGATAGTGGCAATATTTACGTCGTCGTCAACAGATTGTTTAATTTTATGAAGAACGAAGTGTCCACTAACGAGGTGAATTATAGAATTCTAAAGTCACACACGGGGTCGAAGAGCTATGTATTCGCGGAGGAGCTGACGCCACCCGGGGGGTTGCCGGGCGGAGCCCCGGCGCTGCGCGCGTTGGCGCCCTCCGTGCTGCTGCTGGCGCTCGCGCGCCTCTTGGCCTAGAGGCCGGAGTGCCCCGGCCCTGACCCTGAGAATGTTTAGTGCGCGCTCGGACTGATGCGTATCATTACCAAATATTAAGAGTTACCTTGACCTCGAGGTCGACCCAGTGATAATATGAATGAAAGCTGTGCATATTGACGAATTATAATATTATCGTAGATTAGGCGGAGTTCGCTCGCGGGCCTCGCACGGGTCAGAGTCGTGAAGAAGAGGCTCCGCCGCATCCGCGACGAAAGGTCGGGGACAAGTTGCCAAACCCGCGGCGAACAATTAACATTCCAGCTCTTTGTTTAAACTTAAGGAGCTTCATCGATCATGCAATATTTATTCATTAACATACCAATAAAACATGTAACAAATTGATAATTTAAATGATGTAAAGCTCAATTCAAACTTCTAGGAGTGTTAAACGTGTGTAATTAATATAATGCCCGATTGTGTAAAATAACAATGGATACATTTCAGTACGTTTAATATTGTAACTAAAACTGTAAGGATGGCCTGTGTGGACGTGACTGTATGTTTAATTTTAAAATAATACACGTGTTTATCTTATTAAAGTGTTTGTAGTTTTTGTTATCGCCCGGTTAAACCCGCTGTAATTGCGTCAACGGAAAGCGGAGCGCTGCTCAGCGGCCATTGCATCGGACGTAGGCTATCTGAGGAAGTCACAAATATTAATAGTATTACATATTAATGGTATCGCACAAGATTTATATACAGAGTGTAAATTTCATACGGGCATATAATTTAACAGCAGTTAATATACACACTAATTAACGTAAAAACTTGGGTTATAGCAACATTAGTTGTAGGTTTTGCTACTAATTAATCCAGCAAGCAATTAAAGCAACCACGAATTCATAATGTCATGAATTACAGTTCGCAATTTGTTTACTTCGCCAATAAATGACAAAAATAAAGATCACTAATTTTATCCCGTTTTA
This sequence comes from Acleris holmiana, assembly GCA_949316455.1. Lineage (NCBI taxonomy): Eukaryota > Metazoa > Arthropoda > Insecta > Lepidoptera > Tortricidae > Acleris > Acleris holmiana. The sequence continues at coordinate 12,735,732 of OX438770.1, forward strand.
AATGAAATTACTTATTCATCGTGGCGGTTCACTCGCCTGAGATAAGTACTTATGTTCTAAATGTCGTCCTTGCACTTGGATACAGGTAATACATTGACGACTGACGCTCTCACACTTCATACATTGCTCCTAAGACAAACCTAAAAAAATAACTACGCTTCAATAATAAAAGTCACCAACAAAATATATTTCTCATTTGATTTGAATGATCGTTAACTACGTCTAGATAAAATATGTGGCCGTATGAAATTTACGCGCAGTATTACCAAGTAACAGATAATTACAACGCGATTTAATGCACCTAAGCAATAAAAAATGCAAGTTTTGAAAACCCATCAATAGAAAAGCATTTACAGCATCAGGACTAAAGGAGTTAGAACTTAAAGTATTGTAGAAGTCTTTGAAAAAAATATAATGGGGTAGGGGCTAGACTAAAGGGATTCATATAGGTAGTTTACATTAATCCATTAGATGCACTCCACAAATGGCCCTGATGCATTTCTTCTGAGCTCTACCATGTTACGCTTTTAATGCAGTCTTTTTAGAGGAAACATTTCTTGATTTTATGCTTCATGGATGGTTGTTCTTAAGACAAAAATAAAAAAAAATAGGTGAAAAGGGAACATATTGAGGTTATACAAAATGTTTACTAAATAAGAAAAGTCCGATGGTATGGAGTATACATAACCACATACATATACAGGGTATTTTTTATAGGTGCACAAATTTTAATATTTGCTTCGCTATTGTTAATCAAGAACACATGTTGTGTTATTTTTACTCCAGCTTAAAAAATATTAGAGATATTGCCGATTCAATGATTTCACTAACTTAACGATATTCATGAATCCTCTAATGCAGGGGTGCGAGGAGAGGGGAGTGTTGTTAAGTAAGTTAATAAATTAAATTTCAAATTTAGAATATCAGTAGGAGAGGGGCTTATTGTCTGATAAGCTGTACATGAAATTTCAAAATTCGAATATTAATACAGTGTATCGCATACCTACAGCTTGCATGTCATCAGTTCTAGTGTGACTTTGTGTCCACACGAGTAGGTAAAAGAGAGATAACTTGCAACAAAATATTTTTTTTGAACGCGTTTTACTGTCGTAATATATTATATTAACGATACAAAATCATTATGTTAAAATGTATGCACTGATAAAAAAATTACCCTGTATAACTACACTCAAAAGCATAACCCATCTTGTTGGGCATTTAATAAAAAATGCACACATCGTAATGTAACAAAAACCTCGACAAGTTTTAGCGCCACCTTCCTAAGAAACCATATCTGACAAGTTAAAATTAAATTTCTCTGATCTCATTTAGATTATTGATAATTAGTCTCGAGAGGCAATGTGTCAAATAACGTGCCAAACTAGTTTGGCTGCGGAATGAAAGCTTTGATGGACTAACGATTGAATCCGGAGTCGATTGGTCGACATAAAACAAACAATTTTTTGTCCCCTGATTAGAGAGGATAACGTAGAAAGTAAAAGCATTTGAAAGTGTATCTCGTATTAAAAGCAGATTGTTATTTAACTATCGCATACTTGTGTTCTGTCTTCGTGATTGGCAATAACATTTAACAATGGTCCTGGCTTCTGTAGTCTAGTATACGCTACTGTTAAAACAGATAAAAAGGGCAGTAAACACCTGACTCGTTTAGGTTCAATTAGCACCAGATGATAAATTGATCAGCGTTAAGTAATTTACTTCAAGAACGTGGTCTTTGAGTGTAGAACCTAGTATGTCAAAATATCGAATTAAGTAATATAAGTACATAATTTATTATTTATGCAGATCAAACATCAATTATCCATCATCATTTCCTACACGATTAGATTACACACAGATAATGCTGAAATAGTATGAGAAAATTATATTCCTGGATCTGACGTAAATAGCTTCGTGTTTGCAGAAACAGATAATCGATATAGCCGCGAAGCAGCAGTGTTTGCGTCGTTGTGCTCCGGTGTGCGGGGAAGACAACAGGTAGAATGACGAGGTCATTTATCGGAAGTCGTTTTTTTTTGAGGTTCGCAGGGCTTGATATTGTTAATGTCCGGGCCTGTGACCCTGTCTGCTCTTTTGCCTTCTTCAGTCTTTAAAAAAGCCTGCATAATTTACTAAATCGTCAATAACGGGCCATTTGAAAAAAAAAACATTTTATCTACACAGCTCGGAAATATGAATATTTTTAGTCTGGTTCGATGACCGAAAACATCACTTCTATGACAGGCAATTTCCATACAAAATAAAAAAAAAACCTTGGCCTATTTTATACTAACAAATTATAATTATTCATAAAAAAGAATAGAAAATCCTTGTAGTACTTGAGTACTTGTATATGGAGTATTATGTGCAATTTATGCCCTTAACTGCCTTTCCGCCCCTTTATATGATTCGTCTATAAATCTGGTACTTTCTACCCTCGGCAACAATGTACAAACACAATTAGTTACTAGCCACCAATTTTATACTGACAATGCTAGTAGAAATACTTTGGCAGTACCTACTCCAGGTAATATTTCTCGGTTTCGATATTCTAGTTTAATCGCAGTAATATCAACATACCCTGCATTCCTCTTGCTTTACACATTTTATCGGAAAGTGGCCAGTTACCGGGAGATGGCGCGTAATAGACGATTTACCCTACATAGTCTATTGCTAGTGAAAGAAAAGAAAGAAAGTAAGAAAAATACATTTATTCACTACACACATAAAAAAGTAAAAACAGAAAACGGCAATAAAAAGAGTAGTGAGTGTGTCTTCGCGGCAGTGAATCGGACACCGGCTCAGCATAATGCTGGGGTGTTAAACACCTACAGCGCTGATTTTCAGCTAGCGCCGTTTGTGACAGACGGGCGGTACGCTAAACGAATAAATAGAATAAAAGAAAAAAAAAACTGTGTTTCTATTTTCATAATTCCTCTTGACTAGCTGCCGCTATCTCACTCGAAATCGTACCTGACAGTTTGTTTGTCACTCGTGTTTCATAGAAAAACGATAAAATAGAAGCAAAATTCTGTTGCGATAGTAATGCAGGCATAATGGTAATTCACATTCCAACTCTAGGTTATTCCAGGTATCGATGATGTACCCTCCTTGTTTAATTGTCCGACATTGTGACTACTAGCCGTCGCCGACGTTACGGTCATCGGACCGAAGCCCCATCAGCTGTGAAGGTCGGTCTTACATTCATGATCACTACTTGTTTTTGTCGTTTTCAATGTCTCCAATCAGCCGATGGAAGTCAATTTATTTTGAAGTTCTAGCTCTTTTATGGTAATAAGGCTGTGTGACGGGGCTGATGGCCCCTCCGCGATCAAGACCTATATCTTTTTAAAAGGCTGAAGCTCTCAGGCTGGCATTTGGACTTTGTTTAGTAGGTAGAAACTTGAAATTTGAAATTAATGTTGTGGTAATTAAAAAATGTGTCACCGAAGAAATATGCTTTAACTTACAACGCTCCTATATCTTTAAATTTTGTAATCGTCCTGAATCGTCGTGAAAACGGCCTGCCCTAATATTAATATTGTTGAAAAAAAAAATGTACCTACTAGGCAATAATTTATTTTATAAGACAATAGTGTGTTTTATAGTTTTTTTGGAAACAGATAAAAATCTTTGTATTGCGTGTGGTTGGTAAAATTGTCCAAAATGTCTATATCCTAAAAAGCAACAGGTACAGAAATGGCATTTGAAATGAAATGAAATGAAATGAAAAAATATTTATTGCTGCTGGACACATAAATTACAGTTTATATATGTATATATATATATATATTTTACTGCAGCAAAAGGAGCAAACTCAGCTGGTGCCGGCCGTAGTCTCGCAGGACTGCTGCGCAGCGCTGATTTTCAGTTTGCTCCCTTTTGTACCAAGTATCTACCGAATAATAGCTAAACAAATAACAGTGACAAAAAATTTTCTTTATATATTACATTACAATAGCCAGAGGAATGCAAATATACACGTAACCTATTATATATATGTATGTACCAACCACCCATTTATGTTTTAGATTGACGGCCAAAGTTGTTGAGTAATGATTAATCGTTTCAATTTTTGTTTAAAGGTATATAATGACATCTTTTTTCTTAACGGTGGTGGTATGGTGTTCCATATTTTAGCCGTCTTATATGTAAACCCTCCCTTGAGACCAGCCGATTTATGTTTAGGAATCCATAGAGTGTTTCTCCGGGTAGATCTTATTGAACTGTCATCTCCATGCATACACTTCAGTTTGTTAAACAGATACTCTGGTTTTTTCCCGTAGATGGTTTTTTGCACAAAGCATGCAAAATGCAAATCACGCCGTTGCTTCATTTTCAGAATACCTTCTCTGTTGAGATACGGCGTCACATGAGCACGTCTAGGTATCCTAAAGCAATATCTAGCACAGGCGTTTTGTACTCTTTGGATTGCTTTCTCTGTCTTTGTGTAAATTCTTGGGCCATATACTACATCGCAGTAATTAAACAGAGACAGTACACAGCGACTCAGTAACAACAATTCTCACATCTTCTTTTAAATGGTCCCTTATAGCGTACAGTGCTTTAAGTATAGAATGCATTTCGAATAGTCATATTCAGGCATTTACGGCTTTCTTACTGAAAAATACCTGTAGGTAGATACGTTACGTTGGTATGGCTCCTTGCAGATACGAGTATATAACGAAACCAAGCAGCAGCTGAATTTTCCAAGGTTACTAATGTGATGAATCTGAACCCTAATCCTAAGTGCTCGAGTCCAACTCGCTTATTAACGGGTTTTTATTTGTTCCTTATTGCCTATGGAACCCTTTTATAGTTTCGAATATCCGTCTCCCCATCTGTCCGCGGCTTAACACAGATGCTTGATACTGCAGAGCTATTACTTGAGTTTACTTGGCAGGGTTATACGAGTACTATACGTAATACTCACGCTGATAAAGTAGTAAACTAAAAAACATGTTTATTTTCACTAGACTTTCTAAGAAGGGATGCTTTTTTAATAGTATTCAAAAAAAGTAGGAGGTACTCAAGTTAACCCGTATATATGTATGTTTGTTTATTTAAATATGATGGTAGATTCCGGTAACCTTCGGGGAGGGAAGATGGCCGATTGAAAAATGCCCGGCTTTTACTTTTGATTTATTCTGTTTACTGATTTACTCTATTCACTTGACATTGGCGAAATCACTGTGTGGACCGCCATTAATTAAAAAAGAAGAAGAAGAAGGCCTTATGATCAACCATAACATTTTTTACTCGTCTGTTTCATTGTGTGGGATGACTTGAATAGCTTTTTCAAAAATAATGGGGTTGTGTAAAGCTCATTTTTCGATTCTGGGATCCTTTTGCGAAATATGGAGCTTTAAAGTGGTAACTTTTGTTGGAGTAAAAAATTCAAGACGTTAAAAAAAAAACTTTCACGATTATTGATTCTCGACTTACAGGCGACTAAAATGATATTACCGTCTTTGTAGTAACGACGACGGAACCCTACACTAAGCATGGTCCGCCATGCTCTTGACCGGTTAATGTAAATCTGTCGTAACTGTCAGCTGCTGCTCGATCCATATTGAATAACAACAACCAACCATTTTACACGGTTCGGTAACTATTAATGAACTATACTTAATGCCATGATAGAAGGTAATAAATTAGCCCATATTAACAAAAATAAGTAACATTATTTTTGCTTTTTGTTGTTTGGGACGTAGACGTAACATAATTTCTTAAAGGTACCTATCACAACTTGAAAAAGATTCTTAACATTAATATTTATGTAGGTAACAATTTTTTTTTTAATTTGTTGTTAAAAAATATTTACTCCCTAATTTCAGTAGGTACTTAGGTGTTACCCAATTATTAAATATCTACGAGTCAACACGTATCCATATTAATATTTTGATATTCAGAAACATTTTACTTGATCTAATGTAACTTTTAATTGTGTTTCCATTTATTGTAAAGTGGAGTGCGACTTCGATACAGCATTGCTGTACTTCTAGAGACGGTGCACGTGCCGCGTGTGGAAAATACCCTACGACGTGATAAATACTTTTGTAAGTATTTATTTCATCTTATTTATGTTTCATTGATATTACCTTTATATATCTACATTATGTTATGTTTTATTTTGTTTTACTTTGCAGCAAAATGGTTTAAGTGACGGATACTTTTCAAAACGACCCCTGGATTGTTTAACATAATTGTATTCACATTTAGCCAACTGGTTATCCTGCGCAAGGAGATATTTCAAATAATTGCTGCACAGATAAGCCAATTACAATCTAGAACTATTTAATTTCTTTAACTGCAGAAATATTTCACTGTGTTGGGCAAAACCCTCGTGTCTTAGGTAGTACCACCAATCTGGATCAAAGGTATCACGTTCGTCTCGCCAACCCTTGGTGTGTCGCGACGCGGAACTCTAAGTATATGTGGACCCATTTGGTACGTAAAAGTCGAGTTGAAAGATATGTATACACTTTTGCACCTTAATTCAATGGGATAAGGTGCAAAATCGTATACATGTCTTGGAACTCTACTGTACTTACCTTACGTATATACTGTACTGCGTATACTAGCGTCCCGCGACCTGAAAATCCATACAGTATTTTAAACTCTTATAACTATGCAGTTGGTAAAACTTGACATCACGACCGGAGTTGGTGAAATATAGGTTTGTACTTCATTTACGCTTAAACAGCTAATCAACGGTTTCTGATTTGGATTATCCCGCAAAAAGGACAGTCTTGAAGATAGAGTTTAACGCAGACAAAGCCGCGGACAAAAGGTATGAATACAACCGTTAATTTCCCTCTATTTAGCCAGGAGACGCTAGCCTCGTTAGTAGTGACCCTGCCTTCGAAGCTAGGGGTCTTGGGTTCAAATCCCGGTTAGGGCAGATATTTGTGTGATAAGTAAAGTTTTATGTGTTGTCTAGTACCCATTCTACAAGCCTAGAGCTTAGTTTGGGACTAGGTCTAATTGTGTGAGATTGTCCTGTGATATTATTATTTTATTATTAGGAAGATCGTGTGGCGAATTATATATACAAATTAGGTATGGCTATTACAGGTATCATTGTCGGTGAGTCCCATGACTTACATAGCAATAGTATAAGCATTATATAAAATATAAATAAAACAGAGATATGTTTATAAAATAGGAACTTAGTATGTTAACGTGGTATTATGATTTCTTATTTTAATAAAACATTCACAACATTCAATGACTTTGAAGATCAAAATCTACGGACTGAGTATTTCTAATGGATATTTGTAGGTACACTCATAAAATTTTAAAAGCTGCTATATTTTAGTTGTATACATTTAAGCTGCTATGTTTTAGTTGTATACATTTAAGCTCCTATATTTTATTTGTATACATTTAAACTGCTATATTTTAGTTGTATACATTTAAGCTGCTATGTTTTAGTTGTATACATTTAAGCTGCTATATTTTAGTTGTATACATTTAAGCTCCTAAATTTTAGTTTTATACATTTAAGCTGTTAAATATATTTTAGTTGTATATATTTAAGCTGCTATATTTTAGTTGTATACATTTAAGCTGCTATATTCTAGTTGTATACATTTAAGCTGCTATATTTTTACAAAACACTAGCTGTCTCCGACGACTCCGTCCGCGTAGAAGGCGTAAATGTCCACATTTCCGAGATAGAAAGTTCCCTCTGTCCTTTCACGAGGTTTGGAACTAAGAGAAAATGTAGGAATTAATTTAACAAACGTTGATTTCAAACCATTTAAGTTTAGTAGGTACCTCTAATAGCTATATGAAAAACTAGAAATGACCTTTTTACTGTTTTAACATAATCCTGAAACACAATAAAGTACATTAACTTGTTTCTTCTTCATCTTTTCACATGGATTGAGCTAGGCTCTCCGCATTTTTGCAGTAAGATACATATGCTTCGGTTTGCATCCCTAGAGCTGACTTTTGTATTGGCTGGGTTGTGTGTGAATGAATACAAATTAGGTGATAGAAAGGGAAGCACAGATTAGGCACGTTCAACTTACCCAAATTATGCTATTGTTAGGAAGAGCGTCTTTCTTACTTTATTACATTATGTGATTAAACTTGTAATTAAATCGGATTATACAGATATCATGTATGTAGGTATACCTATGCACATAATTATATGATTAACTGCTCTAGAATGCTTAACTCATTATACAAATATGATAAAGATGAAAAACAAACGCATAACGAGATAACTTAGCTTTTTATTCTCACAATTAATGGAAGGAAATATAGGTTGTCATGTCATGAGGAGAGATGAAAGTCATGTTAAGAGAAAAGTTTTGAGTATAAATGTGGAGGGTTATAAAACAAGGGGAAGACCTAAAAAGAGATGGATGGATTGTGAAGAGTGATACGAGAAAGAAGTAAGTCAACGCTGAGACTACGGCTAATAGAGATGTGTGGAACAAAAAGACATGCTGCGCCGACCCCAGATGGTTGGGATAAGGGCGAGGATCTCCTCACCATCATCATCTGATGATGTTGGTGAAGTAACAATAATTAATTTCTTTCTTAGATTTCTCCGAGTGTATATCATTTGAACAATTACCTAATACAATAAGATACAATCAAGAATATGCATTTACGTATTCACGCGTCACGACTTCATTCCCAGAGTGAGGTAGGCAGAGCTACAGAAATACCAACAACTCTAAAACACTTGTTGGTAATTCTGTAACCACATTTTGCACAATCAGGTAAAGATGTTTATCAGTGTATTAGTGACAGGTTGCAAGCCCATCGTTTAACAGGGGAAGACTATGGAGTGCCACTATTCTAACCCGGTAACCATCCGGGATTTGCATATATTAATTTTATTTATTAGATTTGCAATATGCATGTAAGTTACTCAGGTTTCAATGTAATCTGCCATAATGTAGGCAAGTCTTTCTTTCCGGTAATTTAAGGTCGCGTGCCACCAGTGGATGTTGGTTCTCGAAAATGTTTGTTTCAAAAATGTAAGGCTAACGCTAAAATGCACCATTTTTGTTACCAGACCAATGTACATCGAATCCCGGTATAAACCTTTGGAAAACAGTGATGTAAAGATGAATCAAAATATAGCCATTAACGCGATAATAGTAGCTGTGGCTACGTGAAAATTTACATAAGTAAAATACAAATCTGTAATGACATGTTTCGATCCAAAAATGATTAGTAATATTTTTAACGATTATTTTATTAACTTAACAACTCAAATGGATTTACCACCAAATCATTTATCTTACATATCATCCCTGCTGGAAATGAATCCCCATAATACTATAGCTATGTTTAGAAACTGTGAAAAATAATGATTAAAATTATTTTGTCCTTACGAAACTGCAAGTTTAGTGGATATGACCGTATTACCACCAATATTCTAAAACTTAATTTTATTAGCCGCCGATTATCACATATTATAAACTTATCTTTTATCCACGTACTGTTCCAAAAGAGCTAAAAATATGTGTAGTCAAGCCGAGTGATAAGCTAAATCCAGGAAATTATAGGCCAATAACACTAGTCCCAAATAGTCATAATACTCAAGAATTTATAATTAGGAAATTTCTTACAGAAATATCAAGTGATTTCTCTTGAACAATATGGTTTTGGTGAAGGTAGATCAAACACTCAAGTTAGGATTCGATCTTATTAAGTACGTTGTAGATTGCATTAACCACAAGGATTCTGTTATGTTTGTCTTCCTCGATATGACAAAGGCTCTAAAATTAGTTAAACACACTAAACTTCTACATAAAATATAAATTTATTGTATTAGGGTAAAAGCTGGAAGACTGGAAAAAGAGTCAACTCAGCGATAGGCTACAGTGTACAGAAATCTGCAAAACTACATACAGAATCAACGGGTGTCATACACAAAAAGATCAGAGTTTGGCAACATTAACAAAGGCGTTCCTCAGGGCAGTATTTTAGGACCGTTTGTGTTCCTCCTGTATACTCGTATCAATGATTTACTCAATATTTCATTCCATAATGCCATTAGTGTTAAAGTGCAATAACAGGAGATCATTTGAGCAGGAGATTAACAGTGCATTGCTGGAGATTGCCAACTGGATGGTCATTAATGCATATGGTCATATGCATTAATATCAGCAAAACCAAGTTAATGTAATTTGCATCCTATAATGATAAGAGTGTGCCTCGATCAATCACCCTTGGCAGTCAGGCAGTTGACGATGTTGAGGGTTTCAGGTTTCTTGGGTTGATGATCGACACACACTTGAACTGGAAGGAGCATATTGATCAACTCAAAAGGAGAATCCAAGTTACAGTTTTGTTACAGGCGGCACTGACAGCCTATCACAGCTATGTATCATCCGTTCTTCGTTACGGACTCATCGTGTGGAGAAATTGGGTGGATGTGTACAGAAAAGAAGATCATTCTTCAAGGTACAAAATGAGGTGTGTCAGAGTCGTTTGTGGTGCCCGAGTCTATAAAATATATGCTCGATTATTTAAGGGATTCCATATTATAAAACTACCATGTCTGTATATGTATACAGGAAACAAGAGCGTAGTTATCCAACGGCCTTTATAGACCTGCTTGCCACAAGGCCATATATACCAAAAACGCATACAACGTGCACACAAATCTATAATGCCGAACCTGTGCCCGCATTATGGTCGCGTTTATCGCGGTGCATAAAGCATCCGTCACTCTCGCACAAACACTCACGTACTTGTCAGAAAGTGACAGATGTTTTATCCACGTTTAGCCACGCGATAAACACGGCCATAATAAGCTCCCTGATGATATACAGCTACTCCAGGAAAATAAAATTTATAACAAAGAGTCAAAATGAGTCCTTTTATAAATAAGTGTTACTATAGTGTTAAGGACTTCCTCGGGCACTGTAATAATTTGTGATTATTGACATTTATTATGCATTGTTGAAACTGCTCTGTTGCTCATTTGAGGCCTCCTGTAGTATTTTTGGGTTCATATCTCTAACGTACAATTTTTTGATGATTTGATGATTAAATTCAATACTGCATTGAACGTTCGCTTGCAAGCTGGATACACTGGACATTATGTATTTTTTAAATGTGACTGTAACATATTGCGGACTGTATTCTGCAAAAAAACGGGAGAAATATATATTTTTATTTCATGGAATATTCGTTAAGAAAAATATAACATCAACAACAGATCTCCATTGCAGTTTGAGGTAATTTCTATACCTGTTTGTGTGACGGCATACAGAGTCTTAGAGCATCTGCTTAACCTTGTAAACCTGTGTTAAGGACATCCAATACCTTGCCCACGTTCTAATCAGCAGTATTATACGAATACTAATTATTAGTTTACGTCAAAATGTACAGCAATAAATGTCTGTATAGATGACATCACACCGTGACTGTGACGTGAATAAAAAACGTGTCATCCGTCTATTGTGGTTAGAATTTAGCGCCTCAAATCTGTATACGAATTTGATGCTATTGCTTATTTTTACTACACTTTCGGTACTAAAATACAAGCACTACTTTTTTTTTAAGATTATGGATTAACAAGCCTTTACCTTATTCAATTGCATTTACCAATTTTATTTAGTATTATTTCGTAAAGTTCCCACGCATTGATGTCTTTTGCAAGGAAGATTTTTGTAAATGTCGGAAGAATTATATTTTAAACACCGTATAATTTATTGCATAATACTAATATTAATATGGTATAGTTAAACCCAATACGGAACGATCCTTGTCCCGTTTGCATCTTTCGGGTGATTCTCTTAATACAGCGCTGCGTCGAACGCAAAGGTGAACGTTTATTCGGCAAGCAAGTTTAAGTAGTCCGGTCAGAGCGTACAAAACACATTTTAGCTCGTGCCTTTTGAAGCTGCAGAGTTATTAGCATTTTATACTTGATAAATATTTACTTGGAAAGAGTGGGCGGATTTACCCGGTTTAATGTTACTACTAGAGATAGTCATATCCCGTGTACATAATAAAATAGCTGTGGTAAAAATATAGTCGAGTTTTACGGACAAAATAGTTAGCCATATGTTTTTGTTACCTTTGACTGCTATGCATATTATACCTTCCTGTGTTTTTGGTAATCATATATAAGAAAAAATATCACATAGTCCATTGTTGTTGAGGCGTCAACGCTGATGACGACGCCTTTAACATAGTTGGTAGTACTGTTAGGCGATGGGCTTGCAACCTGTCACTAATACACTAGTAAACTTCTTGGCCTGTTTGTGCAAAATGTGATTACAGAATTATAAACAAGTCCTTTTAGAGTTGTTGATATTTCTGTAGCACTACATAGCCCACTCTAGGAATGAAGGCGCGATATGTACTCGTATGTCTGTAAAGCTATCGTAACGTTGACAATACAACTACATGTCAAAAGCAATATGGCGTTAACGAGATGAATAGAGCACCAGCACTTATTATATTGAATCGAGTCCGATTTTAACCCCATTTTTTCACAATTGTCATGGCAGAAGGAAGGATTTCTTGGAAGTAGAGTGATCCCTAGAAAAAACCTTGCTATGAAGCCCTATTGCATTGTTTCGCTTCAACGACGAGGTGTCTGAGAGCCATTGTTGTTTTTGCGCCAACAAATAATTATTATCGATGCGACGGTAGCCTTGATTTCATTGTTAGGACACCAATCTGTTGATTATAATAGCCGCCGCTTTGTCATTTCTACTTCTTTAAAGGTAATAGGTTATTTTAACTTCCCACGAACGTTATACTAACAAGCGAGAATCATGTCCAACAGAGCGATATATCAACACACAAATCGGATCACTAGATAAATAATAAATATCGGTTGGTGAGAGTTGAGCATAACCGAGATTTTGTGTTGGCTTTGGCGCTTGAACATCTTCTGAAGGTCTAAGGTTGGTACATAGAGTGATTGGAAAAGCTCAACCGACTGTAACGATGGTCAATATTTTTTTTTCTTTTCCGAGTATTTTAGACTAAACAATAAATATTAGTATAAGCATTTTATGGTAATAATGCGAATATCCTTACCATCTAATAATCATTTTTTATAATTTGTATTTTGCATTTAAATGTCAATTCAATTTCAATTTACTTAAAATTACAACTACATATAAGTAGCTATATAATATTGACGATTAACTTAAAGTTAGTTTGTAGGTACACCTATTTTGTTACTTAACAATCTTAACATTTACACACTATATCTTGATGTTATCTCTATTTTCGAAGCACACAAAGTTTACGATAAAACTTTTTTGGCGAATTTTACGGCAATATAAATATAAATGAACTAGTAAACACACTCATGCCAATTTTAAGATTGGATATATGAAAGTAGACCTTTCGATAGGCCTTTTCTGGTACCTAACAACGCCAAAAAGATTTGCATGAATTGGGATTGTTTATTTTTGCTAACCACCCATTTTTATTTGTTTTATCGAAAATATAAAGTATTTTAAGAAACTGAATTGAATATTTCAGCAATTCATCGCTCCAATCATTTTTTATAATTTATTGAACATTTGAGATAGGACTTCTCGTAAATTACATGTCGCGGCTGTATCTATAAAGCAAGAGACACAAGAAAGACAAAAAAAATGACATTCGATAGTTATTTTAGTTGTCATCTGTCAATGTCACTGTACATGCTCTGTTACAGTGACAGATGAACTTTTTTTTCATAACTAAAGATCAAGACTTTAACAGATTCAGCCTGTGAGGAAGGTTAAACAAAGGTCATTTGTATATTTATGAAAATATCTTGAATCATTGATTATTTTTCGAAGTAAACGTCTGAATTTTTTTCAATACCTCATATTGCAAAATGGTTTTCGGAATAGCTCTTAAAAAAATGAACAATCCAATTCGTATCAAAGATGCATAACGCTAAGTGCGCTAACTTTATTTTCGAAAATTTACCAAATGTACGAGAGCTGATGACAGATCGCATCAAACGCTTATGACAACTGCATACATTTCGCCTCAGAGGGCGCAGCCTTGATGCAAACGCTGCCAGCAGTCGAAATGTATGGAGTTGACATAAGTGGTCGAGCGATCTGTCATCAGCTTACGTCAATCTTATACATTTTGTCGATCTTCGAACATCGCTAACTAAGCGTGATGCGTCTATTAAGTCAACTGTAAAGAATCACGAGTAGGGGAGCGACCATAGCGACGCGTAAAATACGGTGACGTTGCGTGAACAAAAGAATAGGTTACTAATTACGATTATACAGGGCGTCCCACGGCTATGCCACATGGAAGGAAAGTACCAGTAAAGTGTTAAAATTTATGGTCTTCCTTTTATTTCTGACACTATGTTATAAAACAAAAAATAATCCTTATGATGAAGCCTTTCGATCGGTATATGATAGAGATACAGGGTAATTATTTACCTCGTGTAACGGGTTCGATTCCCGGTTCAACCATGTAATTATTTAAATATGTATGAATGCAGTTTAAATTGTTTTTAAATTAAAATAATGTTTTCTTTCAGTAAAATGTTCCATCTACAATATTCAAGGTACTTTCCTTCCATGTGGCATGGCCGTGGGACGCCCTGCCTGTATACCGTTTTTCCGTGTGGTTACCGTGTAACGAGGTAGTTACTACCTCCTTTTTGGGTTCCTGGCCACTTTTACATTTCGTTTAAATTCTATCCAAATTCAAAATTGTTCATGATGTATTTGATGCGATCGATAAATTCATTCTCTAGAAAATTTCGATAAGCATAAGACACGAGTCCCGTGTCTTGGTGTCTCATTTAATTTAATTATTTATTAAGTTATCGTTCTGTAAATATTTTTACTACCAAAAGTATTAAACACATAATATTTAAAGAAATAATTTATTTAATAACTACAGTATCCTGAGTAATAGCATGATTCTCCGAGATACTTACCATTATACCGTCAGAGCCGGGGTAGAATAGTGCCACTCCATGTCTTCCCGTGGATGTCGTAAGAGGCGGCAAAGGGATAAGGGCTTGTAGTATTACGTACTGTTAGACGATGGGCTTGCAACCTGTCACTGATAAACATCTTAACCTGATTGTGCAAAATGTGTTTACAGAATTGTCAACAAGTTTTTTTAGAGTTGTTGGTATTTCTGTAGCTCTGCCTTCGCCACTCAGGGAATGAAGGCGTGACTATATGTATGTACTAATTACATAGCGTAAATTTTGACGGACCGTAATTTACACACCGTTAAACTCTAGTGTGGTGTTTACTATAAAAAACTTGTTCCGTAATACTGATATCATCCAAAAAGTAATACCTAATATCTAAGCAATACGAGTTATAAAGTACAAAGATTGCCTCTTGAAGGTCCTGACCTCTCGGAAATGGCAACGCGGTATTGACAGAACGACTGCATTCCTACCAGTTCGTCTTTGACTGACTGGAATTCCATCTGATCCTAGAACGGAAATACCACAGCCGACCTATATATAGCTGAGATCCTCTAGGCTTGATCGATTCGTTAATTTGTATGTTAACTAAACATTTTTTTGGAATTACTAATCAAATTACAAATATTTCACGAATAGAAAGGAACACACAGCTCTCGGGTGGAAGGATATAATTTAAAGTATTGGATGAAATTGTTGGTACAACTTGGGGAATATAATATAATTATATAATTATAACGACATCGCATTTTTGATAGGTGCTTTCTCAATGAGAGCACCTATCAAAAACGCGATGTCGTTCGACTATGCACTACATTTGTATTACATTTCATGAATAATATCTAAAACGTATCGCAGTATAAAGTGTCCTAAGCGTATTCCTAAAATTTGAGACAAACCACCTAACGTAGTACAATTTAAATAAATATCAGTGTCGTTCAATGGTAATTTTAATGCTTAAATTCTTCACTCGATCGGACGGCAATTTAACCGTGAAAGAAAAAGACAAAAGAACTTACTTTCTCGTTCTCGAGAGCTTTTATTTGACTTGTTGTGTTTTACTTTCTTATGTTGAACACATTTTGCAAGTGAATGCAATATAAACTCTTACCTCGCTTTTTGAAAAGATTTATGTTTATAACTTTATAGTGTCATTGATAATTTTAGCAGAAGTTCAAAAAAAGGAAATTACAAATTGGAAATTTTATTCTTTTTAGATTTAAAAGGATAAAATCATTAATTTATTAGAAACAGAAATATAAAAATAATTATACAATTATATTTTAATAAAAACTACCTTATAAAATAAAACCCTCCATTGCACCCAGTAGTGGCTTTTCGTGCCGAGGACGCTCGCAGCATTACCTACCCCGCTGAACTGCAATGCTGTCGGTGAGCAAAACAGGAGCCTTAAATTTTAAATTAGTAATTTAATAATAAAATTTAAGTTATGTTATCTTGCATATATCTACATATTATTGTAGTTTATACTTTATAGTGGAGATGTATTTTTTTTTCTCGTCTACCTCATAGTGTGTGGTGTTGTTGGATAGGTATTTCAAAAATATTGTGAGTTAGTTATGTAAATTTTTCGATCAAGGGATCCGTTTATGAAATATTAAGCGCTAATTTTTGTTAGAGTCAAGTGTGTCCCCGTCCCCCCCCCTACAGCCCAAACTACAAATACTTAATATCTGACAAAAAACTTAAATGAAAGCACATATAACGAATTTAAAAGGAAAACTATCACGACTAAGTAGACATCATTGGTTCTTGAGATACAGGCGATTAAAGAGTTTATACCTAGGTACTAAAATCATCTAAGACGGCACCAAATGACTTTAAATAGAAAATTTGTTATTACTTGTTGATTTTTATGGTCCGACATGCTCTTGCCCGGTTTTTATTCTGGATTTGTTTCAAACATGCTATATTTTTACTTAGGTAGCTTTGTCTATGATTATGGGGCATCTTTTCCGACTTAATGATATAATTGCTTAGAATAAGTTTCAGGAAATACCTTTTAATAACAACCAAATAGCAAGTAAGTACAATTGACTTCTGATGTCACGGCGGCCACTCGAGCCCCGCGGCGTTGCGTGACGCCCACCTCACACGAATAATTTACCTCCTCACACTTTTACTGGCTCACTATTTATAGAGCATGACCACCTTTTGTGCAACTTGCGACCTTTCTTTTAATACACAAATCACACACAGAATTACGTTTTATCTCGATGCTGAATCGCAATCCCTTGGACTTAACTGATATTTGACAATTTGAATTTAGGACCTACCAACAGTTACCTAATAAAGGTTTTGGGCTGTATATTTTCTATTACCGTATCTTATTATGCTATATAGAAGGCAAACGAGTACACAGGCCACCTGATTGTAAGTGGAATCTGTGACCTACAGACATGCATTCTCAAGACAACAATTTTAAGACCGCATATGCGGTGCCAACCCTGTAGACTAAGATGGAATGCCTCTATGCTACTCATTACTCATTTCACCGGTTGTCTTATCCCCACACTGGAACACAACAATGCGAACACTACTGCTTGGCGGTAGATTAAAGGGTAAAATGGTGGTAGCATTCTGGACGAACCTTGCGCAAGGTCCTACCACCACTAAATATCTACGTAAATGCTTTTTTAGTAGGATGGTAAATTTAGAGCACTTGACTCGTTTATGACGTTTAATTGCAAATGAGTTATTATAAAAGTATACTTAACTTGTGTAGGCTGTAGGTAAACAGGTAAACTTTCTCTATTTTAAAACAAGCATTAATAATTAATATTAAATTATAAAATATATGCAGCAAATAAGTAAAACTTTACTGAAATAGCATTGAATATATTTTTTTTTACGAAAGACGGAAAATAACTAGGAAACACAGAGAGTGCATTTTTAACCACTATTAAACAGTGGCGGTCTCTTTTAGAATCGCTTTCGACAGCTAAGTGGTGTTTTAAATTGTTCTTCAACACGCTCGCCCCTGGAAACATGCTATGGCTTTGTTAGAAAATCAATGGCACTGTGTCTGTCGGCTTTAAAATAATAATAGGAAGAAACACGGAATCGTGGTCCGTGACAAACTCGACAGACCGCCTTGTGTAGCGTCTTGCAATTTCGATGGACATATGACAAGGACTAACAAAACCAATTCCGCAAAAATATGTCATTGTTTATCAACAGCTTACTTTACATGGAACAAACAGGAAAAATGACAGAATCATATTTGGAGTTATTTGCGGTAGCCATCAAGGCTGGTTTGAAAACAGCTTAAGCATAGGTACTTGCTTGTGCCGAACCTGAAATATTCATTTGTTTTATTTCGCCAATTACCTGACAATTAAGGAGCTCGCCACGCTTACTTTTATCTGAATAATTATCCACTTTAGAATTGTAATGTTGAACGGCTGTCAGAGTTGGAACATTTCATGCTTCACGGTTGGTGATTTTTGCGAAGACTGCAATTGGCTGCGACAGCTCTGTCGCCACTTTGTTCACCATGCCTCTACAATGCAATGGAAAAAGTATATCATAAGACTTCCGTAACATAGAACACTTACATTAAACCACATACTTAAAACATAGTGTACCTAATGTGAGTTGTGATAGACATATAACTACTGGTAGGTGTTACAACTCCGCGGACTATTAACCAGCAAGTTTAAGTTGTCTCGTCAGAGCATACAAAGTAAAAACTACAAAGATATTATCACTTTTTAAACTCGCTCGTAAGACTCCGCTCTGGGTCCATATTGGCTCACATAAAATTCTAATTCTTATTTTTTGTTTTACTACCGATTTGTATTCATATTAATCACTCTTCATCATTTTTATTCTCATACTTTTTATATTCATAATTTGTTATATTCACAATCATCGCAACTCCAAAAGTGATTTTTACTGAAACCGAAGTTATTTTTATGAAGAGTGATCATTATGATGTAAAATGGTATGAGAAATATTTTAATGGTAAATTTCAATACTCTAATTTGCAATTTTATATGATCTTTGGCGCACCGCTCCACTCCAGATCATAGCAGGCGAAAAAGGCGACATACTCCCGATCCATCACCCGCAGGTCCTCACGTTTTGGCCTCAGACGATAAGGACGCCGTAATACTGGCACTCCTCTTCCTCTGCAGCCCCAACATGCCTAAAACAACGTAAGTCCCACCAGATTGCGGACGGTAGGGAGAGTGGCAGATCTCAATAACGGAGGTAAGGGACAACGGCGCATCGTAATACGCCTCCTCTTGCTCTGTGGCCGCCTCAACTGCGGGACGAAGTTTTTATAACCCGTAGTCCACTCATAACATCATAAACAGGCTCAAAGGAGCCTCTCGGAGCAACCTCCACGGGCCAGCCCCGGGCACCTCTTCAACGTGGGTGACCAGTCCACGGTTACTAGGCCCCAACGCCACGACAAGGTAGGGTACCTTCTTTTTTTTCGCTAGGGAAATGTCAATTATTCTCAACTACAACTCTTCTCTGTTTTTCTCAGCGGTTGACTGGTAGATAATGTCTAATGTCATTAAGTCCGCCATTTGTACTTACGTTTTATATCAGTAATAAAGTTGAAATAAATATATCAGGATTCAACATCTAATTAAATGGGCAGGTACTTTTAGGTGAAACGTCGCTTTAACGACAAAAAACCATGTAATATTATTAGTATTTAAGGTTAGGTTTTTTGACCGTACCCTGGCGCTAGAACAAAATCCAAAAAACACCACCATATGTGAAATAAACGTAACGCGTATGGTCAATGATGACATGGTCCGCAAGGCAAGCCACTGCCAAAGGACAGCCGCGAAGCTGCCTGGTAGGATTCCGCGCGATTAGTCAACAATATAACATACACGTAGGTACAATCCACTCATATAAACCCACATACGGCATTTTACATTTGCCGAGATGATTGCGGTGGCATTTATGGAAAGAGCTTATGCACAAACATTCTAAATTGGTATTTGGGTGAATCAACTTTTAAAGTCCTCCTTTTCTACACGCTAATAAAAACTTACTAGAATATGTGAGATTGATAATGGTTTACACATGTTAAAATTAGATAATCAGATTTTCGGATTTCACTATTCATAATCATAAACCAATTCTATAATTTTGTAAAAACATGGTAACGCAGTGGAAAATGCACGTTTTTCATACAAAACCCGGGGACAACGTCGTCCCCTGCGTTACCTGATATATTTGTGTAAATCATAGAAGAATTTTTAAAATTGTCAGCTAGAAAGTAAGTTTAATTGTCTGATTTATTCAATATATTGACCACATCAAAAAAAAAATTGCATTCTACCAAATTAAGGTGACATAGTGAGACATGTCGAAAATTGGGGAGTACCTTAAAAGTTGATTCACCCATTTGTTAGTGTTTGGCAACAGAGTACATTATAAAACCAATGATAAGTGGTTAAGAACCTTCTTTACCCGTCGGCGAACTTTATAATTTAAACGTTTAATGCTTAATTGACTTAGACTTAATTAATTTGAAGGTTACTTGATTTCAAATCAGCTAATCCTTTAGTCTAAACAAATCCCGTTCAATTATTTCTAGCTTCTATTGTAATAGAATGTTGCAAGTTCCGAGAAATATAAATGACTTGCTATCAACATCGACTGCTCTGCGCAGTCGTAATAAGCGTTAGATGTTTGTATACACGTATTTAACAATCAGTAAACAAATAAAATAAGACAGCACTACAACACTTGCCTCACCATTAGCTTATGACATAGAGAGCGTTGTCACTATACTGATTATGACCAAAGTATCGTATATACCGAAATGAAATATAAGACTTATCTACGAGTGTATTAAACTCTAGAGGACGCTTGCGACTTCGTAGAATTAGTATACCGCTACTCATCCTATTTTCACCAGGATATCCAAAGAATATTGCCTCCTAATTTCAAGTCCCTAGGTTTAGCAGTTTCGCCTGTGCGTGATCGATCAGCCAGTCGGTTTCTTCGTTTATATACGCTGCTTTTATGCAATAGTGCTACAAATCAAAATGAGGCATTGTTGCATTTTAATTCGGAACGTAATTTACTTAAAGTTCTAAATCAAATTGTATTTGTTTTTGGCGTATGTAGTTATTGGGCAACCGAGCTCTACTCGGATTTACGAGTATGTAGATTACACTATCCCATCACAATTTGATAGTGTCGTCTATATGTGTCAAATACCTCGTTTAGCGCTATTCCCTCGGAAACTGTTTTTTTTCCGGGATAAACAGTAATCTATTTCCTTCCCAGGGACCTTAGCTATCTCTTAGTGGAGAAAACCACCCCCTACAAACACATCTAACTATCAACCCAATAAAGATGAACTTCAAACCCTACTGCATCTTGTGTAGATGACTTGAAATTATTTTTTATTCTATATATCTCTGATTATAAGACCAATAGTGTAGCAACCTCAAGCTACCTAATTGCTTGGTACATAAGTATAATTATAAAATAAGTATAATTTCCCTTTAGCCCTGGCAGTGGATCAAACATCGCGGAGAAGTGATAAACAAGTAGATACATATTTATTACTCAATGTGTCGTATATGGTACACCCACATCAACAACGATTAGCAAAGTAAGTACAGTCGAACTCAGAAGTAGCTGTATATTTTAGTACCTTGTTAGAGTAATGTATTAAAATGAGATTGGTTTGAATTTAGTGTATCAATAGTTGCGACAAGGTGCTAAATACGGCTAGTCGAGTTCGACCGCACCTATGTTCTGCAAAGGATTTGTGCCAACGAGAACTTCCAGGTAACTCATCACTTCATCGAGTTTCACTTCATCGAATGTATCATTTCATCGAATTTAATTTCACCGAACGTTATTTTCAGCTGAAGCCATAATGTTTTCAGGGCATATTAAACATTAATTACGGTTAGGTTAGATTTTCAAGATACCCTAAAAACATTATGGTTTCACAGAAATTCAGTGAAATGATACATTCGATGAAAGGTGTTTCGATTAAATGATAGACACCCAAGTTTCAGTTCCATAATCAGTAGCTAATTTTAAAAAAACGCAGTTGGATTGGGTCGTCATTAGTCATTCACAAACACAGATCATCGTACCTATTGTCACTGCCATGAGTCAGCGCCATCAGTGGCTTGCATATATTAGTCGCATAGTTACTATATTAGCACAGATGTTAAGACTTGTGTGGTTTTAAAGGACTTTGTTCAGTATTTAAATTCCCCTCTGGCTTGGCTAAGGCCTTTGCCTGAGGGGGGAAGGGTAGATCCGTTTACAAAGCCAGTGCTTACTAGTAAACAACGCCCCAAACGAAACACACCAGAATTTCTAGTGCCACGTAATTATTAACAAGTGTTTTCCTTTTCAGAATTTTTGCATGGTTATTTACTTGTACAGTTTACCTATCTAGATTTCCTAAATAAAATACTTTCACATTTATAATTATAATGTAAAAATGAATCGCAAAATGTGTTGGTAAGCGCATAACTCAACAACGCCTGGACCAATATTACCAATTCTTTTTTTTAAATGTTCGTTGAAGTCCAAGATGGTTTTTAAGGCGAGAAAAATTCGAACAATTTCCGATAAAGTCAGAAATTTGCAGCGGGGCAAAGCCGCTGGCGAGCCGCTAGTAATTATATAAATGGATTGATGGGTATGGATTTTAACAAATAAAATGACAATTATTTTGACATAGGTTCGATTTACACTTACTTACGATATCAAACGGCCGCACTCGGAGTCAGTTAATGACGATTACTCGATTAGGGCTGTCCTTAGTGACGACTTTTCATAACTAAACTCTAGATGGTGGTTCTAGGGGTCCCAGGTTCGGATCCTGGCGAGGGCAAATATTTGTGTGATGATCACGATTATTTGGTCCTGGCTGACTCTTGGATGTTTTCTATATACTTTTAGTATGGAGTAAGTGTTTATATTTTTATAGAGTAAGTATTTTGTGTACATATTTAAGTAGTTGAAGTGTAGAGCTGAGTTTGGGCTTAGTTCAAGTTGTGTGAGATTGTCCCCAATATTTGATAGTGACAATCTCACACAAATTGATCTATGTAGTTCAATCTAAGCTCAAAGCTTACACTATAGGTACTAGATAACGATCAACATATTATACTTGTATAGAGAAGTTACATACATAACATCACGCCTTAATTCCCAGAGTGGGGTAGGCAGAGCTACACAGAAATACCAAAAACTCTAAAGATACTTGTTGATAATTCTGTAACCACATGTTGCAGAAGTAGGCTAAGATGTTTACCAGTGTATTAGTGACAGGTTGCAAGCCCATCGCCTAACAGTACTACAAGCCTTTTATCCCTTAGTCGCCTCTTACGACATCCACGGGAAGAAATGGAGTGGCACTATTCAACCCGGCAACCACACGGGCTCATACTTCCATAATATATAGAAATCATCCAAAAATCAGCAAAAAAAAATGCTCATTACACAAATATTTGCCCATAGGCGGGAAACGAACCCGGGACCTACCAACTGGGCTTAACTCGTCGTCCCGATATTATTTAACCGACTTCAAAAAAGAAGGAGGTTTTCAATTCTTCGAAACATTTTTTTTTTAATGTATGTATGTATCCCAAGTTCTTAACTCCGAAACCGCTAGAGCAATTTGAAATTATTTTTTTTGTTTGAATGGGTATACTTTCTTGTTGGTCCCATTGTCAGCACGTCAAGATCTGATGGTGGAATCTTGGAGAAATTGAGGGAACTCCTCAAACATTATAAGGGTACTTATAGCGAATTTAGCATTGTCAGTGACAAGTCATTTACATTTACAAAAAGTACTATTTTTGTTAGGCTCCAGCTTATGCTTACTCTCAATATCGCGCATAATTAGAATCTAGCCGCATTCTGTACAGGCTAGGATGGGAATTGAGCAAAATACATGTTTGCTGTAAGTAAAATACAAAATAATGAATAATAGTGGATTGTTCAACAACGGACTAAAGTAAGCCGTTATGACACGATGTATTTGTCCACCCAAGCAAAGCGAGGGTGGATGAAGTTTGAGTTAGTCATTAGTCGTTAGTCACGAGTTTACACTCTGATTTTTACTTCGAATGCGAGAAAAATAAATATTCAATTATAATGGTGTTATTACAAAAACAAACAACCGTTGAACATTTGTGTAAAAAATGTTAATCCATAGAAAACTGACACTTTAAACACGTCTAACGCGTGTCTAAGTTTTTTTAATAATAGCGTAACAGTTTTAAAATGGACACCTTAAATATTGTAACTGAATAGCGCTGTCATTTTTACTATAAATCCGTTACTGTAATGCAGAACAGAATGCGAGACAGAGAGAGAGAGTGAGAGAGGTTGTTTTTGGGTCCATAGACAATATTTCCGAAGACTGAGGCTGGGGAGGTTGCATGCCTAGCCTCAGTCTGCCCCCCTCCACCGGCTCCACAGCGCACTCCGACGACGTCAAAATGGCAACATGTATCTGGCTGTTTGTGGTTTTCCAAGGCTTTTTACAAGGAAATTAAAAAAAAAGGTACTTTAGTCCCTAGGGAGTAAATGCATCACTTTAGTCTGCCTTAGTGAAATTAATATTTTTAAGTCATGTAATTGAAATATAAATTGCAAATTACAGTTTTTTAGTTTATTTTTTACTAAAATGCAAAAAAACAACTAACAAAATACCTGAATTTCGATCAATAAATCTCCATTCAGATCTTTGGTCTCAATAAATCGTCCCAAAAAATATCAGAATTAAACAAACTTAATTATTTCGCAAAACGATGAAAACGACATTTGATAAGATACAATTGACGTGTTACCAAACTTAAAATTTAAACATACTTTTTTCATTACCATTAAAAGGTCTCTAAAACTAAATATATTTCAGAGTAATAGTGTATTTGAAATACTTAATAACAAAATACCTCAGCGTCAGGTATTTCAAATATTTACCAACTACAAAATATATTTTTAGGTAGTAATTGAAACACAAATACCAAATACATATTTGTATTTGAATTACAAGTACAATAAAGTAATTGAAACACTGCCCAGCCCTGAGTAGGTACTGCCGACTCATTAACGAAGAACCTAATAGGCAATAAGCATAGAGATATTACTCCCTATTCTGCGTCGGACGTTGATGTACTTGTCTTTTGTTTAAGGCTTGTTTAGAAACTCATCATCCAAGCAGTAGCACAAACGCTATTCAAACTGTGTGTCTAAACAAAACAGCTTGTTGACATGCATTTAGTTTAGGATGACAGCACTTTAATGATGAATGCTATACGACTAATGTTGATTAGGAATTACATTATATGGCGAAATCGAAGGGCCTAAATTTTATTAAAGTCATATACTTACGCATAAATAACACTTTGAAACTGATCTCAAAGTTTGTCAGAGAGCCTTGGAGCGTAGTATTTTGCGTAGTAGCTGATAGGTATAGCCCATAAGCAGCCACCAAGCTCCAATGGGAATGGGTTGGGCATGCCTGTCGCATGCCGGTGGCATTGTAGGCTGAAGAGTGTACCAGAATAGCAGACGTAGTAGCAGACCCTTTCGACGTGTTGGCGAGATGAGCTTGGTGCCTTCAATCAAGACTGGTGGGAGACTACGAGGAAGGAGGGAGGGAGGCCTTTGCCTAACAGTGGGACATTATAGGCTGTTAAATAAATTAAATTAGTCCTGTCAATATGCGATGCAGAGAAGCAACCTAAAGCTGAGAAAAAATCCAAAAAATGAGAAATATAGAAAATATGGAAGAAAACTAATCTAACAGATGCTCTCCAACATGCGTGAAATGGAAATGAGCGGGCTATTTATCAAGGTACCGAGACAAAGGACCTTATAAACAACAAAATGGCAAGGACCTAAGAGCAAAAGGAGCGTGGGACGACAGAGGAAGAGATAAATGGACAATATTACAGAGGTGGTTGGCAGGAACTGGATAAGAGTTGCCTAGGTCAGGAGGAAATGGGGCCTTATCTCATATAACGGTCATATAAATTGGAGAAAACTTAAATAAACAAATTAATTTATTAAATATATCTAAAAACTGTGGAGGCCCGCGAACATATACGTGTAAAATAAGTATTAGTTCCCGTCGGGAGTCGATTTCGAAGGGATGCAAAAGGTGGTTACAGAATTGGCAACAACTCTTGTTGTAGTCGTTGGTATTTCTGTAGCTCTGCCTACCCCACTCTGGGAATGAAGGCCTGATAGTATGTGACCCACAGAAGTACCCAAAGAAGTGTGAGTTGTTTGTCAGTCAGTCAATCGGACAATTGCGGAAGAATTCCATTGTATTTATTAAGTAGTGTCGATTATTTTCTAATTTTATTTATTTTGCTTGTTCCGGAAAGCAACTGAAGATAATGATTAATTTGAATATGCTTACGTTTTAAAAAAAACTCTACATTAAAGAAGGAAAGAAAGAACTAATTAAACATTTACTCGAATCAGAGAGCAGTAGGTAAATAAGGTTATAACATATATTCGTACATTATGAATAATTCTAATATGCTAACTGTTGCGTATGCAGCATTTTTTATTCTAATTCATTTTATTTTATTATTTTCCAATAATTTAATTGTTTTCAAATAACGTTATTGTACCGATATCATTAAACATAAAATTTCTAAATTTCTTCAGAAAGTGAAGGATGTTTTAAACGCGTTTAGTCGCGCGATAAACACTGCAGCTATAATAAGCCCGCAGTTCAGCTTTAACACAAGTTGTGTTACAAATAATAAAGCATGATCATAATTTTAATCATTACAATAATTGGAACTAGTTTAAGTTTAAAATTTAGTTGTATTACCTGCTCTAACAAAGAGTCTACTCGGTAAAACCATATTGCTTTTGACATGTTTCCGTATGGTCAACGTTACGATAGCTCTTATTTACTTGACAGTAATGGCGACCGAGTTAAAAACTATGACATAAGTCAAAAGCAATACGGTTTTACCAAGTAGAATACAACCCCAGTAGAGTTAATAAAAGCAAATCTGTTTACCTATCGAAGTCTTTAAGATGGTATAATTTCTGTCCCTAATTCCAAGGAAGCGTCAGGTCTCACACGCAGAGTAATTTACGAGCTGAATACTAAATACAAGGACAATTCAAAACAAATGCGCAGCCATTAGAGTAACATGTGCTACCAAGTAATACAATGAATGTATATTTTTTAATTCACTAACGGCTGCACTCAGACAGTTAATGGTGATTACTAAGTTAAAGGTGGTCACTTATGTAATATGATTTGTGTTAATTGTCTCTAGAAATGTATCTAAGTACCTAAGGCGGTACGTCGCGCCCCTGTAACTTATTTTAAATTCAGTCGCCGTAAAATATATCGGAGCCGACAAACTCGACAAAGTACATATTACCTAAAAAGCGTTCTAACGCGCGTATTTTTTCATATGCTTAGAATTCCTCAGCCTTGTCTGCTGGAGCCGAAATATTTTTATAACAACTGTACAGTTGTACATTCAGCTACGTAAAATAACAAATTGAGTGCTGGAGTACGACTTCGCCGCCGCGCCGCCGGTATATTGTTGTTGGTTACTTTGTTGATATTCATTCCACCTCCGCTAAAATCGGTTTTTAATAACGCTGAATGCAACGAACATAAATTGTGCTTAAAATATGCTTTGTCCTTATCTGTCGTTATGCCATTTGTATTTGACAGAAATTGACAAGGAATACTTTATCCCGTGTGGTTGCCGGGTTAGAATAGTGCCACTCCATGTCTTCCCGTGGATGTCGTGAGAGGCGACTAAGGGAATAAAGGCTTGTAGTACTGTTAGGGGATGGGCTTGCAACCTGTCACTAATGAAAAAAAAAAT
Organism: Acleris holmiana; assembly: GCA_949316455.1. NCBI lineage: Eukaryota > Metazoa > Arthropoda > Insecta > Lepidoptera > Tortricidae > Acleris > Acleris holmiana. The sequence continues at coordinate 12,763,509 of OX438770.1, forward strand.
GAAAATTTGAGAAATGAAAATTTGTTTATTGTCTTAAATCACAACATTAAATGAAAAACATGTGAGACCTCCTATTAAGTTTACAAAAAACCTATGTCAGGAGATCCCGCTCCTCCATGGGTGCTCAAAATTTGTGTTTATACGACAGGATATAAAGCTATAACTAAAAATAAATAAAGTAAAGTAAGAATGTGTATGTGTGTGTGTGTATGTGTGTGTGTGTGTGTGTGTGTGTGTGTGTGTGTGTGTGTGTGTGTGTGTGTGTGTGTGTGTTCTCTAGTTTTTTTGTGTTCTGTTTTATTACAATAACAGCTCTTCTGTTTGTGTATAATTTAATGTTTTAAGCCACTCAACTGTGACACTTTTACACTTCCGTAATGTAAGTTTATTAAAATTAAGTTTTTTGTCCAGTACGTTATAAATTTTTGTAGCTTGTATGTTAAATTGTCTTTTAAGAAAGACAGTATTTGCTGCCAATGTCTTAATAGCTTCCGGTTTCCTTCTTCTTGTTATTTGCGCTTGGTTAAGGGGAACAGTTTTGTGGAGTCTCATAGCAACTAACAGGACATACAGCTGCCTTACCGTCAGTACACCAGATGTTGTGTACAGCTCGTCGGTAGGAAATCTTAGCGGTTTAAAAAACATTACTTTTAAGAGGCTGCGTTGACCTCTCTCTATATCTAAGAATTTAGTTTTATTAGCACCCCCCCCAGGTTGTTAAACAGTATCCTATTACTGATTGTGCTAAGGTTATATATATTTGTTTCACGAGTTTAGGTGTTGTGATGTGTCTGAGGGTTTTGAAAATCCATATGAGCTTGCGTACTCGACCATTAATGTATTCTATATGTGCGTGCCAATTTAGCCGACAATCTAAGATTACTCCTAAATATTTAATTTCAGTGACTTTTTGTAACTGGTTGCAGCAACACGATTGTGATATTTGTGAACCTGTATCTCTACAGGCGTGAATTGTAAGGGCGTGATCTGAAATTGGTTGGGTTTTATTATTAATTGAAAAGCACATATACTTCGTCTTGTTTATGTTTAATGTTAGAAGGTTCTTATTTAGCCATTCAAATACATGTGCCAGTCCTAGTTCAGCCCTCTCGTAAACCGCTTTCCAAGTCGTATCTGCAAAGACTATGGCTGTGTCATCTGCGTATGAGAAGACTGATCCTCCTGAAGTTTTCGTATTTAGTAAATCACTGGTAAACATCTTAGCCTGAATATACAAAATGTGGTTACAGAATTATCAACAAGTTTAGAGTTGTTGGTATTCTGTTGCTCTGCCTACCCCACTCTGGGAATAAAGCGTGACGTTATGTATGTATATATGTACTTTAACTAGAATGGGTTTATTGTGCGTTTACAAATAAGGAGCCGTATAGGGCCGTATTATTAAAGTGAACTCGGTTTAGATGCCCGCCCCAAAAGTCACGTCCAACTAAACGTCGTCGAGTATTAGAAAACTGTCTATTTCTTTAAACTCGCGTTAAATCGCATCTTGAGACGGGCATATTAGCAAAGATCAGTTTATTATAAGGGCGCGCCGAGCATCCAGTGGCGCGCTCATTACTAATATGTGTACTCTAATAAACTAAAGTATTATCTTGAAATCGAAGGATGGTTTTATGTTGTACAAATAAATACACAATTTATAGGGTATATGACATACATAAGTTATTAACAATTGAACAATGAGTGAGTAACTTAACGGAAAAAGTTGCCACCTTCTTCCATTAAATTAACTACATGAAGATTAAAGGCAATTCAACTTGGTCATATGTACTATACGTACTTACATTGTGTATATGTATACAAATTATTGTGCAACTAATAACCACACTTTGATTTCAAGACAATGCTTTAGTTTATTAGAAACCACAATCATAGTTAATGTTCGATGTACTTGTGGGTGCAGGTCTTATCTAATCTTACAAATGGGCCCTTTCGGATACACTTGGACCCTTTTAGGATCTTTTGTGCAATTACCCTCTTACACTCTCAGCTGTTCGAATGTGCAGGTTTCCTCACGAGGTTTTTCGTAATAGCATCGGTTAATGGAGGGACTTAAGTTAGAAAAACTCTGATACCTTACGTTCACGAGTCGACCTCCTACACCACTAGGCCACCGACGCTCTCATTACATAATATGCAGTTAGTTAGCTATTAAACTAAATGACGCGCTTATGAAAATAGAAACTGCGAAAATAGATATATTGCGGCAGTGGTCTTCAGCTTTGTTACATAAAAGTTCATCCGATTTATAAACCTGGTTGGGTTGTTAGTTTTTGTGTCTATTAACATGAGCAAGGTCCAAAATATCGTGGCGTGAGCGTGACTGGTATATCGATTCTATATATTAACAAACAATTTGGACTTCATTATGCATCTACAACCAAGCAGTTATTGTAATTATGATAATAAGATAATTATTTTAATGCTACCTCGATTATCATCAAAGAGTTTCTAATTTGGATTATTTTATCATCGTCATGCATCTTTTGAGTTAAGTATTTAGTTATTTGGGAGACCGACCGTCGCTCGGGTTGAGGACGAATTTTCCCGAACATGACAACTTGACTGATTGATTTTTCAGCCCCGTAAACCCGCATATTGCAACTTTCATCGAAATCATACAAATACAAATACAAATACAAATACTCTTTATTGAACACCAAAAATTAAAAAAAATAAAGCAGAACATGGAACAGTACATTTAAATCATAGGTATACAACAGGCGGTCTTACCGCTAAATAGCGATCTCTTCCAGACAACCTTGCCTTGCCTTGCCTTGATCATCCGAGCCGTTTTTGAGAACGTGTTTACAAATAAGGGTTCCTAGTTTGACTACGGAACCCTAAAAAGGATGATTCCTGTGACAACTGTATTTTGTAATCGTACACAACGCCTAATCAAAAGGAGCTGATTTAATTTGAAAGGTTAATCAATAAAAACTATGAAGACTCAAAGAAACAAATGTAGGAATAATACGTATACAAGCTGTTACTGGGATCATCCTGGATTGACGTACCCCTATTGAATTTCCCGGACACCTATAAACCTCTCAAAAAGTCTTTGTATTCTATAAAATAAGGATTTATATTGAAATAAAAGTCAATAAATACAGTTACATTCAAAATGTGGTTGACGGCAAGTAAAGTGACGGGTGGCATTGTTTCTGGTCGCAAATTAAGTCGATTTCCGGAGCAATTTTGGGTTATCTCAATTGTACCTATTATTCTGATTCAGTCAATCTTGTTGCGAACCCTTTACGATCACTGACGAACCCCTGAGGGTTCGCGTGCCTACCGCGCTTTAAGAAACCCAAGATCGATCAATAGGAAAATGATAAAATTAATAAATCATTAACACTAGGTAAAAATCATGAACACTTAAATACGATATGGTTATTATGTCTGTATGTGTTGACTGTCCGTCCAAAGGTCTGTGTGATAAGCCACTAAGCACCATTTTATTACATTAAATAGATAACATGACTCATATTAATGAAAAACAATTTATAACAACTGCATTGAATACTTCAATATAATGTTATTATTAGGTAGCTATGTTGGTTTATTGTTTTACATTTCCAATACTGCTTTCCAAGCTTAAATTGATAGCTTCTCGTACTTCTATGTAATTAAGTCTCATATTAACGTAATAAAAACAAAATGTTTCGAATACTTACTACTATAGGTACTTATAGTTTTCTTTTTTTTTGTCCAACTTTCTTAATGCCAAAAATATTGTTAAAAATATGACTAAATTAAGTTGAACTAACATTAACTTTTACTCAAACAACCCCAAATTTAGTATCTGTCTTAAGTTCTTAAATAACACCGATGTAATATGTAAGTTCGTACCTATGTAAAGTCTTCATCACATAATTATACAGGATCACACAAGGTGCTCAAAGATTTTAGATGCCATCTGAATTGTTTACAGCGTAAAACATGCTAAGATATTTTGAAGCTACTTATCTGCTCTAACATATTTGATGGTGACTGTACCCTATACATACCAGTATAATAAAGCGTCGCTGGATTAGACAATGCATCAGAGCCACTATAATGCCCTCATTGTACCTACTCTGCGCGTAAACAGCTTCACGCGTTTATTGTCAATAGGACGCCGCGCTGATCTATTGAAAACCTTGCATTCCAAAACATACCTCTCCCTAACCCTATGACCAGTATCGTCTTCAAGGGGGCAAGGGGTCTCTGACACCGCCCTCCCCTGAAAGAAATTTAGAGCCGCCGCTGCCACTGCCTATAACATGATTATATAATGGTCGTTATTTTTGACCTATTTATTCTCTATGTTCTATCCGTGTGTTAGTTTCTTTATTTTTTTTATTATTATTATTATTATTATTTATTTATTTCAAAAACAACTTAGGTGGTAAAAAATTAGTTTCTTGTCGAATAGTACGCTCAGGAGTTAAACTATTTGAATGTTATACTTACTTATACAAACTAATTAAGGACTAAGTTAAGTAACTAATCTACTTGGATCCAATTTGGTTACAAGAACAAGCGCAAGTGAATTATTATGCTGCTATGAATTATTATTATTTGATTAATGTTTGATGAGTTGCAGTGATTTTGCCAAACATTCCTTTACCGCGTAGGTATTTATAGCAACTAACTACTGTGTCTGTGTCTTACATGGCTTAGAAAACAACAATCAATCAATCAATGTTGAAAAAACAATGTAAAAATAGGTTGTAAATTAGGTATTTCTTAATCTTGGACATTCGTCATTATTTTTAAGAAGAATTTAGTAAGCACGTTCAATGATTGCAATAACTTAGTTGCTTGTTTTGTATGTGTTTCCTACAAATACAAATAAGATTACTCGTTATTTTAATAAGGATATAAACCATTTAACGAGCTTGTTGTCAGTTCTATTTTATTTTATTGTAACACTTAATTGATATCCGCCCCCTATTACCCTTATGTCCGCCACTGAATCGCTACGAACGAATAGCTAATCAAAAATACCTACTCGTACGTACCTCAACTAAAGACACATCGTCAATAGGTATAATATGTTCGTATAAGGTAAGAATCAGAATCAGAATAGTCTTTATTCAAGTAGGTTTACAAATAATAAACTCTTTTGAAACGTCATAGTAGCGACTTAGCCTAAATTGACTGCAGGTTCAAATCGCAACCGATCAGAGCCACCACGTACTACGTGAAAAACAAACGCGGGGATTTCTTAGTATGGAAAAAGTAACTTAATGAGTTTACTCAAAAAGTTGTCATGAAAAAACTTGGCATGTAGCTTTAAAAACTTCCTTTGTTCATAGTGATTCTAACCATGCAAGAAAAAAGTGAAAAAAATATGAATTAATATATGAAATTAAGGGTTTTTCGTAACATGGACATAAGGAAAAGTGACAAAAAATCCGATTAAAAGTCCAAATATCTCGAAAACCGTGCGACTTTTACTAGACCTATTTTAGCTTTTTCATAACGTCCTAAGTGCCCTCTATCCGTAGTTCAAGGATTATCCACTCATTACCTAACACCCTGTATACTGCATTCAGGCACGTTATCTTCTAAAAGTACAATGGCAGACGCAGGCGAAGAGTACAAGCACTTAGTCGTGGACACTGGTATATCGGTAAAAACCTTTTCAAATTCAATTGCGATATCTGGATTGGAATCTATTATTTTACCATCTACTTTTAAACGATAGTCGTTAATGTTCTTTTTTTGGCGACCTGTTTCTTGATTAATTATTTTCCAGGTCGTTTTAATAACATCAGAACTATTCAAGATTTTGTGACTTAAAAAATTTCGCTTAGGTATACGGCAGTCTATCTTGAATTGCTTGGAATACTGTTTGACATGTTCCTTAAACTCCTCACTCGCGTTATACCTCCGTTCCTCATATAGTTGATACAGTATTCTTCTACGCTTATGTAAGTCCGCAGTAGCCCAGTCACTGAAAACCTTTGCACCACCAACCACAACCGATTTGGATGTAAATACTGCGTTAAATTGTTTTATGAATGTGTGAAAGAATGAGTTGTACATGTCATTGGGTCCCTTATCAGTTGTTAGAAAGGGCAAATTATGCACTAGGTTATGTCTCATTCTTTCCACACGGTCTGCAGTTATTGGCACAAAAGTAATTTCTTTTTTTGGAATATTATTCGATACGGACTTGAATTTAATTAATTGACCCAAATGATCCGATTCCAGGTTGCTGATCACACTCTTACCAATAAGAATTATATCAGTAAAAATGTTATCAATACACGTGGCGCTAGTGTCAGTAACTCTAGTTGGCTCCATAAAAGTATGTGTCAGGCCGAAAGATTTGAAAAGATTTATTAATCTTTTGGTTAGTGGACTGTTTTCTAAAATATTTACATTAAAATCTCCATATATAATTGTTTTTTTTTCTCGAATAAGATAATTTTATTAGAACAGTTTCCATATTCTTTTCAAAAATTTCGAAATTGCCTAATGGTGGCCTATATACACAGTATAAGTATTTTCAACAGAAGCTTTATTTGGAAGCACCACTTGGCTATGTTTGCCAAATATTGCTCATATCAGCAGTATTTGTATTTCGCAGCGCGAAATCTCCCGAACGTAGTTTCGGTTTCGACCGAATTGTAGCCGAAACCGAAACTCAACTAAAACCGAAACTCAGTCTGAACTCGTTTTATGGCTGAAACCGAAACCGAAACCGAAACCTTGCCAGTAAAACATGACTACCCAAGTGAAGAGCCGCATCAGAGATTCTAAAAAAGTGCAGTTTGGAGTCTAACGGGACGTTTTCATTATTCTGTTAAACTGTATTCGACTGCAGCCCGTGCATTCTTTTACCGATTTGTGCAACTGGTTTTTTTCAGAATAAATAACGAATCCTGTTAAACCGAATGAAGCTGACGCATTCGGCCATCGACCTACAATTAAACGTAGCAAAATCAGCAGAAATTTGTAGAATTTGTACTTCGTATTTTAATTTTTTAAGATAAGAATAATAACGGTCAAATCTGCACATTTTTTCTTTAATAGCCAATACTGTATTTGTGCATACCTATATTCTAATTCTTGTAATTAATGAATTACTTATAGTAGAGAAAATTGATTTTAATTTCTAATTTTGACTTCGTTAAAGGGAAAAATAGGTGCAAAATACGGGCACTTATTCTCATCTTAAAAAAAAAACGAAAGTATAAGTACATACAGTGTTTAATTAAAAGCCATTATCTCACTCGCACTTGCAAAAATTAAATAAATAAAAATGAATGAGACAGTACAACTTTTTTGTCGAATCACTATGGAACCCTTCCATAATATCAACGTCAATTCACGAGAAATAATTAACGTCAAATGTAGTATAGTTGCTCAACATTAAAATACCTACTTCAAATGAACCTAGACCCATTAACTTATTTATTATTTGACATGATATACTCGTACATAAATACTTTATGTACCTATACTAAATCCGACATCTACTCGTTTATCACTGTCCTATATTGAATAGAGGTCCTAATACTTCACAATACTTGTGAACCTCACAAGGGCGTGCCTACATACATATACATATATTATGTTAAACTGTAGCAGCCTTCCGGGCGAAGCATAATCTATTATGCATTATGAAATCGATAAAACACGTACCTATAGCAAGCGACTTCATTTAACACTTCATGATCGATAACCGAGGCCATTTAGAGTGTTCTGAATATTTTTGATATAACTACGGGTAGCTTTGGGCCAGGTTCGGGCCTCTATTCAACTCTGTTTTGAGTCCATCTTGTTTGTATATCGCTATCATATTGTTGAATAAATTTTATGGTAGCTTCAATTCACTTGACAGAAAGATGTACTATTAAAATAGTATACAAGCATGTTGGGCTAATAAAACAATTTGGAATAGAGACCTAGCAATTTTGGCTTCGTATTCGTATACGAAGTTTAAAAGAAAGTTTTCCAGTCTATGCGAGATAGAATAAAAAAACACGAAAAATTGGCATAAAAGTATACCTTATGATAATTTTGTAATTTCTGCAAAATCATACTTTACATTGTGCGATCTTTAAATTAAAGTTAACGAATATTAGATTGAACGTTGCACGTAATTCCATCAGCCCAAGACAAATTTCTCGAATAATAATATGCTGCCTTGTCTATAAGAACTAGTAAAATAATGACGAAGTTACCCTGTGTTATTGTAGAAACTAAAAAACTTTTTACACTTAAAACGCATGCTTAAGTAGGTAAATAATTGCAAGATTGTTTGAGTTGCATGGTTCGTCAATGAAACCATAAAAAGACGCAATTACTTACAATGTTAATAAGTAAGTAATAATAAGGTTATTAATTATACCTAATATTAGTTTATATAACGACGTTTATGAAATCATAATAGTTAACAATTGTTTCCATTTGTTTGCTGTACTGAATTAATGGGCGATAAAATGTTACGAGCCGCTACCTACTTACTGTATCCTGGCTGCTGCCTTTGAACCCAAAACATAAATTACATATTATTTTCAGTTTTTACTCTACTGACCATCGTTTGACCTCTATCTCACCTAATTTATATGCTTTTAGCGTTACAATTAGATTACAATGTAATTATTCGGGATTAATACCATTTAAAAAATGTTAATGTTCATCACACTGTCCATAATCGCTCTAAGGGCCGTGTTCACCAACAATTAATCGGACGGTTAAGTCTTAATCAGCTGTTAATCAATACATCTGACACCCGTTAAACTGCTAATCGTCCGTTTAATTGTTGGTGAACACGGCACTAAATGGTACATATTTTTTTTTTACCCTGCATTGAAATTTTTGCAACTTTTGGTTTTGGTATAGGTACACAAAATACTAAGATGGTAAAAAACCATGTGCCACTGTGCCTATACGTAGTGTTGATAAAGACTCGAGTCCTTGGAGTCTTCATTTGTAGGACTCGACTTAGTTTTTTAGACTCTAGTCATCGAATCGAAGCTCAAGTTCTTTTGAAATTAAGGGGACTTAAGTCTTCTGTAGTTTTATATAGAGACTCGAGTCCTCTACAGAGGCTCGAGTGTTTTGTTTACTCTTAAGGCCTTTAAAACAACTGAGTCATGATTAGAACTCATTTGGACTTATAATTGTATATGAACACTTGTGATTATGAGATTACGGAATATAGGTACTGAGTAAAGTAGTATTATAGTAATCAGTACCTACTTAGGTATATCTTTCTTTTGATTTTAATGCTGTCTGTTTGAATGGTTTTCATAATGAATTGAAATACGGTCCTTAGGCATTCACGGCTTAAAGAACTGATGACGAATTGAAGCCAAAATGAAATGTAACTTTTAAATTTAACTAGATGACGCCAGCAAGTTTGTTAATTTAGAATTCTAGGATGATAAATGTTGCATGAGCTTCCTTGGTTCTCTTATGGCATTTGTAGTCATTGTACTATTCGTTTCTAAAAGAATACCCACCACCCTTAGATCGAGGGGTCTCCAAATGACTTATTTCAGTATTTTCTTAACAGCGTAGTTACAACACATAAATCCGGAAGTAACTATATGTTTCTGCCTATCTGTCTGTTCCTTTCACGCTGAAACCATTAAACCGATTGAAATGAAATTTGGTAAGTACAGAGATAGTTTGAGACCCGGGGATGAACACAGAGTAATTTTTATTCCAAGAATCAACCCTTTGAATAGATGAAATTTTCTATGAAAGTTTGGACGGGAAAATCTATTACACGCGGAGGAAGTCGTGGGCGGATAGCTAGTGTTATAAATATTATAATAACTTATGACTACAAATGCCATAATAATAGAATTAAGTAGTAACAGCTTTTTTAGAATTTTGTATACATAGTAGGTAGAATTTATACATACATACATAACGTCACGCCTTTATTCCCAGAGTGGGGTAGGCAGAGAAACAGAATACCAACAACTCTAAACTTGTTGATAATTCTGTAACCACATTTTGCATAGTCAGGCTAAGATGTTTACCAGTGTATTAGTGACAGGTTGCAAGCCCATCGCCTAACAGTACTACAAGCCTTTATTCCCTTAGTCGCCTCTCACGACATCCACGGGAAGACATGGAGTGGCACTATTCTAACCCGGCAACCACACGGGACGTAGAATTTATATTTTGGAAAATTACACAATTCCTGAAATAACCACCATAAACAAAATATACGCGGACAGAGACGCGAGTAAAAGTATTTATTAATATTTTAATGGCGTTATTATTGATAACCAGTTATTTACTGTCACTCAGCCACTTAGGTTGCCTTTTCCCAACTTGACTCTTTATAGAGAATATTTAAATTATACTAAAACATTTCTGAAAGGTACCTAAATTTTACAGATATCATATACTTCGTTTGTGCATTCAAACCACTTCAGAAAAGTACATACATACCCATCGTTTCATGGGTATGTACTTTCGTTCTTTGTGTTTACAAACATGACATATTTTGATAGAAACCATAGCAAGCCAACTAACTTCAAAAGCAAGTCGTCATTATAGGACTCGAGTCTTAAAGCACACCTAAAGTTGAAATAAGACTTTAAAAAGATACGATGGCTTGAATCTTTCTAAAGCTGGAGTCGTAACTACAAGACTTAATAAAACTCAAAAAAGAACTCGATTCACAACTCAAAAGACTTGGAAGTCTTTTAAGCTCACAGTCTTATAAATATGGGTCGAGTTCTTGCATTTTAGACTTCAGAGACTTGAGTCCCTATCAACACTACCTATACGTAATCGTAAGACTGTCCCGTAGAATGCATCGAATTCAGAGCTAAAATGACCAGCTACTATTAATTCCTCCCGAATGTTATAAAACCTGTAAAGTGTCTCGTGATCGTGACCGCTGTGGCCGAGTTACACTTAGCGGTATCGCAATTACATCTCAATGCCGACGCTTTTTGTAGCCCACAAACGAGTGAAAACGGTAGACGTTACGCCAAGTTTGTTACTAAATGAATAATCGAATCACCCATTCAGGTAATGTTGTAATTGTAAATATACTGTTTGTTTACTTTGTGCTAAATCGAGTAATAGCTCGAAGTGCATGAGTTACATAAGTGGCGACCGGGCACCTTATGGTCGCTTAAAGTCCAAAAGCACCTATCCAGCCGTAGCCCCTCTGGAACTTATGCCTCCTTGCTGCAATATATATGCGGCTATTTTGGGAGGCCCATTCCATTGAGTTGGCGAGTTACCGTCTGCCATTTCAAGCAAAATAGATAGCATTTGCCAGGCAGGCGCCATAGTTTCATCAATAGCCTAGTTCACCTATCCATATTATTTCAATCATATAACCTACTAGCGACCCTCGCTTCACTCTGGGTTAAAGTACATATAAACCTTCCTCTTGAATCACTCTATCTATAAAAAAAAATCAATAAAATCCGTTGCGTAGTTTTAAAGATCTTAGCATACATAGAGACAGACAGACAGCGGGAAGCGACTTTGTTTTATACTACGAGTATGTACCTAGTGATTATGAATGTTCCCATACTTCTTAACTATACTAACCGGTGTATTTAAGCAGGGTGGGAATCCTACACTAGCTATAGTTGTCCGTGGGAGCATACTTTTAAAGTGTGAACTCAGGGACAATGGCCGGTTAGTGTCCCATCACTTTACAAAATTAAAGTCGTCTAAAGGGCGTGTTGGCTTCGGTTCCATGTACGCCTTCCAAAGGTCCGGGACTCCCATAGTCGAAGGATTGGTAAAGACATTAGATAAAATATAGACTTATTACCTTGTCGACCTTTCACTACACACGTCGACCTTTTATGATCTTTTGAATAATAACCCTTCTTATACACTCAGCTGTTCGATGTTGCAGGTCTCCTAACGATGCTTTTCTTTATCGTAATAATCAAGATCAAGATCCTGATCAAGGGCTAGGCTCAGCGCTGAAACCATAACCATTCCGGCGAGTAGTAGGTACCTTCTTCTTTTTCTTTAGCATGTATGTACTTGTCCACAGCTGATCATGACTCTTCCTTAGAACCTTGTTACTAAATGGAGAATCGGCGTATCGTTTGTCAGCCAATTACTAACCACTCACCACAAGTCTCTGTAATGATTTAACAACACGTGCCTATGAATATATTCATCATTCATCGAATTGCGGAACATCAGCACAGCACACTTCGCACATGGCAGGTTATAGTTATTGTAATATCGTTGCACAAGTTGCGTTTCACCCGTCGGAAAAGGAAGCTCGGATACTTCACGCTTGGTTTACTGCACCAGTGTTCGGGAAAATATGTTAGTGGTGCATGTACTGGCTGATACAATCGATGCGATTGGAAAGGCTCGTCTTAAAAATGCGTAGTTGAAGCCCGGTGTGGACGTGTCGTTTCAAAGACAGAAGTTTCTTTGCATTTTATTACTAGCCCTGAATTAGGCGGGCTTGAGCCTCGCATAGGTAATACTAGCCTAAGTACAGTGCAAGACGTCTTATTAGTAGTTCATGTAACTGATACCTACATAATAAGGGGTTTTGAAACAAGAGTGTTTTGGTGTTTTAAGGCCGAATTATGTACATTTGCACACGTTATTTTATCTAGACATATTATAAGCACTATAAGATGGATTCAGAATCCGAAGGCGCATGACCTGCATTGCTACCAGTGCTACCTGTGACATGATACAAGAATTGGTGCTTATTAAGTTTGAGTTGGTTTTGGAAGATGTTCCATATTTGAAAATCATAACTTCACCATCACCTTTCGGGGCAGTGGTCCAACTGCTTTGTTCAACAGATCAATCATTTCCGTTTGAATATCTAATTATCAGGCTCGACGGGTTTTTCTGGGTGGTTTGGCCCTCCGGGCCTGCTGAAGAACTAACATAACCTAAACCTACCTCATATTTATGATGCTAATTTTGATCAGTTGGACAGAGCAGTTTGATAGTTACGCGGTATTGCAGTTTCACCGAGAATAGAGGACTTATGATACGTTTGTAGACAAAAAAAAATAGACCCGCATAAGAGCCTTAAGATATGAGAGTGAACGAGAGAGAGCTACAAACCCGAAGGCTCTTTTAAAGCGGTTTGTCTACTTGGTAGTGAGTCACCCGACCTCCGAGAAAAACGGTTGCAGGTTCGATCTCCGTTAAGCGCATAATATATATTTTTGTGACGAGCGTGCTTGTTCATTACCAAGTCTTGATGTTCTATGTGTACGTATTAAAGCAATTATTAACCCAAATCTGGCCAACTTAGTATAAAAGCCATGAGAGCTATGACTTGAATATACATTTTCCAAACAGTAACTCTTCTAACGATATGTCCAGTCAAGAAATAGTCAAAACATACTATGTACGTCGACATTATCCCAAGCATCACTGCAATGAGCTCAACGGGCGAGATTAGTGATCGCGATTCGGTAGTGGCGCATTTATATGAGCCCGACTGTACAACAGACAGAACGTCGTCGCTTCATGCATATTTTGCCACATTTCCGGAGTTTCAACTTGCGCCATTTTTTGTAGTTTGAAGCATCCAAGCGATGCCTGATGATTATAAGTTAGGAGGGCAAGTACGTCAAGGTCCAACTTGAACGACTAATAACTTATTGGCCAATACAAATATTAGGGAAATATAAAAAAAAAAGTACTACATATATGGGTTAACTTCCGTTACACAAAGGAATAAATTAAGTTTTGCATTAATTACAGCCCTATGTACTATTTTATGACAACGTTCCCTATCCTAAGCTGCCACACTCAGTCAACTGCAAGAAAAGACACTTCTAAATAAAGATATTTATGTATTTCGATCTTCTTACAAAATATTTACAACACCATTATTATGCAAATATTCAATAAATCATCATAAAAACATACAAATGAGATAAATTAACATTTATGAGGCGCATTTACAACTAACTATGCACTATTACTATAAACTAGGCTAGTTGCAGATCGATTCCTCGGGGTCCGCCGGGCACCCGCCGCGGGAGCAACAACAGTGGAGGAAGGGTATAAATAAAGGTTATCTAAATAAGTTTCAGTGTTACTCGCTTAGCGGGTGTCTGACAGTGCCCTTAGCCGCCACAATAAAATCTTGTACAGTGCAACTGCACCTAAAAGGTCGTTCGGGTTTGTACGTCTCTTTCACTTCGTCTCATACGCTCTTATGTCACTCACTTTTCCCGAACCCGAAAGACTCTTTAAGCCCAATTGCACTGCGGCCTCACTTTAGGCAACGTAACATCACCGCCATTTGTTAGAATTGCAGTCGAGTTATCGAGCACATTTACCATTTACGGCCATTTTAACCAACACCAAGGTTAAGTTAAGTCGCATAAAGTGGCGACCGCTTTAGTCCATCTGGACGAAATTATTAGACCATTGTCGTATCGTGAACACGTTTGAATAATTTATAATTGCTCTAATAAGTTCCGCGTTTGCAGGTAATACCAATAAAAAGAACGGACAGTGAATACTAAGCGCGTCTTAAAAGAAATACAGATGGATGATGTCATGATATGTATGAATCAACACAACGACAATAAACAAAACGACACGGGGAAAAATATCGTACAGTATAATGCTTTGCCATTAACATAACAATATTACCCATTTGAAATAAATTCCAGTACCAAGATAATAGGTATGGTTATATAGAAACATTTAAGAAATGGAAATGTTAACAAGTCTTATTTTACCACAAAGAAGTAAGATAGGTACAGATTCAAGATTTGTACATAGAGTCGTCGATGGCCTGGTGACAAGAAGCTGCTTGTGCCCGAGGACGGCACATTGCTTACAATACTTAAGATGTTATAAAAGGCCGAAGTTTTGAGGCCATAAACAGATGTTAGCGTATATTCATTAACTTTATATAACAATCATTTTAATCAATAGAGGCCAATAACGTACGTGACTAAAGAATGAAACATGACGACTAAAACTAATGATAAATAGGCGCCTCAATTGTCAATGATTCCCTGCTGAATCGGAGGAATGTAAACTAAAACTGTTAACGAGCAATATATCCTAGGGCTTCCAACTCTCAACTTGCAAATATTTACATCTTAGCAGAGTAAAACCAAACACCTATACTACATTTTTACACTATACTGAAAATACTACTTACCTAACACTAGGCTATTTATACAAACAGTAATGTACATCATTCGGTTGTAAGGTATGTTCACCATTAAAGTAATACTTTCATCAAATACGAAACGGCATTCTTCGCTCGAATAACGAACATAAAAAAGCTACACTCAAAGTTTAAGTGTTCATATCATGATCTGCCGAAGCATCTCGATAGACATGATTATTGTCATGAACATGTATACGAATAAACATTATTAAATTTCAATTAATTAAAATTCTCAAGACGCAAATAATCTTAAATTTATATATATTTGGCAGTACGCGTGTACAATGCACCATGTTTAATTTATATGTTCAATTGAAATAAAGTGTGTAAAAGGACACTATCATGTGTTCAGTCTTTCCTTCGTTATGTACATGGACAGCGGTCGGCGCTGCGGCGCCCGCGGCTGCGGTATCACAATCAATTGAAGTCTACTGACTAACATGGACGTCAATTACAATATTACTTTACGGGCATTCTTATGACCATCATTCAAACTTATTTTTTGTCACGCTCATGACTACATCAAGTTCAAATATAACCGCTGCCCATCGACTTGTCATATCAATAATACGAATAATTACTTTAGACGTTTAGACATCCCGTAGAATGTATGCCTTGGTGTGATCATGAATACAAACTTGCCTAATAAATATCTGTTTCACCACTTAGCCTGGAAAGGTGTCCCAGCGCTGAGCAAAGCGTAGATAGTTGCATTAATTGTACATTACACAAACAGGTTTGAGATGCATGATCACACCACTGCGGCCCACAGAGGTAAGTCTCAACAACAAGAGCCAGAGCGTTTGTCGCGAGTGGCCGCGAGTGGCCGCGAGTGGCCGCGAGTGGCCGCGGGTGGCCGCGTCGTCGCGCGAGGCTAGTGCGAGCCGGAGTGCAAGCTGTGCTGGGCCTTCTTCTTGCGCTGCGCAAGCATGTCGTAGAACGGGTTATGACTGATGGAGCGACGCAAACACTCTATCCATTCGTCTCGCTCCTCCGCAGCAGACGCTGACATCCTGAAAAGAGACGAAAACAATTGAGGTTATGAACATTTTAGATGGTTAACAAAACCATAAAGGATGAGAGCAACGTCGGACGACCAAATTAAGTAATTGGATACGGGAAATCTTACTTATTTATATCGACCTTCTCACTATCCAAATAATGAACGATATTTATCTATAAGAAAATTAATTAAAAGCATTGTAAAGCGATGCTTAAATCGCGTAGCAGTCAAAAATAATCCATACAAATTTTTCTCCGAGCGATAACGTTTCTCACCCCCTAAATCTAATCGGATTTTCACGATTGTTTTTTTTTCCGGTTTGTTTTTATTTTTTCTTCTTTCTTTAAATATTTTCTTGGAATGAAAAACGTACAGACCTAGTTTTTCATAAAATCTACAACATATTCAAAAATCGTTAAAATCGGACAATGTTAAAGAGGAGAAAAACGTTATCGCATTTTGTATGGCTATTTTTTGCTTCACAGTCCTCTTAAAGGCCTAATAGGCAAAAGAGCACGCAGGCCACCTCGTGGCAAGTGGGCTCCGAGGACCCACAGACATTCACAATCACAACCTTAACCCTTACATACATTCATACATAAAATCACGCCTTTATTCCCTGAGTGGGGTAGGCAGAGCTACAAAAATACAAAACATCTCTAAAAAGACTTGTTGATAATTCTGTACATTTTGCACAATCCACAAACCTTATCAAAACCTTAACCCTTTAATTCGCAAAATTAAAAAAGTCGTACATTCAAACGTCTTTTAATTTTGATAGAGTACAGTCGAAGTCATAAATATGTTTACACTTTAGTACCTTGTCACTTTCTTTCATATATTCAATATACTTTCACTTTTCACTTTCATTATATATGAAATTGTCCCAGTGAATGAAAGTGACAACGTATTAAAGTGTAAACATATTTATGACTTCGACTGTACAAAAAAATAGGTATAAAACATTGCGAAATAAAGGGCTAAGGATTAAGATGGAATACCACTAAGAATAAAATGTTAGTCAGTTGAGCGCAATGCATTCGCGTTCCTTGAACGCATCTACCTATATCTACTATAAGTAGTGTTTTTTTTTATGTGTATATCGTGTGTGACTAACATTTTGCAACGATTTAGTGATATTATGTATTACTGTCATGTTGTAAGTTGAATTAATAAATATATAAATAAATCAAGTTACTGGTCGCTCTACTCGATGAGTGAGTCATTAATACTCATTAACAGTGACAAACCCAAGACCCTACTCATCCATCACCTTTACTATTTCATTGCCAGTGAAATGAATAGCAAAAACGTGTGCTCAATTGAATATTTTTGGTACTTTAAAGAACAACTCTAAAGCGTGTTCTCGGGGGAAGGAGGAAATTTTTTAAGTGTCAATTCAGCATCATGTCAGCTGAAACATGTTTACTGTAACTCATAAGCCTTCCCTAAAGATCTCTGAGATCGTCGAGTACGACCGATGAGGCGGAAGTACTAATAGCGACCATGTACCGACAGGCAAAGTCTTACAACAAGGGTGGACCGTTCTGATATGAGGTACAGGTGACGTGTAAATAAATATCTGTGTGTAATGTTAGCGACGTACCGGTACACGGTGTGTTTCCCCTCTACGACCTTCCCCTCGGAGTCGGTCTTGCAGGCCTTGATGAGGTCGGCGCCGCCGCTCGCGTACAGCTCCAGGCAGTGCGGCCGCTGCCGGTCGCTCGCCGGCCGGACCTGGACAATACATTCATGAACACTCGAGCAAACTAATACGATTATATTGTACGTAGAATTTACGCCACAGTTCTTTTTTCTCACTAAAGCAGGTGGGCCATACTTGTGTGTGTAGATGCACGTGCACGTTTGTCTCAGAGTGCGTAGCTTTCGTCGCAGTCGCTTGTCTATACGCATCACAACTACAAGTATGACTCACACGCTTTCGTGAGATAAAACCAACACCACCATTGAGGCAATTTTTTACTTTCGAGTGCTCGAAATTAAAGTCGAATGATAGAAAATATTAGCACACGCAAAATTTCACGATAATTTTCGCATGAACCCATTATCTAGTATTTTTAAAGGCCGTCACTGGAAATTTAGAGATTGACTTAACATATTCACGTGTTTTGTAGTACGCAGCAAGTCGACGATTACCTGTTTTGTTAAAATCATGTTTTAAATATAAATAAACATACAACCTAACTAGAAATTGTTATTATTGTGAAAATATTATTATTGGTGTTTACCAAAAAAAGTTATGTAAAATGAAACGTTTACACCGCCAAGGTTCTTGTATGATAGGTATTTAAAGTTTGTCTGAAAATTCAACATCTGTGGTTAGTGTTTGTTTGTCAGATGTCAAAACAATTTTCTAATGATAGAATTGAAAACGAATGGTGTAAACGTTTTTAGATTTTCTATCCCTCGTATTTTAAAAAATAAGGTTTCACCGTTTATGCTCACTTTTGAGTGAAACTTTCGAGGGCTCGAAAGTCAAAATTCGCCCCCATCTATGTCCCAAAAAACTTGTAAAGTACAATTAGATGAATTTCTATTGGATAACGGACAGAATTTAACTTATGCCCTTAGACCAATATATCAGATGGTATGAACCTTAATCTAAACAGTTAAATTAATTGAAACATCTTTTATCTTGATGTTAAGGCGACGTATTTTAAACAACAACAAAATGGATTACTGATGTCTATCCTCTACAATTACGAAAAATCTAAGGCAGGGGCTCTATTCTACTCGGTAAAACCATATTGCTTTTGACATGTTATCGTAGTGTCAACGTTACGGTGCCTCTTATTTACAAGGCAGTAATGGTAGTCCAGTTAAAAACAATACGATAACATATCAAAATCAGTGTTAGCTTACAGAGTAGAATAAAAGCCTATTATTAGTAGTATTATTTGGAATATAATAACCGTATGATAGTTAATATTTCGCTGCCATGCTTATTTATAACTGTAGCACGCGTAATTTTCAGAAAATGTCACTAGATAATTGTTACTTACAGATATGTTTTCTAGTGGAATGATTCCTCGAGGCTCCTTGTCTGTCGTGTATTCGAAGTAGTACAAGCAGTTGTCATTTAGTATAAACCACCGTCTCTTCCATGATTTGTATCTGGAATTAAGTAAAAAGATAATTGAAAACATTACGTCGAACTTAAAGCTGTCATTGACTTTCTATTTCTATATACCTAATATATGAGTGAGAATGAAATAGATACTTAAACATAAAAGTATGTTTTGAAAAAGGCCATAAGCCTGAGGCTTATCATAAAAAATTTAGGATCTTTCCCTTTCCCTCACTTGAAAGTAGATAAAGAGCGGGCTATCTTTATTTGACAGATACATTTACTTGTCGATGTTGTGAAACAGGCCCTTAATAACTTTCAACATTAGGTATTTAAATTTATCGATGGTCTAACGAGTTAAGTTCAGAGTTTGCCAAAGCCTGTTTTAGAATGCGAGCGATTCCTGTATCTACTAAGGTAAAGCATAATATTGATTAATATTATTTATTTTAAGTTTCCCTAATCCTGTCACTAATACATTGGTTAACATCTTAGCCTACTTGTGCAAAATGTGGTTACAGAATCATCAAGTTAAGTATTTTTGGAGTTGTTGGTATTTCTGTAGCTTTGCCAACCCCACTCTGGGAATGAAGGCGTGATGTTATGTGTGTATGTTTGTGTGTGTATTTTAAGTTTCAACAAACGGGGTCATTGTCAGGTAATGTACTATGTTGCTGTTTTGAAGCTCAAGTCTGAGTCACGGTTCTTAAAAGTTGGCTAGCATAAATTTGAGTATGATAAAATTCCTGTCATTGAATCATCTATTAATTAGCGATTTACTTATATATTATCAATTAGCATTAGTTACAAAATACATTTACTTAAAAGGTATTATATCTTAATAGTCATAAGACTCATTAATAGTCTTTTGTGTCTCTAATTAATCATATTTTACAATAATCACGTCCAAACTCGTGCAAAAGAATCGACCCTAACGAAGGAAAACGTGTCTTGCATTATTGCTTCAATTTTCCCTGACCTACAAACGTCAGTAATAAGAAAACAACTGAACAAAGTTGATGCTTTAACCGCACCCATTTTACCGTCAATTGTGAATTTTCCTTGGAGAATGCAGCAGTACATTTGTGCAAGTCATTTTATTGCCTGTCAGTTTTTTTACTGCCGGCGGGCCGCGCTGTCAAGTGGGCTCGTAAACGTACCTGCCACCCTGCTTCCACAGCCACCCCTCTTTGTCCGGGTTGAAGAATGTGTGCATCAGGTCATTCCCGTCGTCCTCCGGTATTTTGAACGGCTCCGTCTTTATAGACTCGTATAATGACTGGAATGTAATGAAACTAATTTTATTGTTTTATTACACTATAAACGTTTACTTTGCACTGTGTCACGAATAGCGAAACTCAGATTTAACATTTTAACAATCCGATATATATTACGAGAGGAACAAATAAAATGTCAACGCGGTCGGTTTCGATACCAGCGTCGTAAACAAGCACTTTATAGATAAGCTCCCCCTCCTTCCTTCACCGCTTCTGCGTCACTATAAAGATATCGCCATGTGCACCGCCTAAATGGGATGACCACAGTCTGTAGACTATAACCGATTTTTAAATGGTAAGTATTGTGTTTTAGAACAGAATCAACATTTTACAGCAGGCCGAAACAAATCATTAAGCCAGATAGAATCCCTAATAAAAGCAGTATAGACGAGAGAGTCGTACTAGCAGTGTAGAATGTCGAATGGGACAAAGAAAAGATTTTTCCCAAAAGAAGTAATTCGTGACTTACGAGGGGCACACCGAAATGATCGGGAATAGAGTACTTTAAACTAAGTTACATTAAAACCTTTTTTTATCATATGCGTACTGGCCACTGACAATCACGATGCCGTTTTAACAATTTAAAAAAATAACGTAATATTTTTTTAATTCCACTTTCAAATTGGCAAGTCGGTGAACAAAATGGAGCTCACGCGTGAAAATTTTCGTGCAATTATTTATCACAACTTTCGTCGAGGCTTATCTCCAGATGAGTGTCTCAATGAGCTTGTTTCTATATATAAAATTGAAGCACCTAGTCAAATGACAATATATCGTTGGTATGCAGAGTTTCGGCGGGGTCGTGCCTCTCTCAGCACCATACCTTCAACAGGTCGGCCGAAAACAGCGGTGTCGCCTGAAAACATCGCGGCTGTGGAAAAAATACTCAAAGAACATGACATGTGACATACGAGCAGATTCGGGCAACGATAAGCATTGGAATGACTGCAATCCATACTATTTTACATAGTGAGTTGGGTGACAGAAAATTGATTTCCCGATGGGTACCCCATAACTTGTCAGAAGAGCAAAAGGCGGTTCGTGTTGATTGGTGCCGATCTACTCTGAAACGCTACAATGGAGGAAAGTCAAAAGCTGTTTATAATATTGTCTCAGGTGACGAAACCTGGATTTATTCCTATGAGCCTGAAAGAAAGCACCAGTCGGCAGTTTGGGTCTTCGATGGCGAGGTCAAACCAACGAAAGTTGTGCGTTCCCGCAGCGTGTCGAAGAAGATGGTTGCTTCGTTCGTCTCAAAAAAAGGATTTATTGCCACAATTCCTTTACAAGAACAAAGAACAGTTACCGCTGATTGGTATATCACAGTTTGTTTGCCACAGATGCTGGCCGATCTTCGTCGAGGGAACCCGACACGCCGCGTCATCTTACACCACGATAATGCGAGCTCCCACACCGCCCATACAACTAAACAGTTTTTGAACGAGGAAAACGTTGAGTTGATGTCCCATCCTCCATACAGCCCTGACTTAAGTCCAAATGATTTTTTTACGTTCCCTAGAATTAAAGATTTATTGCGTGGTCAGCGGTTTGAAGACCCAGAAGCCGCCGTAGAAGCCTATAATTCGCCCATTCTGGCAATGTCTAGTTCAAACTGGAATAACTGTTTCAATGACTGGTTTAAAAGAATGCAAAAGTGCATCAATTGCAACGGAGAATACTTCGAAAAACAATAAAACATAATTAATATATACAGTGTACATAGTTTTAAAAATTCCCGATCATTTCGGTTTGCCCCTCGTACAACAAACTCGATAATAATAAAACAAGCATTTAAAATTTTGAATTTTAGGCGGTATATGATATATCTATAAAACATTATGTATGATTATTCAAGTGGTTTTCGTTAACACTTCACACTTCTAAGTATTTTATAACAGAGTGTTGACACATTGCTAGCATAGGTCAATGTCACTAAAATTTTCTTTCGGAATCCCTTAAAGACTAACCCTCTTACTAATAAACGTTGAATAAGCTTGGAATAGTTAGACAATGCTCTGTCCTTATCTGTCGAATTCAAATGTTGCAATGGCAATAACTATTCCAAGCTTTTTCAACGTTTATTAGTAAGGGGGTTAAAGATTAGTAAAAACGCGACTTCCTTCCTCATAATAAATATATAACGCCGCAATTCTAATATTATAACTCACACCGTTTGTACTGTTTCAAAGCCGTTAATCAGTATGTAAACACTCTCATTTACCTATAGAGCAAACTTACCAAGAGCAATTCATGCGGCAAATCCCCACCGTTGTTGATCCCTCGGTTCATGGCCACGAACTGCTCGGGCGCCGGCTTGTCCTTGACGCTGGGGTTGTGCAGCGAGGTGTTGAGCATGATGATGGCGAAGCTGAGCACGTAACACGTGTCCGCGTTCGTGAAGATGTCAGGGTTCAGCTGGCAGTAGCGCTGCGCGAAGCACTCCATCATGCGGTCGATCTTTTGAGCCTCACCCGGCAGTCGAAAACTCCATAGGAACTGTCTGGATTATACCGGTGGGAGATTTAAGTAGTTGTTTCTTCTTTTATTCTTGGGGTGAATACAACGTGTTACAAAATAATCCGTAAAAAAGAAATTACAAAAGTAGTGTCTAGCCTTATTAAATAACGTCAGTTCCGTATCTTAGGTATACAGTATACTAGGGTTGACACTATTTTCGTAATTTCTTTTTTACGGATTATTTTGCAACACGTTGTAAAACGTTGTATTTATAAAACGGCATAATAAGCCAGTCTTGTTTTGGCCTGATTTGGCCACATGCCACTACACTAAGAAAGCGATAGAGTGGTACAAGTCCAATAATATCGAATTTGTGGGAAAACATTGTAGTCCTCCGAAATGCCTTGAGTTACGACCCATTGAGAAATATTAGGTTCGCGTGAAACAGGATCTGTTAAAATATACTAATGCCACGTCAGTTGATAAGTTCAAACGAAAATGGAATGGAGCTTCGAAGTTAATCGCAAATGCTACTCTTGATGGCAGGTGTGAAACGGAAACTGAGACATTACTGGAAAAAATAATAATTTTAAATATTATATCAATTTCTAATAAACGTACGTTACGAATAAACGTCATTTTTTCTGGGACAAGCTTTAGTAAGTATAAATTCGTGAAACGTTTTAAAGAGAGCTAGTACCTAATATTAAAAGGAAACCACACAAATTACAGCAAAATTGGGAAACTCTGAATACGTGATGTTTGTAAAGGAAAATAAATTAGGAGAGCCAAGTTATTCCCAGTTGGTTACCAAAACAACCGGCGGTAAAGAGGTTTTTCCTAGAAGTTTGCGATTGCTGGCATTGTTTACCGGAGAGGCTCCTGAGCCAACGAAAATAATTAGATATACGATCACCTGCTCTTCTTTACTCGTGAATGTTTGACGCTTTTGTAAGCGGACCTATGTTAATCTAGAGACATGTTTTCACGGTACAAAGGTAACATTCCCAGTATACTCGAAAATAATGCTTAGTATTAGAAGTAGTTATGTCTTTTGCGGTTGAGAATATGCGAGTGCGGTCAGAGTATACAATACCAGTACAATACATAGTTCATAGTTGTTACATGTTTGAATATCAAATATTTGTTCTGCGAGATCAAGACTCGTATACCCTTGAATTAGAATCCGGACCGTTGCATGCATAATCAATAAGACTACGACGTCACAGTGTACGTATGGATATAATAGTTTCGTAACATTCAAACCGAAACGAACATTTTGCATGAAAGGATTTACGTCATTGCTATATAACAAGGAGTATCCGTTGCGGTATCTTCGGTATAACTGATGACTCTTATGAGTTACAATACATTTATTTCATGATTTATATCACTTGTCTACGCAGAACATACTCCTAACACAAAATAGCAAAGCTAAACTAACCACAAGCGAGTTGCTCACCTAAGTGCCTGTACAAGTATGAGATCGGTGAAGTCGTGCAGCTCGACGAAGGCCCGGAGCACGGCCTCGTTGAAGTCGGACCGCTCCCCGAGGTAGTCCCCGATGGCCGTCTTGCTCAGCCCCTCGCCCTTGTGCAAGAACTGCGCAACATCCTCTGGTGTTCTTTGGAGGAGGCCATTCTCATACAGGTACTCGATGCCTGAAAATTAATATTTCAACTTTAAATATCTAATTTTAATTTATTTTAGACAGCAGGGGACAATCTCACACAAGTTGACCTAGTCCCAAACTAAGCTCTAGCCTAACCTTGTACTATGGGTACTAGACAACGATAAACATACTTACGAGGGGCGGCTGAAAAGTTCTAAGCCTAAGGTATGTTGAGGTTGCATATGCGTTAGCGATACTGGCCACTAAAAAGACCATTTAAAAAGTTAATAAATAAAAGAAAAAAATGTCGTCTTTTGTTTATTACATCTCGAGATATCCGACGCTAAAGGTCATCATGTGTGAATTATCAACGCATATCACGAAAATTGAGCACCGTGCAGTCATTAAGTTCCTCACAAAAAGTGACAAATCGCCGAAAATAATTTTTGAAGAAATGTCTAGTATTTACGGTGAATCTGGCCCTTCTCATGCCACTGTTAAAAAATGGAGTCGACTTTTTAAACTTGGACGGGAGTCGATCGAAGACGATCCTCGCTCAGGAAGGCCAATATCGGTTGGGACTGAAGAAAATACTGAAAAAGTCAAAAAGTTAGTATTAGAGGATCGGAGAATTAAGGTTTGGCAAATAGCTGAAGCCTTAGGTATTAGTAAGGAAAGAGTTGGAGAGATTTTGCATCAACATTTGCATATGACAAAAGTAAGTGCTCGTTGGGTGCCGAAAATGCTCACAGCTTTCGATAGAGAACGTCGTGTTCAAACTTCTCAGGCATTTTTAGAATTATGTGAAGAAGGTTTAGATGAAGTTTGTTCCCGCATAGTAACTGTTGATGAAACATGGATCAGACAGTATGATCCAGAGTCGAAGTCTGAATCTATGCAGTGGATCGAAAAGGGTGAAAGGCCGCCAAAGAAATTCAAGGTTCAAAGATCGGCGTCTAAGCTAATGGCCACCGTGTTCTGGGATTGCGATGGCATTCTTTTAATAGACTATTTGGCGAAAGGCTCTACAATAAATGCAGTTTATTATGCTGAGCTATTAAGAAAAGTGCGACAAGCCATAGTCGAGAAACGAAGGGGCAAACTGAGCAAAGGCATTTTGTTTTTGCAAGACAACGCCCCCGTTCACACCGCTCGTGTTGCCAAGCTTGCTCTGAAGGAAACTGGCTTCGAGGAAATTGATCATCCACCTTACAGTCCAGATCTGGCCCCTAGTGATTATTTTCTATTCAGCAATTTGAAGAAAGATTTAAGGGGAAAGCGATTTGGCAGTGATGAAGAGATGAAGGCGGCTGTACAGGAACATTTCGACAGCCAAAATAAAACTTATTTTTTTAACGGTCTAAAAGCATTATTTAAAAAATGTAATAAATGCATTGAATTAGAGGGAGATTATATTGAAAAATAAAAATAGTAAAAAAAATCTGAACCTTTTTTTTCTACCTTAGGCTTAGAACTTTTCAGCCGCCCCTCGTATATAGAGAAATACAAGACTCAGGATCAAATATTCCCGCTCATCACACAAACATCTGTCCTTACCGGGATTTGAACCCAGGACCGCTGGTTTCAGAGGCAGGGTCACTCCCACCTAGGCCAACGTGTCGTCGTGTGTGTTTTTAGAATTATATTATTATAAATGTGAAAGTGTGTGTGTGTGTTGTGTTGTTTGTTCCTTCTTCAAAGTTTAAAGCCGATCGACATACAATTGGTGCTGAGACTAACATTGTCCGGAGATAAACATTGGATACTTATTATCCCGGGAAATAGGACAATTACTTACATAAGAGAATAGCGATAAGAGACTTTAACGCGGACAGAATCACAAGCAAAAAAGCTAGTTGAACATAATTATACAATCAAATAACTAAAATAAACGTAGTAATTAATTTAAGGGCGTAGTCGTGGCACGTTTAATAATGGAACGAAGTAACCAATAAAGCAGTTAGCGGTGCTCATCCTGTCGGATAAACACTGAATTATTAATTTGTGTTTAGGGTCCTGATTTAGTATTCTCTATTCAAAGAAGGACTTGGGCTCTACCAGCCGCATGTACCTACTTAAGCCTTGTTACTTATGCGGTTAAAACATTCGTCTAAAAATAAAACAACAATACTCTTTGACTCATTTAAATATCTGCGTCATACTACATCATATCTTACGTAGTCATTTGAGGTTTTGGAAATAATGCATCGATATTAGAATCTCGTTTTTTATCATTCTGCTTCTCCGTCAAACGCTAGAGCTAACAAATTAGTTTCTTTCAATAGCCAATAAAGCTTAATTCCTGAGATTAATTTAACGCGTCGACGTATTTTTATTTACCACCTTTCTTTTCTGATATTGGAAAGTGATATTCGTTTATGTGTGATCGTGTCGAAAAAAGCGAAACGAGATTCACGGTCCCATTTGTGCTCGGAAATCGCACTTGAATATTCAATAAGACTGCACGTGTAGAATCACGAGTGGTCGTAAAAGGAAAATGAAAGACAGACTTGAATGACGTCAACCCGCTGCTCGTAGTCTTGAAAACTAGCGAAGGTAATAAAATGTACAAGTATTTTACAACGTGTCGCAATAACGTCGTTTTTATTTGATCAAAACAGTTATTTCAACAAATAGTTATAAGAAATAATCGAATATTTAAAATTAAACAAACCCTAGCGAAACAAAATAGGAAGCGCTTTTGATCGCACGTCTAAGTTCAATTGAACAACAAATATTGCCGTGTATGCTATATCGATCGTAAAACGCCCGATAAAACTTCAACACGTATCTATACTAATAGTAGTCTGGCATGATGAAAAAATGTTTGTGCCAAATGGTGCAGTGAAATTTTTTCTCAAGCACCGGGCACTTGTACAATGTTGCAGGTAAATTTTGTGGTATATAAAAGTATCACTAAAACCGGGGTTCACGTAAGTGTTTTGGGTGCTAAAAGCAACATAGGGGGGCCTTTACAAGTTTCAGCACTCGACGATACAGGGTTTGAAATGCGATCCTGAATTTAAAAGCGTTTAGCGTGGAGACTAGTGGCACTCGGAGCCGATAGCAGCCGTGAAAGCAGTCGGTGACCGGCGCCGTATGCGCGCATTTCCGCTGCAATTACAGCGCAGAATGCGAGTTCCAT
This sequence comes from Acleris holmiana, assembly GCA_949316455.1. NCBI lineage: Eukaryota > Metazoa > Arthropoda > Insecta > Lepidoptera > Tortricidae > Acleris > Acleris holmiana. The sequence goes on from OX438770.1 coordinate 12,791,242, forward strand.
TCAAACAATGCATGCTAAAATATGTATTTCTTATTGAAATACGTGGAAAGTTATGTAAGGTGATAAAAGATTGCTGGCCAATTGACCTGTAACAACGGATTTGTACGTAACCTTTACAGTAACTTATTTTTATTATTTATTATACGTTGCAGAATGTATTTATGCTGCAGAAAAACAATGTACCTGCTACGTAAGATACTTTTTGCGCGGCACACAAATCATAAAATTTATATTGATTGGCATAACTTAGAGCAAGTGATACGGTCAGCGTCAAAAGTAGATACGAAGTTTTGTATTTTGACGCTTTACAGTTAAGTAGAAATGAATAATGCGGTAAAGTACAAAGTGATCAGCTATACGTTTGACGCTGACTTTGTAATAAAATACTCCATCATTGATTTAGATTTGACGTGTCATCTACGCACTGCGCTTCTGGTAGGCTTACGTCACGAGACTACGCCCCCGCTCATCCAGGCTGAATAGGATACGGGCGTAGGCTATCAGGCTTGCCAACACTTGGAAAGTTAAATATAATTTCTGTCGAAAGCTCGGAATATTTACGCCAAATATTTGTAAAAGTATTGGATTAGAAAGGTCAAGCCTCGGCAGCGCCGATTGACCTAAGTTTAACTCGACCTCTTTGAAAGTCAAATTTATTATTACGTTGAACTATACGAAATATATCTAAGTGACTACCGAGTTTAACTTGAAAATACCTCCCAGTCTACAGTAGCATTCAGTCATTAGGTGCAATCTGAGAAAATCTGGCTCGCATAGGTCGAAACGAGGGCATTAATCTACAAGGATCCAATCTATCTAACAGGTTTTTTGCGTTGCGTATTGTGTATACATTTAGATGCCAGGTCATTATCCTTGCAGGTGAGACATATATTCGCATAGGCCGAGAGAGATGCTAGCCAAATAGGACCGGATTTATTCCAACAATACATTAGCATGCACGATGTAGACTAGAGACGTTGTGGAACGAAACCTGCAAACAACATAGTCGTCCACTGTAATTGCAATGTTTGAACGGCTACATAATAGAAGAAAAACGAATCGATAGTTAAAATTTGAGTTAGGTATCCTGGCAATGCTCTGAAGTAATACTGTCAGCTTTGTTATGGCAGCGAAAGGGCAACCTTATCGTAGCAAACTCAGTAAAATTTTCGCCGGGTCTACCTGGCGAGATATTTTAGTCGCAATGCGACCGTCGTTTCTGGCGTGGTTACTTAGTACGTATATTTCTGCTGCGTTGCTTTGAATATATCAAGCCCCGGTACTGCGGGTATTTTCGTCTCTAGTAATGAAGCTATACAAGCACTAACGGTGGTAACCTTGGAGCAAACATGATTAATTACAGCTCGGTAGGCCCTCGCCAGGAAATTACGTATTTTTTCCGGTAACTTCAGTTTTTCCTAGTCATGGTAATCAACGCAAAAGATGAACTTCATAATTTAGTCTGTAGAAAATACGTATGTGCCATCGGTGCGGCAGTAAATTATTTCCCCGGGGAAAGAAACCCTCAAAGTCACGTGCCATGCAAGCATTATATGAATTATGCATGTTCATTGCATATTCAAGAATAATGCTGAAACATTATTATGTTATGAGGCCAGTTATGTTCGTTATATTGAAAACGATCAGAGACTAGAGTAGAACACAATAACAATTTATAAAAACAAAGGTAGAAAATATACATCTTTATGCAGTAGACAAGTATAATTTCTGTGAAATTGTGCACAATGGCGCATTTTAATAATGTAATAAACAATTTGAATATGACTTTATAATTATAAGTACGCGTATTTGTTTTTAACGACCACCGCATACCTAAATCGTTATTTGAGGAGTTCAAAATAAAACTAGAAACAGGTCGTTTATAAGCTACGAGTAACGTATTGTAAAGCACTTTATTACCTACAGGCTACAACAAAAACTTTACCTACTTTACCTACTTATTGATAAAATTATATTTTCAAATTGCGAGCTCACGATGAAACATGATGCGTTTGCAAAATGTCTCTAAACATCCGTCGGCGGTCGGACGTCCATATCTCCGCTAAATAACTCTACAGAGAGATGCATACCCATTCTTGGAAAGCCTATAAGACGAAAGCTAGTATTTGATGTGGAAATTGAATAAGAGAATTCAAAATGCATGCACATGCCAACTCTTATACGGCGCGACGTCATTAGTAAATTGTCCAGAGAGATGGAAACTTTTGTGCATGCAGTCGAGAGATGCTCGAGCATGAGCCAGGCCTGGAGAGTGTATTCAAGGAAGTTGGTACGGACTTGCTTGCAGATTGTTTACGCCTACTGGCTTTGAGGTAGGTACCTAGATTTTACTGTGAACGCGACCTAATTAGCTTGCATGAAAAGACTTTACACGGCAAATAAAAAGAGTGCCTGGCATTACAAAGTTGTCGTTGACGTTTATAAAGCACATGAAACATGGTATGAAAAGTGTCGAATTAGTCAATATGCAAACGAAATAACTCATAATTAAATAATTAAGGATGATTAATCCCTCGACATAATATACTGTTACGTGCATAGATCGATTACCTTGATCTCGGCTCACCTCGATCCAGCTAATAACCGGATACCAATACGTTATAACATCTGATGCAGCTATCGGTTATGTTGGTTAAACGAGGACCGCAAAGATTCATAATTTCTACGATGTTTATTATAACGGAACGCATCGCGGTGTTGCTGTAACTGTTATTGAGGTGTTATTTAATAATTAAAAACAACTAGAACATGTACCTAATTGTCGCTTGGAAGACGATGTTGGTTAATAAAATCTATGTTATTATTATAGTCCCTATAAATATTACTACACTTTGGCTGTAAGAAATTGTTTTATTGGCATCTGGTTTTCGTAAATGAAGTAAACTTATCTTATATTAACCCTTTACAGGAGTACCTAATTGAGGAATAGATGTAAGTATAACAAATAACCTTCTGGATTTCTAGCATCGTAAAAGCAGCAATTCAGCGTTAAACATGATTCGCACACGCGAGGAATGAATTCGTGTAACTAATGAGGAGTGTTCAGGTAATTCTGTCGCAGGAGGTAATTTATAGCGGGATCGGCGTCGGTAGTGTAAGGATAATGCATAACTAACAGAATCCACATTTCATATGTAGCATTGGAGTAAACATGTACGAGAGGCGTTCAATAAGTTCTTGGTATTGATATATTTCAACCCTTTTTTAGTAAACTTTTTAATACTGACCGCTAAGTACCCATTCATTAACATATAATAAAAGTCAAATTCAAAATATATACATTGGTTTTATTTTCTGCAATTGCCTAACAATCGTGAACACCATGAGCATCGCAGAGGACCCGAGACCTGGTCAGCCTACCGAAGCTACTTCACAGGAAAATATAAAAAATGTGGAAAATGGTCGGGTAAAGGTAAAATCAATAGCTCACAGAAAACCTTTCTATTGGTACTATACATGATATTATCTATCATCATCTTAACATGTCAAAAGTCAGTGCGAGGTAGGTTTCGCGAATGCTGACACCTCTTCAGAAAGATACGCGTGTTGCTTGTTGTTCTGACTTTATTAAACTGTGCGGTAAAAATGCTGATGAGGTTACTCCTAAATATTGTTACTGGAAGTTAAACTTGGGTTCATCATTATGACCCCATACCTACAAACAAGAGGCCAGAACAAGATTCCATGTAGTGGTACATTAAAGGAACACCTCATCCCAAGAAGTTCAAGGTCGTCTCTTTAGCTAGCAAGGTCATGGCCGCAATAATCTGATTGTGAAGGAATATTACGGATCGATTATAAAGACAGTACTTACGCTAATATTTAACGACAATTAAGGTAAGCAATAAAAGAGAAGAGGCGGGGAATGTAACCAACGGTGTTCTGCAGCTGCGAAGATAAGTTAGCGCTGTCTTTTAAAATTTGGTCAAGAATGATGAAAGATAGCAGCAACGCTTAGATTACATATATTTAACTTGTGTAATGAAAAAACGCCGATCCTTCGGGAATATTTAGAGCGCAAAGATGTTAGAAAAACAATCTAGTATAAGTAGTTCAAAACCCTCGATAAAAGATTAGTACAATTATCTATATGCACACTCCATTTACACACTTTGTCTCGAGGTACTACCAAATCTTACATGCCATATATCTTCCTTTATTTTATTCTCCTCGGAACCCTATGAAAATAGGTATTAGGCACAAACGTTGCAAGCTAAGGAAACTACGACTCGTTTAGGGTATGTTCTCACGCGACGCCAGTAAGCAGGTGAGTGAGTGCAGGAATAGAACAATTTGCGCTCGTCGACAATGTCGTCTGACCTTCTGCGTGGGAACGCAGCACCTGCCCGTGTCGCGCGAATGCCATCGAAATGACCACCGATAAGAATGCTGTTTATCGCCTATTTGCTATACAATAACTACAAATATTAGCTTCACTGGTCTACAATAAGTTACATTACTTTAGTGTTGCGAAATTACCAAAGTCGGCCACTACGGGACGGGATGTTATTTGTGTAACTGTTTGAGTTAACACTGACTTTGTGAGTCATATCGTAAGGAAAAACCAACCGCAATCAGAAACTTAACATACCTTAACACACATTAGTGTCAAATACGAGATCAACTGCTTAATGAGATTTTATTAAACTTTGATTAAAAAACTATATTATATTTAAAATATTACAAACATTCTTATATCACAAAAAAATCATTTGTGAGAAGACACTGACATCTTAATTACAGGTTAAGACCTAGCTCGGCCGTCCGGGTTTTCGACACACGTCAACATTTTATCTAAATTATAAAATTCACAACTATAAGTTTCCTAACGATGCCTTTTAAGATTATTTACTCTGAAGTCGTTACCTTTCTTGGGGTCCATGTTGAACTTTTTCCTCCCGATGCTCATCTGTTTGGCTTTGCTGTTTTGCTTGCATTCCTCCTGCCCGTCCAGGGCCTCCAGCTCGGCCACGACTTCGCCGAGCTCATCTTTAAGTTGCTGAAAAAAAACAATAATCTGACATTATAATAAAAAAGATACCTTAGAAATAAGAACGTTAAATCTTGGATGAAGGGAAACCGTGCTTAACAACAAATTAGCTAATATTACTTATATTGTCCTTATTTTCACTTTTAACCCCGAAATTTGCCATAAATCAAACCAGTCAAAGATGGCAAAAAACTAATTATTAGGATTTAAATAAAATAATTAAATTTAATCAGTTATGGATGTTAAACCAGTGTAAAGGATTCTAAATTTATAACCAAACAATAGTTAATTTTAAAATTTTGTTAGTAAAGGGTTTGCCATTTATAGGTATGCACTAAGAAGGTTAAAGAAGTGAGTTCGTTTGATGTTACCTTCATCGATGAAATTCAAACACTGTCATACTTGACACTAAATTTTGTGTACCTCAAAAGAACATTTTACAATTACCGTCTATTCAATATATATTTGTTATGTACAGTCAAGGTCATAAATATGTATACACTTTAGTACCTTGTCTATTTAACGTCATGTTTAAACTGCCATATGAAATTGTAACCGCGATTAAAGTGACAAGGTACTTAAGTGTATACACATTTATGACCTTGACTGTACGACACAGATTTTTTTTTCATGTTTAACAAAAAACGTTTAATTATGTAGTTTCAGTGAATGAACCAAGCAATATGTCAAATTAACGCAATTAAAAAAAAACCGGGCAAGAGCATGTCGGACAATGCTCAGTGTAGGGTTCCGATTCCGAAGCCGTTAAGTCCTACAAACATAAAAAATCATCAAGTAATCACTAATTTTCCATTTAAAGTCAATTGGTGCCGTCGTAGATGATTTTAGTAGTTATAAACACTTTAATCGCCTGTATCTCAAGAAGCAATGATGTCTACTTAGTCGTGATAGTTTTCCTTTAAAATTGGTTATATGCTCTTTCATTTAAGTTTATTTTCAGATTTTAGTATTTGTAGTGTTGGCTGTAAATATGTAAATCGAAAGTCGATAGACGAGAAGTCTCTATAACAGCTCAAAAGTGCTACGAAAATTCCGGGCTCTGATCATCATAAATCAAACAATATTGGGAAAAACAAAAATTATGTTACTTCTAGGTATACCTAGAGTGCTCATAACTTTAATCAAATGGATGGCTTTAATCGAGGATCATTAGCAATGCATATTTGTGTAGGAATTCCTTGATAGGGGCCGCTGCCGGTCAGTGGGCGCCATCACGAGAGCCACCGTGGTTTACTACAACGCAGATAATATTCAATTCATATTCCAACCAAATATATTAAAACTCTTAGCGGAGTATCCTACGTCATTATTTATGAATTATCAAAATATGATGACTAGGAGCATCACACAATGTAAATGAGTAACTTTGAAAATGTTTCCTTATGATTAACCGCTTGTATGACAAAAAGTTTTACAAGCCTTACAAAATAGGGATTAACAATAAATTGATAAAAAAAAAAACTGTCTAGAAGCTGAAAACTGAAAATTTTATTATTTGAGAAACCTAAATACAAACTTAAACTATACATTTAATAGTACATTGTGCATCAAGGGAAGTGGTTATCCCCTTACTGCCCGTGATGCACACAATGTTTTTTATCACATTTGCAAGGAAACAAAAAAAATAGACATAAAGAAAACAACAATCAAAAGATTAATGGCACTCGACTCGCTAAACGAAATCGTCAACATGTCAACTCGACTTTTTTTTGCAATAAAGTCTTTCACAGATAATGCTACGAACTGCCATTAGTTTTCAAACTTGACAGGCCATACTGCCAGATTGTACCGATTTTCAATATAAAATTTGATAAAAATATTTGCAAATGCCTCTGAAATAATAGTAAAATATAAATATAATGCAGTTAAATGTACAGTACAAGTTTTATATACAGTAAAATTGGAAATAATCCTTGACTGATTTTACACCCCCTTGGTCTGAAATGATGTAGATACTATATTTAAAACTAAACCCATAACTCCCTTGGGAGGCAAATAGGCTATAACTGCCCTATACGCCTGCGTGTTTTTACACCCTTTCCGAGCATGTGGGATAAAAAAAACCACTTTAACTAACCAACTTAAAAAATTTCAGAATTGTGCCCATCGCTGTAAAAGTTACACGACACTGGTAATAATTTTCCACGACGTGAACACAGTACACACACATTACTCAGTCAACTGAACCGCTGTGTTTTTAGAGAATATAATTATTTGCCACTTTAATCACTAAATGTAATTTTTGTTTTAACTATATTAAATACGGAGAAAATGCTACTGTTAATAATATAAGTTTACTCGTAATGAAGTTTGTATACACTCAAATGCGCGCACTCTAAGTTAGCGTCAGTACGCTTGTGGCTTTCCTTCCTCCGTTGGGATTGGGATATCCATAGTCACTCAGTTAAAGATTTTGTATTGTTCGTGTTCGTATTGTTGCAAAGTCTGTCAACAACAACAATGACTAAATTATGATTAATTCAAACCAAAGCCGCTGTCTAAACAAATACCGTTTATTTACGACATGGCCAATCGTAGAGAGTATTTTGGTTATTAGTGTTATTACGAAACATCGGTGACTAAAGGCAATCAAGTAGCACTAGTGTCAGTAGACACGGTTCTCGGAGGAGCAATTTGGTAGCTGGACGTTCGTGTGTGATGAGACACGTTTTTCAAGTGTCTTTTCGGATAAGATAGAATAACAAATTAATACCAAAAAATACTATTATATTACCTAAGGTGGACATAGTTTTATCATACCCGTGATGAAATAGGTTTCGATCAAACCTACTTCATCAACACATTTTAAAAACATCAATGTCAATAGTACTAATAATTATTGAATTAATGTTATTTTTCAGTTTTTTTTTACAAATAATGGAGGAAATCATTAGAGAGCATTAAGGACTCCTGTTATAAGGCGACAAGGTAAAACGCCCCCATTACTATTTTTATATATTTTGCAACACCAAGAAAATATGCTGCAACATTACAGAAGCTTTAATTTACCCATTTCGTCTCAGTTGAAGTCGAAAGTTTATTTTCTTACATCAAGTGGATTTTTCAAATAGAAGACGTAGGATTTATTCTAAAAAAATTGAGCAAATATTAACTGTCTATTACGAATGTTATATACCTACGTATAAGTATATTACTTTTTTTTTTGATTGTTTGTTTTCTTTTAATCGACTTGTATAGAAAAACATTGTTACATCACTAGTCTGTCAGAAGCTTCAATTAATGCTACCTAGAATGCCACAAGTCACCGATGTTTAGTCATGTGTCATGTATATACCGGGTGTACAATCCAAATGGGTCAGTATGGTGAAGTCGGAAAATATGAGAGATAGCGAGATCTGTTCTTAGGAACCCTGACGTCGATTTTAGATTTAATAATAACAAAAATAAAAATATATATTTTTAATATTTCAATTTTGCTGTGCTTCTTGCGACTTGCAGAATTTATACACATTGATTTTGACCAGGTTCGATTCCTGGTTATGTATGAGAGTTAATAAAAAAGTTTGAATGTAATTATTATTAAATCTAAAATCGATGTCATGGTTCCTAAAAACAGAGTTTCTGATTCTACGTGGGTCAAACTGAAAGTTCTTAGAAATTCAAAAACTAAGTAAACTAGCAAGTTATTACTTTTATTATATCTTTTCAAAATAGTGTCCATTTATGTCAATACATCGCTGTATCCGATGGAACCACTGAGAAAAGAACTTTGCTCACTCGTCCTAGGTGTTTCTTCGACGGCCCTTTGAAACGCAGCCACAGCTTCCTCGGCGTCCACAAAACGTTTTCCTCGAAGTTTTTCTTTTATTTTCGGGACTAAACAAAAATTGCAAGGTGCGAAGTCGGGGCTATACGGCGGGTGACCCAATAATTCCACGTCTGACGTCGCCAAATAGTCGATCGTTCGCCTGGAGATGTGCGACGAGACGTTGTCGTGGTGAAGTCCTCCTTCACCACGACAACGCCTCGTCTACTGCAAGCTCGTTTCTCCCGAACTTTTTTCAAGACAAGTGGCAAACAATTGTTAGTGTACCATTCTGCAGTAACTGTTTTTCGATCCTCTAAAACAATTGTCGCGTAATGACCTGTCCTTCCGAAGAACGAGGCCACCATCTTTTTTCCCACGCTTCGACCTCTCCTTACTTTAGTTAGCAACTCCTCGGAAGGAAACACCCACTGAGCAGATTGTCTTTTGGTTTCGGGATCATAACAGTAAATCCAGCTTTCGTTACCTATAAGTATGTCGAACACAGCATTTGAGTCACCTGCGTTAAATCTTTCAATCATTTCACGGCACCAATCAACACCAATCAATGAAAAATTTCTCGCGTTAAATTCATGCTTAAGTGACATAGACAATTTTCAATTTGCCGCCAATTCGTAAAACAAATGACAAATTAATCAAATTCATACTCAATAATATTGGTAACGAGTTCCATTTTCAAAGTTTAAACTTATTTTTTAATTATTTTGTTTACAAGTGGCCAGATCTAAAAACTCTCAGTGTCACCCTCGTAAATGGTAAATTTAAAACTAAATCTTCTAAAGGTGAGGTAGCAAATGATTCTGTGATGTGCTTTTTGGACTTCAAGTGCTTGTTCATATTCAATGTCTTGCAAACTATGCATATAAACATCGCAAACAGGTGCATTTTACCTTGTCACATTGTAGTAGTTCTGAATGCTCTCTAATGATTTCCTACATTATTTAGAAAAAAAAAATGTTTTGCGACACGTCTTGTAATAATTATTACGAGTAAATGAATCACAATAAATTGTTTTAAGTCAGTGATCAAACCTTCTTCGTCATTCGCAGCTTCAGAACAATAGTGACCCAATTCAAAATTTCAGCTTTCAAACTTCAAGTCATAAATGTATTACAATAGAGACCTAAATCTAAATTTAAAATTTCTGAATTACTGAGGTCACTATTGTTCTAAAGATGCGATATGTTAAGACCTTGTAGGTAAAATAAATTGTAATTGTAGGTAATATTAATTTATTGTTTTGTCTCATCACTAAAATTTATCAAGTGCTACCTAAATGCCACGAGTTAGCGATGTGTAGTTATATAACAAATTTCTTGAGATGAAACATTCTGTTCAAAGCCGGCAATCTTTGTGATTACAGGTAAAATGGGGTGACTTCAGAAACACTAACAGACTTTGATAAATTTTAGAATCGCCGACTTTGTGCGATGTCACATTTATTTTTCAGCTCTTTCGCGACATTTCTTTTATATGTTTCATATGCGAGCGTAAAATTTCGTAGTACAAGTATTTTGAGACAAATAGAATACAAAACTGCGAAAACAATGAACCACTCAAGTTTGTCATGCTTCAGGGGTGACTTTTATATTACGATACAAATACAGGGATAATCTTTTGCGTATTTTTTTTCTGTACTAAGCCATCTACCGTTGTCAAGCGTTAGTTGCTTTATGTTACTCCAAATGATTAGTCGCCAATGCAATAATTTTAACAATTCATTATGCGATTGTTTGCAGGAGTTACAGAAGATTTATTTCCAAAATTAATCAAACTAACCCCGTTTTACGGTAGTTTATTTGTAAAGCTATACACAAATTCCAGTAACTCTTTGATCACTTAAATTACTACCGTACTGCGGTTAGTCTTTTTAACTTGTTGATTTGATTGTCCCCCTCATTTGCCAAGGGAGGAAGCTACAATTAAATTAATAGTTACACGCAAAAACGTCACTCACAGACAGAGTAGAGGGGTAATTAAAGCAATTTGGTTAGGAGGGGAGTAAATTTAGGTAAAGTTTTAATCATTCATCAATAAATGTGGTAAATGGTTTAGTTCAATTGTATTTGTGAGAGTACAGGACCAAAAGCACCATAGCAATTCAACTAACGATAACAACTAAACTACAACACGGCAAAAATTAGTACCTACTTATTATAAGTTTCTGACAATATATTTTGAGACTAGCTCTGTTTGGCATGTATATTTTCCTACTACTATCTGATCAAAGGAGCCTAAAAATACGACTAGTTGAAGTTGAGTGAGATGCTATGACCACATAAACCACCTTCAAGCTCCGTCATCAGACCAGCAATTGTTATACAAGTTATGCCATATGTCACTTTACAAAAACTTTCAAATAATTTGCTTCACTAAGCAGTCCGTCAGTGTAGTCGGAAAATAGATCAAAAATGTAACATCAGAAATACACATAATAACAAAACAAATGAAATAAAAACTGGTAAAACATGAGAACGAGCGAAAAGGGGTATTTCGATTTTCATAGCGTGCAAGTGAGACCGAACTAGGCCCAAGTAAACAATGAACTCGCTACGGTCTAGCTGCTAGCTGCACGGCAGCTAACACAATTTGCGATCCGCTACCTATCCCCGCGAGACACGATACCTACCGGCCCTCCTTGTCTAGACAATGAAGTAATAGCAAATACAAGCGTAGATACGCCTCGGGCGACTCCGTAAGAAAATTGTTTCAAGTTTACACGTTCTATATTTTAGAACGTATCGCGTTACCGTTGCTCATTAACAAAGTTTTTGAAGATAGCCTGTTTTTAATACATGGTAGGGAGATATTTACTTTAATCAAAATCTGTTGAGCGGTATAGCCGTGAAAGCGTAAAAGACTAAGCAGAAATACTAACTTTAAATATTAGTATGGATAAGAAAAAGATACCTTAGAAAAAATCTTAACCCTATTAATTAATATTTTAAAAATGTATATATTTGTAAATAGTATTCAATTTCCTAATAACTTCAGTAAAAATCGTTTTATTGTTTTGTATTAATAAAGTCCGTTCATACTTAATCCCACGCGAAGCTTACAAATTCGTCCAACCAAGGTAAAGTAACTTGACAGACAATAAAACCAACACGTTGAACACAAGAGGCTTAATTGTGCACTGTCGGGAAACAAATAAGGATTGCAAACAATGTTATTTTATTACTGAAAAGGCTCGGTTACCTCGCAGGACAATCCGGTGTAACAGCTGAATAAAACAATACTACCTGCACTTGGGCGAGGCGAGCAAATGTTTCAACGTGACCACTTTATAGAAAGGAACAGGGTTGACAATAAGTCGCGCGGCATTTTATGGAATTATCAACACGTTCGCAGGCATAGACGCCTATGTCGTTTAATATGCCTTGTCTAGACGGGTTTTTGCAGCGCAGCAGGTGCGCGGATTCCTCCTCCTCCTCCTCCTCATCACAGGAAAAGCCCACGGGGTGAAAAGCTGCGAGAGTATGAGCTACCGGTAGTAAAATTAAATATGTTTCATTACAACGGACATGGGAGAGCGGTGTTTCTTTTTTTCACTTACTCGATTGTCAATATTACCACATAATGTATGATTTACACGAGGATGGCATTTCTTTTTTTCTCATCTACCCCAGTGTGTCGTTGGATAGGTCTTTCAAAAATATTGTGAGTTGGTAAAACAATTTTTCAATCAAGGGATCTGTTTATGAAAGCTTTAAAGCGCTAATTTTTGTTACAGCCAAAACTACAAATACAAAAAATCAGAAAAAATCTTAAATGAAAGCACATACCTAACGGATAACGGAAAAGACTAAGTAGACATCATTAGTTCTTGCCATACAGGCGATTAAAGCGCTTATATCTACTAAAATCGTCTCAAAAACGGCACCAAATGACTTTAAATAGATAATTAGTTATTATTTGTTTTTTTTTTTCATTTCTATTACCTACTTAACGGCTTCGGAACCCTACATTAAGCATGGTTCAACATGCTTTTGCCTGGTTTTTTTTAAATCCTTTCAACAGTAGAAAGTTGTGTTAACACTAAATAACATAGGTTAAATTTTGTTTTTCTACGTGGACAGAGCCGTGGGCAACAACTAGTTAATAATAATTTGTTTTTGCTTGTCCTTGATGACAATCAGACATTGATGCTTCAGAACGTAATATTGCTATAGGTACTTTCGCTGTAACTTGCCTGAACCTTTCACCAATATCATGTTGTCCAAAGTGAATGTGGTACAGTCATCACAGCAGTAGTCATCAGAGAGACGATAATGAATAAGATGAAATAATAAATAGTACTTACTTTCACTTACTCAGTATAGTTAGTGTTAGAACCGCTGTAGCTATATTTGTCGATTGGGGGTCGAGGTCAGTTGTAATTCAACGTCAAAGCGATCACTGGGAGGACGCTTACTGTCGTGTTAGATGTATGAGTAGAGTATGTGCGGTTCCCTTGGGAAGATTAATTGCCGTGAGGCCTAGCAATCTTGTCTAGACCATCGACTCAAGATAAAATGTCTCGTTGATGCACTCGCATGACTAATAGGTGCAGCGTGGAGATAAGCGACAGTTCCTCGATAGAAATAGCTAAGTTTATCTTGTTGGTACACCGTGAGCGGGATTTGTTTCTCGCGGCTCATTTGGATGCGATGCGAGCTGGGCCGTAATGGGCACCGATTAAGTCGCGCGCCATATAAATAACCGGCGACACAAAATGTTGCGGCATTTGTGAAGAAAATAACGAACACGTGGTCGGCCTTTAAATGCCGCTCTGCACTATCAAGCTCGCCTTCATATTTACTTCCATTCTTCAAAGACAAACTTTCTAAAAAAAAAACGAAATCGTAATCAAAGTAAAACCATCATTTCCTTTCTAATAAATTGGCAAAGTTCTCTATGAGCAGCAAAATCATCTAGTGAATAGGTAGATGTGTGCACAACCAAAATGTTTGATAGATATGTTGACAATATAACAGCCCAATTACGCAGTCTTATTTACTAAATTCACTTTTGATCATTTACATATTTAAAATTGTGTTTTTTTGTTGTTTCTGTTGAAAAAAATGTTGTTGGAAAATATTGCTTTTTAAAAGAAATCTACAAGTTTGCATTACCTACCAAAATTAATCAATTATTAATCCGCAATATTAGTTGACTCGATAAAATTACATCATAATTTCGCTTTCTGTGCCAAATCAGTAGACTGCAACAATTTTAACAAAGCAAGAATCACGACATTTTTTAGAGCGTGTTAAATGGCTACAGATCTTCTAAATTCGGTACTAAAATACTACAAAACACAATAGTTACGAGAAAGAATTGGCGACGTGTGATGAAACGTGAGATAAAATAAAAGTAAGTATCTAGTTCAACGACAAACTACATAATCAATCACACGGACAAGCGGCGACCGCTCAAATGGAATAAAAGGACCCACATCATCGAACCAAATTGAAAGGTCAAAAGGAGAAATGAACAATTAGAAGACATCGTGCCTACCACCCGAGGGAAAACGCCGTAACAATATTTTAAAATAGTTCCGCCGTTACTTGATCCCACATGTAACTAATTACAATTTTAGAGCACATATGGCGATGGGAATTGGTTACACGACTTACACGCATTCAAAATATAATAAACATCAGTCTTAAAATATAGCTGCACCTGAAACCATATATTCTTACAGAGAGCTTGCGGGTACTGGCGGCGGGAAGATGGTAACTGTGAACGATAGTTTAAAGAGCAATCAGCAAATTATTGTATTACATCTTTTGACGTTTGGAGTCAGCGCACGTATCAATTCAAAAGCCATGCGACAAGAAACATCCATCTATTCAAGAACAGTTCAATGCGTGTAAACGAACGAACAAAATAGAACAAGGGAGGGGTTGGACAGAATGGCGCGGCACGTGACCCACATAGTTAAAAAGTTTAAAATTGCCTACAGACACACAAAGCATACTAAATTTAGGAACGCAATGACCCGTAAGCATAATAATATATTATACAGTCACAATAACCTTACAACAATACAATAATACAGTGATGAAGTCTTAATATGGCTTTTTAAAGGACAATTTATGTAATATTGTCCCCTGATTTTTTATTATTTATTCTTATATTAAAAATAAAGAACGTTAAATCAGAGAAGGAGGTGTACATTCACTGCCATGTCCACTTTGAATCTCGTTCGAGCAATCATCTTCACTGAACCTATTGAGAGTAGACCATAAATCCATATCAAAAGCAGATGCAAGAGCAATCATGCAATTTAAACTGCAAAGCTCCATTTGCAATTTCGCCACCGACTATAAAATGGCTGTTGACCGTTTATTGACTAACGCATTAAAGGAAATTATTTAATTGCTATCTGCAAGCCCTGCACTGGATTCAATTTGAAATTTTATCAGGTCACTGGCATTATTGATAGAGCTGCGCCTGGCAGCACGTAAAGCCAGCGAGAGCACGCAAATCCTTAGATACTTTCCCCTATTAATTCGCTTTCGCGGTATCTAATTTAGCTAAACGTGCTAAAACAGCAAGATCCGCAAGCACATGTGTCACGATTGAATAAAATTTAAGAACGCCAATGAAAGTTATTTCCCATTAGGCATAAAACTCTGGGCCACAAAGGACAAAGGCCATGCTGGGAATGGAATTGAGAAAGTTAGCTTACATTTGTGCCGGCGAAATAAAATTGGTCAGAAGCCATTGTTTCCAAAACTTTTAGCTTTCTATTACTCATTTGTCATTATAAACATGCAACCCCTATTCTGAATATTTACACTGACATGAAAGCGACCAAGCCAGACTTATGTTTTGTTGGCTTTTTAACTTTCTTTGCATAACTTGTATTATTATAAAACCGCTTACTTTTTAAGATACTATTTAAGTGTATCCTGTAGTTGCGTTAGTATAATAGGGTTAGTTCTAACTAACGACTGTACGACTGTAATTAAAGCATTATGCTCTAATTAGTTAGATTGAACTTTGTCTCACCACTACTAAGTTCTATGAAGAAGTCGATTTTAGTCGTGAACATCTTTTAAATAAATCCTCTAGCTTGCGAGCTTATTAAACAACTCGATTTTATCCTAACTATCCTGAATCAAGAGTCACAGTGGAACGTATCAGGGTACATGAACGTACTCGTAAGTGTAGCACATGCCGCAGCCGCGTGACCCGAGAGCTCACGTGAACCAACAAACGGACCCTCTAACTGCCTAAATGTTTACAAACTTCCTTCCCGTTATACATTACTTTCGAGTATTATCCATCAGCTAATGTTGGCAGTGCAGTGAAATCGGTTAAGATATGATTGATCGATCATAAAATAAAAACGAACTTTAATAAGCTAATTGGTTTCCTGTTGATAATTATGTTCTTAAAATCGGTTTACCCGGAATTGGTTGCATTTTAAAGGGTTATTCATAGTAGCTAATACGGTAGGTATTTCTAACAATAGGTCCTAGGCTGGTACTCAAGCATTAATGACGGGTCATCGCCCTAATGGGCTGGCTAATATATGCCAAGCTATAAATAATATAGGGTACATTAGGGGTCGAACGTTTTCCAATAAGTAGGTATTCAATTTATGCATAACGGTCATTAACCAGGTAATTTTGCATAAAGATACGGCGAGGGAACCTCCATTTATATGGATGACATGGCAAGAGAGTATTACAGAATGTTCTGAAAATTATAATACTTCTTAATAAGATAGCTTCCTTTTTATCTAAAATTGTTTTAGGGCAATACCTATTACATTTTGGCAAAGTTCCTAACAAATAACATCAAGAAAACATATGGATGTCAATGCGTACAGAATGCCGCAGTAGCCTTGGAAAAATTGTTTCATTAATAAGGGTACATAATTTATTACATAGGTACATACTCAACATCACGCCTCCATTCCCAGAGTGGGATAGGCAGAGCTAGATTTACCAACAACTCTAAAAAACTTGTTGATTATTCTGTTACCACATAATTGATTGATGGTGCTAATTTATAAATAGGCTGTTATTTGAAGGTTCAAATGAAAGAACTTAATTGCGTTGAGAGCGATGACGGAAAACAAAATTACTATCACTTTCAATTTGTTTTCACGATTTTCCAGTTTAATTAAAAAAAAATATTAAAATCTAGCTAACTTCGGCAATTATACACATTAAACTCACATTAACGTTAGATGAACCGTTGCGCATAATGGTCAATTTATGAAATCATGCTCGTTAGAAGCGCTTTACCTGTGGGTTAAATAAAACATTGCACAAGAAAACCAATTGCATACATATTATTGTACCAGTTAATTGAAATAAAACGAAGCTAACAATTGAAGCAATAAGGGGAGCTAGGTACTCGTGTCCTAAATGTCTATCGAGGCCAAGGGCTAGACACTCCACCTAGCCACCTACCTCGTTAACAATCAATAATATCTTAGACATGGACCACATTTTTAGGACTATGAAGATAAGAACCCTCATACCTATTATTCGTCTAAGGACAAATCTCCTCTACTTTACTTTCTTCTGGCCTAGTGATATTTACGACTGTGCCGAGACGCAGACTTGTGCTGCCCGGCTAACGCAAATGGCAGTATCTCAAACAAAACTCCTATAGCAAATGCAACCTTATTACTAAAGGGTTGAATTTGCTTTGGCTATTGAATTTGAGATACGACTTGGCTTAGGAGGGCAGTGTGGGCCAACTATGCTATTATAAGATTCGTCATTTTAAGATGAACTGTGATATTTGGATAGCCATCAATAAAACATCTTCGTTTAGAAATTTTGATTCAGACAAATTAATACAGAGCTCAATACTGTTGCAGCTTTAGATATAAGAAATAACTATCAACTGTTAAATAAAAACATGCCTCATATTTTTTAAATTCAATTATTTTGTGACTGAGATAATAGACAAATCTTATTATAGCTACATGCTGCTAAACTAGTATCAATTGCCTGCAATGGCAAAACCCATGTCATATTTTCATTAGATCGCTTTTCAAATTAATGTACCTATCTGTTCATAAAATAAAAGTTAGGAAACATACATACAATCAAATAACCTGTAACCCAGCGTAGCTTTCTTTGGCACTTTTTATAAGTATAATTGTGCACGTTGTTACCAATATAGTCACTATGGGAAGTGTAGAGGATAGTTTAGTTTAGGTGAAGCACCAGGCGTGGTAGCCATCAAACTGATACCGTAACTTAATCAACAACTATGCTTGTCTGGAGCACTTCTCAGCAGAAGATTCTATCCCGTAATAAGTTTTCCAATCTCTTCTTGGATTAGAAATAAAGTTAGTTAATGTTACGACTACGCTACCATTCGATCGATCATAAGTTAATAGCGTCAAGCTAAAGTAAGTAAAAAAGTAATGTTAAACTAAGCTATTTTTGTTAATACTAAAAAGATAAAGATCTCGATACTACACAGATAGAAAATATATTTTAAGTTAAGAGGGAAAACCCTCTCAAACACTGTTTTTTACATAGAATAATATAACGCTTCATCTAATAAAAGTGTCTTTAGCTAAAGGGATCATACTTTTTCAAAGAAGAACCAAAATTGTTCAGTTCCATCTTTATATATCATCATAGCAAATAGGAACGATTTAAGTTAAAAAAATATTTATTTGCAGCAAAAAATTATACAGTTTTAGTATGAATATGCTAGTTCTTGAAAAACGTATTTGTTTCAAGTAACCTTCATCAAACCAAAGATGCCTCCAAGTTAAAAGAAGAAACACCAAATTTTTCCTATAAGATTGTTAAGTTTTTAAGTGTAAACCATTACTTCTTGGTTTGATGTTTACAATCTACGGTCGATATATAAGAAGTTCAAATATAGAAATACACGGTTTTACGTCAAGATTTAATACATTGTTGGCTTGATTTTAATATTACTTGGTTTGATGTTTATAAACTCCATTCGAGATTCAAGAAGATCTTAAATAAAAAAGTAGCACGGGTTTACGTCAAGATTGTGTACATTCTTGGTTTCATTTTACAAATTCTTGATTTGATGTTTACAAGCTCCATTCGAGAAACAAGAAGCTTAAATCAAAAAATTACACGGTTTTACGTCAAGATTTAGTACATTCTTGGCTTGATTTTAATAATACTTGGTTTGATGTTTATAAACTCCATTTGAAATTCAAGAAGATATTAAATATAAAAATTAGCATGGGTTTACGTCAAGATTGTGTACATTCTTGGTTTCATTTTACAAATTCTTGATTTGATGTTTACAAGCTCCATTCGAGAAACAAGAAGCTTAAATCAAAAAAATAACACGGTTTTACGTCAAGATTAAGTACATTCTTGGCTTGATTTTACTAACTCTTAGTTTTATATTCTACAATGTCCAAACTACTACATTGAAGATTCAAAATGTTTAAATAAAGAAATAATGCTCCATTTAAAACAGTAAGATCTTTAACGGTGTGCAGAGCGTTACTAGTTTCTTGTGGTGTTGCCACTGTAAAAAATATTTTCATAAAATGGGTATATTTATAGGGATGGGGGTTCCTTATTTAATACTACACGTATTTTCATTAATAGGAATTTAGAAGAATTAATAAGAATTAACAAAGAACCCCCCACCCTCAAAAAATAATCTCAGTCCAGTCTCATTTTATTTGTCTTTCAGTCAGAGCACTTTTCTTCCTACGATGAACAGATTTCTTGTAAAACACAAAAAAACGTTTAATCCAGGACCGTACTCGTGTTCAAATCATAATATGATTTGAACACGAGTACGGTCCTGGATTAATAAATTGTTAACCACCGTTTTATTATTTATCTGTAAGAGACAACGTCACGATTAACATATCTTTCGGCTAATTCTATCCGACTAAAAAGTGGAATAAGACTTACTCCTACATTAGTCTATAGAAATTTGGCGTTTAATCTGGGTATAAGACCTTATTTCAGTTTGGTCGAATCCACGCTAAGCAAACACTGTATGATGTACTGACTGTATATTGGTGTTCTATCTAATCGGAATATTTTCACGTACAATTAATACTGGTCTGCCATTTTCATGGTATGCCATTGGTGTAAAAGTCCTGTGAACAGTGAAAACGGGAATCCATGAATTTTCTTAACTAAAATTTGATGACTTCCTACGCAGGAACTTTATATAGATCAATAAACACATTGAAAGCGCTATCAATAAAAAAATATTTTCCTATAGGTACAAGAAAAGTTCATTAATAAACATCTACAAAAATATTTTATACTAGCTGTTGCCCACGACTTCGTCCGCGTAGAAAAATAAAACATAGCCTATGTTAGCGATAGTGTTCAGCGATAATTGTAGCATATTTCTAATTATTAGAATGAGCATGTGAATGCACTAGCACTATTTGTGTTTGTGGAAGTGAACGGAGAGAGAGGCACAGGTCTTGATTAATACACAGTGGTGCGCATGACGTTGCAGTAATAATATTTATTATATATACGGTCACAGCGGTCACTTATTTTAATAAACATTTTAACACAACGAAGAAAGCAACCATCGTCCCAGAAGGCGGAAAAAGGAAGGGGCGATAGCAGTGTTGCTATCTGTCATAATGGGTAAACATTAAAAGCAATGTTATAAGGGATACTATAAACAATCCAACACTAATGATGAATGAATTTTTGAAATCGGTCCAGTAGTTTTTGAGTTTATTCGTTACATACATACATACAAAAATATAAATCTTTCCTCTTTATAATATTAGTATAGATTATATTAATACTTTGTGATCTATCCAAAGATGATGTTTAATAATTAATAAGTAGATACCTACCTTAGCTTTAATTACGATTGATTCGCAGAAAATCGAGTCTTACTTTCAATAGGTGCATAATACTATAAAGTCAGAAACAAACTACTTAGTTCGACAAAAAAAAAATATATTTTTGAAACAAACTTATCGGGAAATAAAATTTATAAACTGGCAACACGACTGGGTCTGCGACAGTGAGTGAGTGATGCACAAGAAAGTTCCCTTCCCGCTTCCCGCCGTTCGCGTACCTAACTAAGTTCCAAGTTGAGTTTGCAACGGTCTGCATTTCATTTCATTAATTTCATTTCCAATGTGGATCGTGGCTGCTAAAGACAGGTACTCTTCTAATCTGTGCAATTTGGTTCTGGCTGGACAAATAGAAGAAATAATATAATACAAATGGAAGAAACAAGCAACTTGCTTCATTCTTGGTTGATGCCACCTGAGGTAGTAAATAATTTCCTTGGTAAGTTTTAATTCTCAGTTATTCAAGTAAATATTAATGTTTAATAATATACTTAATTATGTTATATAGTAGCGTGACCCAAGCAAGCTACTTGACCGGGTAGTGGTAGGTAATTACCTACTTCCAGCGTGAAGCGTCCATATAACGATTCCAATCGC
Organism: Acleris holmiana; assembly: GCA_949316455.1. Classification (NCBI taxonomy): domain Eukaryota; kingdom Metazoa; phylum Arthropoda; class Insecta; order Lepidoptera; family Tortricidae; genus Acleris; species Acleris holmiana. The sequence continues at coordinate 12,812,470 of OX438770.1, forward strand.
CTTTCCTTATTATGCCTTAAGCCTCAAAGTTACAGAGACCGGAGGCGGCGCGGTCTCGTTCAAAAAACTGTCTCCGTCCGCCACGTTTTAGGCTTTAAAGTTCAAACCGGCTATAGGTAGGTATAGATAGCGGCGCGGTGCGGCACGGTTTATGCAGCGAAATGGCGCAACTCGAATTTTATATATGTACCTACTGATTTACGAGTATAATGATCTAAACGGCATTAACAATCGCGTCATAGCTGCCTCTGAACTACTTTGAAGTATTTTGCTCCGCTCCGTTGCCGCCGGCAGTGCGTTAAGCGCGCGGTTCTTTTGTGGTATTCAGCGCTAAACGCATTGCGATTGACCGCCGCTGCTATGGACCTGGAAACGATCAAGTACACTTGTAAGATGAAAATTTCCATCTTGCTCTCACTTCATGTAACAGGAATGCGATGGATAGCTGAGACTTGACAAGTGCACTTGGTCATTTTGGGGACGCTGTGATCTGATTGGACTAAAATACCTATCTGAACATGCTCTTACCTCCAAAAATATAATTGTAGACTGTGCTTATAATGTTATTAAATTTTATATTTTTAGATAATGATATTTTGATTGAAAAATTTAAAGATTTAACTGATGCATATCTGAAAGAACTGTGTCCTCATATAGGACAAAGAATGTTATTAAAAACCCACATCCATGAATTGCTGGATTCTGTCGCTGAAACAGAAACGAGGACAACAACAGATGTCAGTTCTTCTAAAAGTAGCATGATATTAGAAGACATAAATTCAAGTCTTCCATGTCTCAATGACATTAGTAACTTTTTTGAAGATCTTAATAGGCTCCCGCTGCCTGATTTTGATATAAACACACTGTTGCAAACATCAGCCCATGGGAACAGTGTGCTTAACTATTATAAAAAAAACAAAATGCTTAATGCAAAAAAGCGTAACATACTGGTGGACATTGTCATCAAACATATATACACATATATTGTCAACAAGTAAATATAAATTTTAATTAGTAGGTATGTATGTATAGTAGTAGTTGTATTAGAACAAAGGAATATATTATTAATGGCCAAGTACAGACAGTCTTAAATATATATATGTTCCCAAGACGTCAAAAATATATTTATTTGATGCAATATGTGTATAGATATTAGTGCTTTCGACTGTACCTAGGCAAAACTTAGTACAAACAAAACACTTATATGTTAACCTCCAATACAAGGATGCCCATTGCCCACATGAGTGTGTCGTCAGGGTGAGAGTCTGTGGCGTTCTGTAGTCTTATGGCTTATGCATGTATGTATGTCCCGGGTAAATTATTCTTTAATTTGACTTACGAGGCATTTTATTAATTTTTGCCCTTCTCTGTAAAACTTCTAGTTACAAATTCAATTCTTAACTTACTTAAATATCTTCAGAAATATCATATCTGATTATTGTATTATAAATATAATAATTGTAGTTTAAAAGTAGTATAGTTGTATTAGAGTAGTTTTTTTATAGTCTGTCATTGTCAAAACTCTGTTCTTCATAGGTAGCAACAGTTGTTTTTTTAGGATGCTTTTATTAGTTTCATCATACTGTACATCTGCTCGAATTTGTCATATGGTTACTTCTGAAGCTGACTGTGCTAAAAAACACCTAAATCTTGTCATACTTAAATGTCTACAGAGTTATGATGATGAGGTCAATAAATTGTATTAGAATTGTAGTTGTACTATAGTAACTAATTATATACCTAAAGGGTGTTAGGCAGAAGGTTGGACAAACTTCAGGGATTAACTGTAGGTAATACTCATCAACTTTTATTTTGGGACCACCAACATCCAAATCGTGAAAAAAAAAACAGCTGTTCCATACATTACGGCTGTTTAGCTCTCAAAGTTTGTATGGAACAGCTGTTATTTTTTCGCGATTTGGATGTTGGTCCCATAATAAAAGTTGATGAGTATGACCTACAGAGTGTCCCTGAAGTTTGTCCATCCTTCTCCCTAACCCTATATATATATATTAAGAGGGTGTCCTCCTCTTGTATTTTTATGATGCCAATCGAAAGGGTAAATGATAAGGAATAATACCTTCTAAATAACATAGTGCCATAAAGTAAGGCAACGCTGTGATTTTTAGAACTGAACAATTGCCATGGATGGTCTGGGTAAGGGGTCAGAAAATAGGACTTTAATGTACTGGCCAACAATGTTTTTGCTGGCGTGTTTGCTGATTGGTCCCGGATTCAACCCAGATGACCAATGAAAAGAAATGACAAATTAAAATCGACCAATCAGAGCATACCATTGTGTTTTACAAAATATTAGATGTAGATCTTGATTTATATGTGGACATAACAGACATACAGAGACATCAATTAAAAACAAAATCTACTGCTGTATCACTTCAATTAGTTCTCTGCTTTTATATTTTCCAAAAAAATGGCAATAACAGACAACTTTTCTACAGACTTATTATATGTATATATAATTAGATCAATTAATAATATGTATTATTAAGTAAATATTATTTACTTATAATATCATAACATTGATAACATTAGCACTTTGACAGTTGTAGAACTTTCACTTATTTTTTTTAGTTTTTGTTTTAATTCCTCGTAGTAGTTGTGAAAAGCATTATGTCTAACTCGGCAGAAAAGGCAATAGGTATATGAAGTCGTCCCCTATACTTCCGCTATTTTCGGCCTCTTCATGTACTACTTTCTTATCATTTACCGTTTCGATTGGCCTCATAAAAATACAGGTTTTTTTCATATTTGGCCGATTCGATATCCCAGATGATATAATTTTTTTTTCATAACCTACATTTTATTATTTTCAGCAAACTAATACCAGAAGATTACAATCTGATAGCAGCAAAAATAGTAACATTATTCCCAAGTGAAAACATAGCCACTTATTATATGAAAGCCGTCCCCACATCAAAATCTACAACTGGAAAGTATATTCCAGCCAAGGGCAAATTAGTTGATAAAGTGCGCAACCTTTTATACGTATCCGGAGAAAGACACCGAAGACCACAATCTTCCGGGAATCAAGACGAAGAGAAAGAGGAAGGTTGTGCCCTAGGTAGATTTGAACTTTTATTTTATTTCATCATGGAGCTTGTGATGATGTAAATGAAAAGTGACCATAATAACGGCGTTTTACCTACCAATAAAACGCTTATTAAGCGTAATACCTTATTCGAAGCCTACATAAACAATATTTGAGAGAGCGTGGTTTCGGAAGTGACGTGACGGTTGCTGATTGGTCGATATCCCCGCTGTATCCCCCTCCACGAGCTACCACCACCAGGCGGCCGCTTGAATTCCGATGGCGGCCTTTACGATCATTGGATTTGTCAAATATTATGTAATAAGCAATGCGCCATCACCTGTCGAACTTTTTGCGAAGTATTTTGATAGAAGTACCTAAATTATACATACGTTCGCGTACCTAGAAGCGGACTATGAATAAGTAAACAAGAAATTTACAGAGGCTACGTATTGGTGAATGGCGCATTGCGCCGCCGCCAGGCAGCTTGAAAAATCTACGTTGAGTCTAGGCTACCTTATTAGGGTAGTAAACAATACATCAAATTAAATTCAAATTCAAATCATTTATTTAGTAAATTGGCCACATGGGGGCTCTTTTATACGTCGGTAATATGGAGTGAATCTACTAGTTAGCGCTTCGGAAAAGACCATCTAACACTTCACAGCATTGCATCATCATCCTTATGCAGGAGTAGGTAATGCTTGTCTCTTCTTGGGCGAGACGTGTCTACGAGCACTCTGAGCAAAAAAAGCCTGTCTTAAACTTAAAGATTCCAACAAAAAAAAATTTTTTCAGACTTTGTCTTCGATGATGATGTCCTCTGGTTAAATACACACAGTGACCCATGGGATGAAGTCGTGGAAAAATGGATCAAAACTCTACAATACAGAGTCAAACTTAACAGCATTGCGATAGCAACTGTTGATGAAATACTCCAGAAATGGACGATACTCAGAAATCCTAAAGGACATGTATTGGTAATTAAATTATTAATCGTCAACAGGAACTTTTTTAAAAGGTGTCCTGAAAAAAATCATGCTTATAGAGGTTTATCTCACAAGCATAATATTTTTTTTATTTTTTTTTAATAATTAATCATTTTCATTAAAGTTCATGATAAGTCGCGAATCAAATGGTGACAGCAAGTCTTAGTATTCTAATGGGACATGACAACAATAACATTTTGAATATTTGAGCAACTGTAAGTACAGTCCGCAGCATAAATATCTGTACACCTTAGAACCTATAGCTAAGCTATAAATTACTAACATGTACTAATATTTATGATGCAGACATAAAAAAAAAATGCTTTACATTTTTACTGGAATTTATTTTCAGATTAATTTAGACTTTGACCAATTATATAAAGAGAAGTCTCTAAATTTTTATAAAAACTGGCAAGGATTCTTCACAAAACTCAATAGTTTCAAACAAGAGGTTAAAAATGCAACCGGGCTTTCATTGTTAGAAACTTTAGGTGCATTAACTGATGAAGGTAATATCCTTATAAATATAATTATTTTTAGATGCGTAATGTATTACATAATTTCAAAAAAGTGACATAATGTTATAAATAGCGTTGATTATTTATAACTGAAAGTCATGTTTTAATTATTATCATATTTGATTTGAATACTTATATTTTAATGTGGAATATTCCATTAGTGAATTGGTTGAGCTCATCATGAGTCTTGAGCGTAGGTATTATTGATGTGTGTAGATCTACAAACTATTTTTTTTTTAGATAAAAAAATACCAGTGCAGATGGCCTTATTAGGGTACTTAGTACCACCTAAGGGACGGTTTTCGAGAAAAATTAAATTTTCTTCAGCAGAGGCAATAGAGAGCCTCCTTGTACAAACCAATGTAAGTTGAAACTCTTCCTCATAGTTAAACTTTCAAACTTCAAAGAATTGACTACTACAGGACCTTTTTTGAAAGGTGTCCTGAAAAAAATCATGCTTATAGAAGTTTGTCTCGAAAGTATACTATTTTTTTTTAAATATTTTTTGATCATTATTTACCGAGAAAAAATATTGAATATTGTCAGCGTTTGCTACGCCCGCTTTGGAATAGTGGTCGGAATGACGTCATTTTGTTTGTAACCGCGTTCTGTTTTTTCAAGTCTAGCACTAGCTGTGACGTCAGTTGTACCATATATGGTGTTTAAGCTCTTTAGCCAATAGCAGATATTTGTTTATTTATTTTCTCAGTAAATAATGATCAAAAAAAATTTAAAAAACACTTTTGAGACAAAATTCTATAAGCATGATTTTTTTCAGAACACCTTTTAAAAACGTTCCTGTTGTCAATTGTGTATGCAGATAAAGTGATTCTGTGCTTATGATTGATTAGTACTTATAGGTACTTTGTTTTCAGAGTGCTGGTGACATTGATAAAGTGATTCGAAACCAAAAGGAGATTTGTGCTAGCCGAAAACAATCTGTCCAGCCTTACGTGCTTGTACTTGGGAGCTTGCACAATTTTGCGGCACTTTACATTATAATTGACGATGTAAAGTACGTCTTTCAGTCCGCAGCTACGGCATTTGATACATTGTTCAAAATATACCACGTGCTACACGCTAAGTACCCACAGGCAGCAGATTACCTTTATCTAATTATACAGATAAAAGTATATGAAATTAAGACTAAATTTGACAAAATACCACCACATATCGTAGAGATTTTAAACCTGTAGTTAAGGAGATATACAACCTAAAATATCGTCAATATGTTGTGCCCCGAGTGTAATAAAACTATTCAGAACTTTAAAATGTACATATTGCATTTAGACATAGTACATAAAATTACCAACTATTTTGTATGTCCTGTAATTAATTGTACACGAACTTATGATACGAAATATTCCCTGAAAGACCATTTAACTGTTTTTCACAAATTGTTCAAAGAGCGTAAACTTGATAGTAATGAAATAGATGTAACTCAAGAAACACGAAGTATGGGTGATACAGGTTCAAATATATATTGTGAAGCTTTAAATTTAAATAATACGGTCACAAATACTGGGCCACAAGTGACAGGACCAATTTGTGATGTTGGTTTTACCTTAGAAGATGAGTTAAATCAAGTTAAGAAAAGTCTTAACTCAAATGTAGTTGGGTTTGTAATAAATTTATACAGTATGCTTAATATTCCTCGAAGTAAAGTAAAACATTTAGTAGACAGCTTCAAATCATTGCTAGCGGATATTATTTTTCCCCTGAAGAAAACGATTAACGTTTTAAAAAGTAACTATATGCTTGATGAAAACTGTTTCAAAACTATAAACAGTATTATTGGAGCGGTTGAAAACTGTTTTGATTATTTTGATACAGAACATAAAATAATAAATTATTTTAATGGGGTAGGAAAATTTGTGCAACCTGTTAAAATAAAAATTGGTGTATCCAAAGCACAACACAAAAGGAGCAATACTGTCTTAATGCAACTTAAAGAGGAATTTATGTATCTTTTGCCATTAAGGAAAACTTTAAAAATGTTTTTGGAATTACCAAACGTTCTAAATACTGTATTAGATTACCAGAGAAAATTAAGCATGGATAACGGGATATTACGAAGTGTAGTCAATGGAACTCTGTGGAAAATACAAATGGAAAAATTGTTCAGATACACTAATTCCTCTTTATGTTTATTACGATGATTTCGAAAGCGGTAACCCCTTAGGTAGTCACGCAGGAAAACATAAAATAGGTGCCGTGTATACATCTTTAGGCAGTATGCCTCCTCAATATGCCAGCAAATTGGAAAATGTATTTTTAACATTACTTTTCTATTCAAATCAAAGAACCAAATTTGGAAATCAAAAAATTTTTGAACCATTACTATCTGAACTAAAATTTCTTGAAACAACTGGCATCAACATTTCTCACGTTAACAAAGTAATAAATATTAAATTTACACTGATAGTTTTGTGCGGCGACAACCTAGGTTTGAATTCAATTTTAGGCTGTGTAGAGAGTTTTTCAGCAAATATGTTTTGCAGAATTTGTACGATGAACAAAACAGAATGTCAAACCGAAGTAATTGAAAATCAGAATAAAATCCGCAATAAACAGGATTACAATTATTACTTAGAAAACAACATGGGTCTGAAAGAAAACTGTGTGTGGAACAGTTTAGAACGATTTCATATGTTTGATAACACAAGTGTCGATGTAATGCACGACCTTTGTGAGGGAGTTCACAGATATAGCATGGCAGCTATAGTTAAATCATTATTAGGCAAAGGTTATTTTACACTAGAACACTTGAACTCTAGAATTAAATATTTTAATTACAGCAGAATGGAGAACAATCACCCCCCACCTATTAATAAACAACATTTAGCTAATGGTTCAATTATTATTTCGGCTTCCGAAATGTTATGCTTTGTACGAAATTTTCGTTACATCGTTGGTGACTTGGTCATTGTAGATGATGAAATATGGAAATATTACTTGGCCTTACTAGAGTTGACTGAAATTTTAACAAGTCAAGTTATTTCGATAGAACATGTCGAATATTTAACACAACTTATCAAAGAACACCATATTATGTATTTGGAATTATTCCAAACTCATTTGAAACCAAAATATCATTTCTTATTACATTACCCGTCCATAATAAAAAAGTCCGGTCCACCTATATTTTTCTCTGCATTTAAATTTGAAGCTAAGCATAAAGATCTAAAACGTGTGGCACAGTCAATAACGTGTCGCAAAAATTTATCTTATTCCATTGCATTACGGTGTGAATTGAAAAGTTGTGCAAGATTTCTTTCTGAAAAAGGGTTGGAAGATAATATTAAGATCGGCAAACAAAATCACTTAAATATTCCCAATGGATTGGAGAATGATTACTGTTCTGCGTCGTCATATGAAATCAACGGCATAATTTACGACACATCAAGTGTTTTGCTTCATAAATATGTAAACGATGAGCCAGTATTTATAATTACCCGCCGTATACTTGTGAAAAACATTGATTTAAAGTCAATATTACTGTTATGTAACAAATTACGGATTTGTGACTATAGTGAACGTATTAAAGCATATCATGTTGAAAGCAGTGACGACGTTAATTGTGATTTAATATCTCTAACAGATTGTCGCGATTGCTTGCCTATGCCACTTCGTTCTGTTAACGGAAAGTGTTATGTTTCATTTTACAAATAGTTTATTTATTTATAACTAGCAACCCGCCCTCGCTTCACTTCGGTAACACACGTACATAAACCAGCATGTATTTATTATACATATAAACCTTCCTCTTGAATCACTCTACCTATTAAGGGCATATTTTTTTAAAAAGTGTACATACCTAGTTAAGGACTAAAATTAAGAAAATTTAACTTTTCCATTCCGTTACGAAAATTAGTGTTACATTTATAAACTGACCTCATACGCCAATAGGCGGTAACTCTAATTCAATAACTGAAGCAGATTCAATCCTCACACGTTAGTAATATGGTTGCACTTGCTACAAGAGTTTGGTCTGAGATACCACCATTTGTCTTATAGCAGTACAGTTAATTTTCGTAACGGAATGGAAAAGTTAAAATTTCTTAATTTTAGTCCTTGACTATGTTTATTTTGTAAAAAGTATGCCCTTAAAAAAACCGCATCAATATCCGTAGCGTAGTTTTAAAGATATAAGCATACATAGGGGCAGGGAGACAGCGGGAAGCGACCTTTGTTTTATACTATGTAGTGCAGTGGCTCTAAAGGCACTTGCTTCAATAATTTACAAGGACTATTCACGTATTAATGGGAATAGCCTTTTTAAATGATTCAAGTTATTATACTTTTATTTCCACTGGGTAGGTTCCTATTATCTATTTATGTAACAAAAGAAATTGTTGATATTGTTTGTTTGTTTTGTGACACACACTTAATAGAATAGACCATAGACCTAAGTTCTATCTAACCGGGGCAAATTGAAATGAGGCCCTTGAAGTGCTTCCCGGTATAAGATTCCTTTAAACTACTTGTATATGTCTCAAGTGAAATTGAGGCTTTGTGGCAATATTGTCTGTATATATCTAAGTCAGGAGTTGGCGTATTTCTAGATCAAGAATGGTCTACTATGTAGTTGAAATCTAGTGGGTGGTATTCACGGTCTCTGGTCTTGGAAAATAAAAGAGTTGTAGTTTGTATCTATTAATGTTCAAAATCTATTCTATGTCCTCATTTAGGACATAGAATAGATTCTAACCCACAGAACCATCAATTCATCCAGACATTATTTTAGATACGAATAAGGAAGCCGTATTAGAAGTATTATATTACTAACTTTTACTGATTTTGATAAGTAGGTATCTTATTAGGTTATACCTCTTATTGCTGCTGGAAGAGCGGGGCCTTCTGACACAAGTATATTCCTATGCTTACTAGAAGGGCCCAATCTTTGTATTGTTTTTAATTATGTGATAAGATAACCAATAAATCGTTTTTCATTTTCAAGTATATCAGTCTGTGTCGACGCTTTCATAAAAATAGTAAAGGAGAAATTGTATTGTAAAATATTATTGTAGATATTGAAACTGGGTAAAAGTAAAGTCAAATTTATTGTAAAAAAACGGTTATGAAAATAACAAACATCTCTAAATAATACACATAAATACCAAATTAAAAAAATAATAGATTTTCAACATATTTTTTATGATGACTTTGAGCCTAGATTCACCACTTTTCGTTTATTTTGTGATGAGGCCTACAGTATAACCATTTCTATGGATAGTTCTGTTCCTTCGTGAGTTTAATGATACAACTCTTATTTTCCTGTACCTACAATGATCTACTTTTAAGTAATATGGTATACAATGACACAATTCCGATGGCGAAAAATTAGAGTTGTTTCATTGACAACTTTAAGCACAGAATTTATATAATGTTTTCAATGATTGTACTCGAGACCATATGATTGTAATTTTGTCGAACTGTTTTATAGCATAATATATAGCTTTCTCAGTTTCTTATATCTTGTATTATTCCTACACTCTATATTTTTCTGTTATTCTGGATTGATTAGATTGCTTATATTAATAAATGTTTAGTTAAAACAAGTGTTGATAAAAGCTACTGTTTTTAGATTAACCAGATGGCGCTACATCTAACTGAGGTTTGCTTTTGTTGATTGTGACGGAATTTGTACTGTGATAATAACAACAAATATTCGCCACTATTTTAACAACACTAACAATACCAGTAATCTCACTCGCAGTAAACTTGAGAACAGTAATAGGTTTTGTCGTGTGGTACTATACTATACAGCACGACTAAGGATAATTTTGTTATTTCTTTGGCAATACAAATATATTTAAAAAATGTACTTTTATGTTCTTCACATCTTAAAAAATGTACTCTAATAGTTTTAACATGGTCGTGCTAGTTAGACGCTTTCTGACACGACCACGCGAGATTTTAGATACTGAGGTGAATTACACAAATTGTACAAATTAAATGTCCTCAAAATATTTATTTTTTTATTTTAGTGTTTCTTTATTGCTTAGTCTACTTTTCTCTTATGTTCTGAGCGCCTGAAGTAAATTGTTTTACAAGCGTGTTCTCTATCAAGCAAGCACTCAAAACTATAGTGAAATAAGCAATAGAGCGGCAATAGAATAAAAATAAACAGTACATTTTGAGTACATTATTTTGTATTATTTGTGACTTTTATAATTCACCTGTGTATCTTTAATCTCGCGTGGTCGTGCCAAAAAGCGTCTACCAAGCACGACCACGACCAACGTCGAAACTATAAGAGCACATTTCTTACAATCTAAAGTACATAAAAGTACCTTTTTTATGAATTTGTACCCTAGGTCGTGCTGTATAGTAAGTACCACACGTTCTTTAATTGAACATTTCCGGAATTACAGAAAAATATTTACCCTTTTGCATCGAGTAACAATTGACATTAGACAAAAAATATTGTATCTTACTTAGAAATACAAAAAGAATCAATGAAATAATATTAATTCTTTACTCAAAAGGCATCAATATAGAATCAAAAGATTTCATTACTTGTCTAAAAAGTTCAAGAGTATAGAAGTTAGATATTTATTAATTCAATTAGAGAAACGTAAAATTTACAATAAAATATATTCGATCTCTACAGAAAAAGCTTAAATATACAACCAAGAGATTTTATTACTTGTTAAAAAAAATTAAAAATTTTAATTTAAAAAATAGGTTTATTCAAGGTAAGAAATTGAAATATTAAATTCAAGTCTTTTTTTTTTTAATTCAGAACTTAATATATTTGGTACAAGGTACCTTATTGTTTCACCCAAAGAAACATTAAATTTTAATTCAATTATGTCAACTCTTTACCTAGTACCGTAACAACTTTGAAATTGAGAAATTAATGTATTTGGTATAAGTACCTACTTGTTTCACCCCAAGAAACACTAAATTTTACTTCAATTATGTGCAACTCTTTAAAAAGAACCGTCATAACTCTTAATATGAGCCATTTTCTCAATTAAAAACAAGAAAGATTCTTGTTGTTGTTAAGAATTGGCTGATTTGATTCTGAATAACAATTATCACTGAACAAGACGGTCACGCTCTTGGAATAAATGTTAAAGTTTTAAAAAAAAGATTTTTTTACTAATCAACGTAAAGATATAAAATTGTTAGTGTAAGTAATAAAGAACGAAACATTTTGAGTTTTATATCAAGTAATTAATTTTTTCCTGATATGGGAAACTGGAAATCTCTTGACTTAAATAGGTTTCTTTGGCTGAAGAGATTTTTTCTATCTGTGTAGTCACTCAGCAGCAGGTTAACCTTCAATATGATTAACTTATGACATGAGAAATACTCTTGCGAATTACCTTTTTAACGTGGCTATTGCGTAACTTCGCTTGGGAAATATCGCAAGAAAAACGTTAATCAGTTTTAAACAATTTGCAAACATAAACACAAGTAAGATAATGTTCTTTTGGGCAGACTGCAAGTAAGAAATTAAGTTTTAATTAATTTAGTATATTATTGCAACAGTGCGTGTTTCCTGCATGTTGCAAATCATGAAACATTTCGTGATTCCACATTTACTTGTTGTGCCTACAATGTACAGCGGTATAACTGCTTTATTACGTAGGTATAGCGAAGAATATTTGCATATTTAATCATACTTACACAAGCAGTTATTTTTAGTACATTACGTACCTTATAATATGCGATAAACTATAAACAACCTTTGATGACTTCAACGTCAAACCCTCATAATATGTAGATTTATAGTTTATACTTGTTTCTAAACGTGATGGCAAAATCCTTACAGAACCATGTTTATTCATTGGACCGCCTTAGATTGTTGGAAGAATGTTTAAGAATGTATTTCAATTGTCATTCGCATATGACTCAGGGCCAGACTGTAGGTTCAATTCACTAACGTCATGAGTTCTTGCTTCTGAGAAAGTGAGGCGTAACCTTAACGAATCCTCATGGTACTACTTAATAGATTTCGATATTCGACGCTCGCTCATTGAACACTTTGACTGTGACTTACAATTCGCTGTACAACTTCAAACTATTTCATGAATATTTTTTGACGCATATTACATTAAGAATAAAATGAATCGACCTTCAAATGCAAAGAACATCTGAGAGATGACGAAGATTTATTTGTTTACTCTGTCAAATTAAATTGTTAGTGGGCAGTGGTTTCATCGGATCCGGCCACAAATGACAAAGTGAGGGTCTGATCGAACTCAGCTGATATTTTCCTTCACTCTCCATACCCTGTCCCAGTTGACTAACAGTGACTCTCCAATTTTCGTGGAAATATATAAAATGTTTATGTCATTATATAAAACTTTTTTATTTCGTAGGTATGTGGCATCATCGCCAACATTTGAAACTGCTTTATTTTGAGGTAACCGTTACTATTTTACTTAGACGAAAACTCACGAAGTTGTTGGTGATAACTCCTTCACTTCTCACGCTTAACACTTACCTGTAAAAAAGAAAAAACGAATTAGAATCGACTTGTCAATTACAATACAATAACTACAGCAGTTAGTAATGCTTTTACATTTAAGAAACCTGAAAAATGAAGCCAGTCGTGAGAAGGGAAATAAAAACATAAAATAATAACAATGGCAAAAAGTGTCTGAGCATTCTGCACTGCAGTCGAAACAACACAATGGATTCATATTTCCGGCGAGGTTCTGAACAACTTCCAGGGGTTCTTGTTCTCGGCCCGCAGCATCCAACAATCAGCGTGCAAATTAAGGCCGATTTTTGAACCTGGCCAGCAGCCAACAAGGGAACAACTCCGTGACATTAAAGCAATTTATACCATGCCAAGAGGCGCTCAACGCCGACTTGTCGATAGACAATAATAAGAATCAGTTGTTGGCCCAGTTTCAGCAATTCACTTACGCGTTCTAACTAGTTTTTCAGTTTCATTGAATATTAATTATTGCGCTACTTGGTGTGTTATTATACGCCATAAACGATTTCTCTCATTATCATAATCCTACACTGATGGACTGTACCAACCGCTGTCGGTTAGGTGCCAGTCAAAGCCTAATTTAATTAAGCCTCTATGCGTTGCAAGTAATTTAATTTATAGGTAAATCCTTAATGTAAACGAAAAATAACAAACCGTGCTCCGTGCACATCATTAATGTTTCTATATAAAATTCTCGTGTCACAAAGTTCGTTCCCATACTCCTCCAAAACGGCTCGATCAATTCTTATGAAATTTTGTGTGCATATCGGGTAGGTCTGAGAATCAGCCAATATCTTTTTTTCATACCCCTAAGTGACATGATAGAGAAAAAAAAATTGCAGCGGGTGAAGCCGCTGGCGGGTCGCAAGTGTTTCTATATATTGCTTAAACTAAACGTCGAAACAAGTATGTGGTGTCACTTAAACCAAGTAACATTGCACTTAACGCGATTGCCAATAAATAAATTGGTAATTTATTTCAATAAGGCACCCAACATAACTTCCTTCGAATGAAACAAATACATCGTCCGTCGGCATCAGGCTCCGATAACGGACGAGGGTAAATTGCCAAATAAACAAAAAAATGCCAGCGAGGGATTGAAAGAGGAGGTTTGTGAAAGAGCAATGTGCGGCGAACACACGCGAAGGTTGCGAACAACGCCCCCACAAATTTCAACAGCATCGTTGACATCGGGCTAAATGAAATTCGAAACGCCAATAAATTTACTCCTAAGTTCCTAGCCGAACGAGAATAGAGTTTCTTCTTTAAATAGAAATTGACTAAAATACGAAGCTGAATTAAATACGGGTGCATTTTAGTTGCCAGCGGCGTAAAAACATGACATCTTTCTGTTAATGCATTAAAATATAACGACACTTCTCTAAGAAGTTTTTGGTCAGATAAACGATGTCACTAACAAAAAAAAACGGGTTGAACTCGCAGGGTACACAAACCCAGATTAACTAAATTTACATCCATTGTATACAAGCAGCTTGAATGGCGATTGTTAGTTATATTAAAGTTAATTTCCATGTGTGATTTGATACGATCTTCTTGTACGACTTCTCAGAAAGGAGTAATTGCGAATATTGTATTCAGAGTGACGCTCTTTAAATTGTTGGTTAAATCCACGACTTAATGTAACTTGAAAATGGTATCCGTAGTCAACGATGCTTTAACGCTATTAAAACAACAAAAAAATGGAGAATACAAGTATGGTAACGTTCACCGGGTAGATTTGTTTTAGTAAGCACTTGATACAACTTTCAAGAGGCGTGATAAAAAGCCATATGGCAGAACACATGTTGTCAAACGCTAAGCATTTCAGTGTTGCCAGCGACCCTGACCGTGAATCTCGCACATAAAACAAAAGTAGGACAACATGTCATGGGATAAATGACATATAAACGCCGACAATGATCTGACGATCATAAACAATATTCCATCTATTGTTACCGCAAAAACAGGGATCTGTGCAAAATGGGAGTGTTCTATAAATAATAGCACCTATATGAATACAACCGAGGGCCGGCGGTCTCACGACAAAAGGGCAATTACGGCGTTATCCGGGCTTTAGTGTTCCCCATGGGAGCAGGGCAAGCTGTTACCCCACTCCTTCACGAATAGACCATTCAAGTGGGTCGCTTCGTTACGCTTTACTGACAACAACGAGCCCAGCTATCATTGTTTTTTGTCAAGCCATTTATGATAAACAACATAAACAAATAACAGCATATAACCTGAACTCAGCTATCAAAGATAAATTCAATTTCGAGTTTTAGACGATGTTCCGAAGCTGACATTTATTGCTCGACTCTTTGATGTTGCTATAAAATAAAAACACGGGGGGAGGTGACAGTGCCTTAGTGCCATAAGCGAGTGACATGAAGGCAATTTGTTGATATTACTAGAGCCCCTCTCCCGCTTCTCTGACGGAGGTACCCTCTTTCTAGTTTATGACGCAAAAACCAGTTTAAGTATAGCGGAATCGCAGGGACATGCAAGTACTATGTGAAAACAGTGTAAAATACTAAATACTTTACGTAAATAAAATATTTATGACACGCTTACTTGCTGACTGCCCCTACTTATATCACTTGTGCAGTCACCCACTGACCGAGTCCAATCTCAACAGCCATTTGCCAAAGTGGTTATTTTGTAGGTACAAGAATATTAAATCATATTTTCTTGATTTATTTTGTTGATACATACATAAAAGTGAAGCTAATGAAAACTTGTTAAAAATAAAACTTCAATGTTTTTGAACGTGAAAATCTTAGATTCCAGTTTAATCGAGAAATTACGTATGCACATTCACGTAATCCACGTTTCTTTGCTTCCGTTTGTTACAGCTACTGGTAACTTTACAGTGAATATCCGTGAAATGATCCCTATCTCGCCTTTTCCCGAATCTAACCGCTGTATTAACATTCTAAGCACGTGCTGCGTTCGACAGTAACAATAGCCTTTGAGTATCATACAAGTTAAGATGATATGAAATGAGTAAGTCAGCCTAAACTTCTGGTGTATCAGAAAATTGTTTACGTGAGTACTTGTAAACCGTTTAGGGATTTGGATTATTCATTAGTGTTATTTGTACGTCTATGGAAAAGTACAAGCTTTTCTGGAAAGGAGAACGCAGGGCTTTATGGTCAACTCGTGTCAACTCACTCGACCAGTTCGAACGTCGAACCGGATACAAGAGAAATCACTTAGAAAAACTTGGAACGCTTCTAACACAAAAGCGTTAATTAGCAAAATTTGCGTTTTTTTTTATACCAATTTAAATTCAAAGTTTGTGACACAATTCAAACAAGCTATGAATACCTACATCGATTGCTGAATCAGATAAGACACATAGAGATCACGAATCACAACCATGCAAATGTCACATACAATTTCATTTATATGAGCCAGAATCTTGGGTGGGGTCTAATTTCGATTTGTAAATGGAGGACTGAATGAGGGTAACGCCTCATTGGCTGCTGTTGCGATAAAATACGTATAATATAAGAAGAACCAGTCAAGGAGTCAGTGACCGAACATGCGTGCGACGTTCAACGGTGATCGCAAACGGATCCGAGTAGACACAAAACAATCAAAGTACTTTAATAAAACATTGCAATAAGGATTCAAAAGCCACGCCAATTGATCTAATAGTAGAAGTTACACGACTATTCATTTGACATTTGAAACGATACACTATTATAAGATAGTATTAACACCATAATAATAGATAAGTATGATAATTTGAAATAACGTCATTAGTTTTTGGAGACATTAGGCAACTTATATCCGTCAAACCTCCAAGCTGAAAGGTCAACCTATTACTATTACTACATAGTATAAAACAAAGTCGCTTCCCGCTGTCTCTCTGTCCCTATGTAAGTATGCTTTGATTTTTTTGAATAGATAGAGTGATTAAAGAGAAAGGTTTATATGTATAGTATACTACTTTAAACGGGCGGGTCGCTAGTATTACATAAACCTCCAGTGAAGTTACCTATAAAAACGTATGTAGAACTGTGAAGGAATGTTATTGTTGGTCAAGCATAACCACAAAAATGATAATGGCCTAAGTCAACTTTCCCGCTGAGCAGGTTAGTGACTCACGTCAGCTCACAAGACCTGCGCCCCCCCTCCGGCAAGGTCAAAGCACCCCCTCTTAATGAATGCTATTCCTGGATTCCGCGCTGATGCCAATTCGAGTGCTTGCCGGATATAGATAGAAACAACATAGGTAGTTGTTAAATGATGTTTTTCATAGTTAAGAAATTAAAAAAAAACTAGTACTTTTTTAAACAAGTTAATTACCTAAATAGGTACTTCTTGGTACCGTATCATTGCATTGTTAATTGTCATCCAGTTATGAGCTATATTTAAAGTTAAAGGCACTACTAGCTCATTGGAAAGTTAGATTCAAATCGAATGCGTACTAGGAAAGTTTTGAGATACGAAAAAATCTTTGACTTTAGAATTGTTATTTTTATTACAATTTCTCAAAATAGTCTCCATTTGTCTCTATACATCGATTCATTCGTCTAAACCAAGCTTTATAGCATTGGCGATACTCTTCCTTCGGGAGGTCCTCAACCGCTGCTATGTAAGTATTCCGAGCGTCCTCCGGGCTATCGAACTGAACACCACGAAACCCAAGCTTCACTTTCGGGAAGAGAAAGAAGTCGCACGGAGCTAAATCGGGACTATAAGGCGGGTGGCTCATTTGCTGAATTTCCGTGGTCTTCAAAAACTCAAGGGTAATTTTGGCTTTGTGCGGCGATGCATTGTCATGATGCAAAAAAAGCCCTCGCAATCCCGTTTTTGGACGTTTTTGACGTAACGCGTCAAACACGATTGGTAAGCACTCTTCACTGTACCATTGAGCATTAACAGTTTTTTGATTGTCTAAACAAATTGTTGCTACATGACCACTCGCACTAAAAAAAGTTGCCACCATTTTCTTCCCCACGCTGCGTCCTCGTTTGACTTTCCGCGGAGGTTCTTCATCCGGAAATACCCAAACCATGGACTGTCGCTTAGTTAGCGGGTCATATTGATAGATCCAACTCTCGTCTCCAGTAATAATGTTAAATACATTACGTCCCTCTCCATTTTCAAATGTTTGAAGCATGTCCCGGCACCAGGTCACACGCGTTTGTTTTTGTTCGGCTGTCAAAGCATGAGGAACCCATCGCGAACAAAGCTTCCTGACTTGAAGGTGACTATGTAAAATATGATTTATTGTCGGCGATGAAATCTGTAGGGCTTCTTCTATCTCTTTGTAGATAGTTTTCGGGTCCTCTAATATAATTGTCCTCACCGCTTCGATATTTTCTTGCGTTACAGAAGTAGTAGGACGGCCGCTTCTGTCTTCGTCTTTCAACGAACTTTTCCCTCGTTGCACGGGATGGTGCAAGGTCGCCAAATGCAGAAAAAAGTCTATTTTGGCACTCAGTTTCACTCAATCCAACTTTAAAGTCATATAACATCATTGCACGAAAATGTTCTCGTTCGAATTCCATTGTTGATAGAAAAAACGCGGGAATCGTTATGAAAAAATGGAAATGTCAATTTTATTTTTTAATATTTCGTCAAATAACTAATGGCATTCGAATTTCAAATAAATAAGGAAATGAAAAAGGTGCAATTCATGTAGGTTCTATTTTTAAAATGGCCACATCTCAAAACTTTCGTAGTCACCCACGTATTTAAAGAACATTGAAATGCCTCCAAAAAAGTTAAAATGTCTAATTTATTTTCAAAATAATACCTAGGTCAGTCAACTGAAGTCAGTTTTTTGTAAAAAAATATTGTGCTATTCAGACTTTTGTTGACTGATGATGTACCTACTTACCTAATATCATTTGGTGATAAGAATACTTTTTATGTATTTCATTGTGTTACCTGACTGCTAAAGGAGGAAGGTAATGTTTTTGACCTGTATGTATGGCTCACTTCATATCACCGACGTGTAATAGTGCCCTCCTGTGGCCAATTAACTGACCCAATATAACCCAATATACTAACCTAACCTAACTAACACGACATAATCAAAACATGCAATCGGCTTCCTACAAGTTACTTTTACACATTCAATTTAATTTTATACCTTTTAATGATTATAATACCTATACTGCTATGTTTTTGTATAGTCCAACTGCTCAATGAATAAGTAACTTTAGGATAATTCAAGCTCGCCGCAAGCAACGCTACGGGAATTTCATTAGTGTACTATATATACCTATTTGAACCATTTAAATTTTCTTCATCATAATCGCTTAGCTATCTTAATCGAGATATCTTACTACCACCCTTGAAAAAGGCATCATTGAGGAGTTCCGGTGGGGTCTTCTTCATCAGTTCCACTTCACTAAATGATACCTTTTAATTAGTAATTCCTTATGAATTCCCTCATCAGACTCAGGATTTGATGACAGAAAAGGGATCATCTCAAAAATACACCCTATCAAACTATTGGTTAGGGTGATAAATAAGAGATTGGTTTATAAATGAAAATAATAATTTATTATATTATTTACTAGGTGAGTCGTGTTCTCAACAAAACTGTGCGATCGATACGGGGTGACCCGGAGAACTAACTGTTAGCAAACATATTGCTTTTAAAGAAACCCTTATAAAAACAGGGTACACTTGAGACTGTAAATTATTCTCCATATGTGTGAAAGAGAACTTCTAGCTAACTACTAGTTTGAGTAGGACGGATTTATTTATGTGAACTCTAACACAAACAGAATGAATTTTCAAAATCAGTCCACAACTGGCGGAAAATCAAGTAGGTAACTTACACACAACAACAAAAATGCAGACGTATTCAGTAGATATCCCCTCCATTTTTGAAGACGGTTTAAAACAAACAAACAAAGAATATTTATTGTTGAATTTTATGACGACAGGATGTCGTGTACGTTTAATGGTACCTAGTGTTAAGTTAATAGTGTAAATACCTCGTTCATCAATTATTTATTAGTGTAAAAAAGCCAGCAGCTCTATGAAATTTTTATTATTTAAAAGAACGTAAAACGTAACCAATTTAACGACGATATATATACGTACTTAATCATAAACATCAGTAAAGAGGTTTCGCTTAGTAAATTATTTATAGTAGGTATTATCATATGTTACAATAATTCACGCATTTAACAGCGGTAGGTACCTAGTAGTTACAGTAAAGCGGTATTTCAAACCGCGAACGCGTAGTTCGAAGGCTGCGGGTTTCTATCCTACTTCCCGGTAAAGTACACATCGAGAGCAAAAGGAAAGGCACGTAAACCTTGAAGAAGTTTTCAAAGTGTACTTTTTACTACCCGACCCACTTTTACATTACAGGGTTGATTTGGTTGTTACAAGTTTAAATATTTCCGTACAATAGGCTTCATTAAACTTAAAACTTTAACATAATTAGGTAAGTTACTGCATAATATTATCACTAACGTAATTAAATGTTAAAGAAACAATGAAAAATTATCACGGTCGCTTGAATCTAGCATCGTGGCAGCACTCGATGTGAAATAAGCGTAATCAATTACCAAGATTACAAGCTGTATATACTCAACTGCTCAAAACTTTTTTATGTCTCGCTAATTGGAATTGCGGATATTTTATTTTCATCATAAATTACTAGGTGCCCTCATTTACACAATTGCGTGCGGCACAGAAGTGGATCACGAGAAAATTTGCGAACGTGTGACAAAATGTAAGGCATGCTCGTCACCTGTGTCACGCAATAGCTCAACTAATAAAGCCTATTAGCGCACTAACAGGAAAACGACGTTTACACTATATACAATTAATTCGGAAGGTAAGCTTGAATAATGCCGCCCGCAAACGTATATTATAATTCATCAATTCATGCTCTTTAGTCCAAATGTATCAAGATAATACACCAGTCATTTTGGCCCATCACTCGCTTCTTTTTTGCGTGATCTTTTTATCTATAGGTAGTTTAGTTAAGGATAGCAAAGAATATATATATGAAGACTAAATCATCTCAACGGTAGCGCACCGTGTAATCGAGCCTATGAACGGCGCAAGCAAGTGACGCAAGCTAAGGTCACCTCGATTCGTCGCCATCACGCTAGTTTAAAGTGTTTAAACTGTAACGTTATTCAGAAGCGCGACAAATTTACTAATTGTGATTTATGTAACTGTCTCGCGATCTTAAAAGTTGATTATTCGAGTACTGATATCTGACTTTTGAATTCCAATCGCTAGAAATAATTGCTCGAAGATTGTATTCGTAACTTTAATGAACTTTATTTCCAAAGAGACTAAAATTGGGTTTGTTCTTTCTGATAACGCGGTTCATAGCTGTTAAAAGTAATAGCTATTGGTAGCCAGTAGTGCTGATTAATTATTAGAATACTAAGGGCCGTGTTCACCAACAATTAATCGGACGGTTAAGTCTTAATCAGCTGTTAATCAATACATCTGACACCCGTTAAACTGCTAATCGTCCGTTTAATTGTTGGTGAACACGGCCCTAAAACAGCGAGGGCAGTTCTCGCCACGGTCCCGTTTGCCAAGCCGAGCGCCAGCCGGCAGTTTATTTGTTGACTTGGCACAATTTACCCTGTGCCAGTACAATGCAGGTAATGAGCTCGATTTTAAATATTTATTGACTTGAAACGTTACGCCAGAAGATAGACAGCTTTATTTCTAATATAAAACCTTACTAATATTATAAAATAAACAAAATAAATATCAGGGGACAAACTCACACAAATCGACCTAGTCCCAAACTACAAAGCTCTAGGCTTGTACTATGGGTACCATACAACGATAAACATACTTATATAATATAGAGAAATACATACTTAAATACATAGAAAACATCCAAGACTCAGAAACAAATATTCGCGCTCATCCATCAGACAAATATCTGCAATTACAGGGATTTGAACCCAGGATTTGGGATTTGGGATTTTTGCGGGTGGTAGGACCTTGTGCAGGGTCCGTCCGGATCGCTCCCACCATCTTATCCATTAACCTACCGCCATACAACAGTGTTCGCATTGTTGTGTTCCGGTGTGGGGATAAGACAGCCGGTGAAATAACTAGCATAGAGGCATTCCATCTTAGTCCTCAGGGTTGGCAACGCATTTGCAGTCTTGAGAATGCGAATGTCTATGGGTCACAGTTTCCACTTACCATCAGGTGGCCTGTGTGCTCTTTTGCCTACTCGATGCCATAAAAAAAAAAAAGGAGGCTGGCTTCGGAGGCAGGGTCACTCCCAACTATGCCAACGTGCCGTCTAGGTGTCTTTAATTCATTTATTTTAGGATGAGAAAAAAAAGAAAAAGAAGCAGTGGTAGTAAACTCCAATACACTCTGACAAAATTATTTAAAATCTATGTACCTACTCAATATATTGTATCTGTGAATGTGTTATTAATATTTTATTATTGTTGGATATAATAAAAAAAAAAACAAAAATTAAAAAAAACTTGAACAAATCATACGCCAAAAACTATTACAAGTAGGATGTTAATGCTCGTCTAAAATATTCTTCATTTAAAGAGGACCTCACAAAAAAATCCCCGAGCCCATTTGAAGTAAGAGCCGACTTACTATGGAAACCCGGTTATAGCCTTTAATCAACACAAATAAAAAACGCAATATAAATATTAACGAATATAACTAAAAGTACTAATGCAATAGATTATTACGTTCATTCAATATTTACTATGAAATAATAGTAGTCAAAAAAGACGTTTTTGAGCAATGTTTTTGTATAACTATTATGTTGCGTGTAACGTGCCCAATAAAAAACCTTTTTTTCATTCTGTATCATACTAAAATAAATGAACTATAGGCAAACGCGAAACTTTGTATGTATGGATATTTGTTACTCTTTCATGCTGCAATGGCTGGACCGATTTTGGATGAAATTTGGAATGGAGATAGCTTATACCGTGGATTAATACATAGGCTACTTTTTATCCCGATTTTATTGAAATTTCCCGTGGGAATATCGATAATAAAATAACGCCTACAAAACTAAGGGACGCCAAAGTAACATGACCAAAATAAATAGTGAATTTAGGGCATCAAGTACGTTATGATAATTAAAAGTGATAGTCGCTGACAGTTGACACAGCTTGCTTATAAATCTTTTTTTTTTGTAAAATATCCGCACTGTAACCAAGTTTACAAACTGATGCATTACCAAACGCATGTATTTTTTAACATACCGAAAGCAAAAAGAGCAGCACGCCATAAAGGAAATAGCGCAGAGTTGTGCATGCATGACCGAGTCTTTTATGTTAACTTTAATTTATCCCGACAAGTCAAGCAGTGCACGACATGGAATAAACCCAACACAATTTGCAGCGCTGTTGTGCTCCGCTCGCAATAACGACCTTCGTAACCACCACCAGGACATGCTTAAATACGACTCGAAAGCAGTATTGGAATGAAAATGAATTTGCAAAGCTTTTGAATTCCTTTCATAATAATAATAATCGAATTTCATAAACAAAGCAGTGAACAGACGCGAAAACAAACTGTTTGGAAGTAAATATTTATAATAGGTCACGAAAGGAACCGACCGAATACCATATGTCAAAGTTCAATACATTTGTTCTACAGAACAATCGAAAACCACCCAGGCATCTGGCAAGACTCGAAGAACAAAATTCAAATATTCTTTACTATTATATCTTGAATTATCTGCTCGTGGTGAGAAAGGAAGGAGACTAAGATTTCCGAGTAGAATTCATGAATATAAGAATATAAGTAAGTATACACGAACTGACTGAGAGGTTCTGATCCCTCAAGCGACTTGTTATTTCAGTTAGACAAAATAGATATATCTAGTTTTTGTCGTAGAGATCTTATCGTGTTGTAATCATTACCCACAGTGAATCCAACAGTGTGACACTATGCAAAAAAGGAATTTATACAAAAGTTAATACTTTCTGTAACATAGTGTCACTGTTGGATTTAAACGTGCGATAATTTTCAAGTACTTACCTAGATTTTAATAATAAAAAACAAACAGTTCTTCAGTCGTTGTTCAGTCTTTATTATTACCAATATTTTGTTTGTTACATTACTATTTAATACAATACGTGTGGTGTTACTTTCTAAAAATGACTTTCTAGTAGTTTTTTGCGACGCTTCTTAGCTTCGACAGTCATATCTGAAGCCTAAGTAGATTTCATAATCCCGGGGAGTATAATATAGCCCTAGATATAAGGCAAAAATTATTGAATAAATTACCTACATTTCAAGTAAGAGAAGATTTACACGATTTATATGTTAAAACAAAAATAAAATTTCTGTTTTTTTTTAGTTTTATTCCAGGAGGGCTAGCACATGTTGTCCGCGACTTGCTTGTCGTTCGGTTCTCCCTTTCTATTTGGGTCTGTAACGTTTGAGACGCACTGAGCGACAAGCGAGATAATACAACTTGTGCTAGCCGTACTGGTGTTAAAACCACGAGACTTTAAAAACGTTAAATGACTCAGAATACTGCAACACAATTGTAATCAAGCACATAATAACATCATCACAAACATTGTATTTGGTAAAAAATTGCTTAAATATGCGTCAAAATCGTACAGTTATAGCAAATACTGAACCCTAAATTATTGGAATGGCAATCTGGAAAAGGCTTTGAATCAGAAAACCAATATTGCCGCCGCATATCTGTCTCTTCACTCTTGGATTACAGAGCTTTGTATGTTGATTGGATTTTAGTCTGTGACTTCGGAACGGGAACAGCTGAACAGCTTTAACATAGTTATTCTTAGAATCCTCTCAAACTGCTTCGCTAGGGTAATTAAGGGGTACTATGGTTTTCAGGGCAAAAAATAATGGTTTTACACTTAAAACATTCTATAATTCCATGTTTTGTAAACACATAGAGTACCTGTAATTTTCGTAAAATGTAGGATTGTAAATATTGTGGATATACTCAATAGAGCTGTAGATGTAGTAATTTTCTAAATCGGATATAAGTGATGATAGAACGTAATAAAGCTTAAATAATACTGCTGGTCCAGATGTTGTTTCGAAGGTCACAATTATCGAAGGTAGTGCGGAAATATCACACACCGTAAAAATCATAAACAAGCTAATAAAATATGCAAAATAATAACGTCGTAACCAACGAGCATATTACATTCCGCGGTAGGAACGCTTGCATAAATAACAAATAATCATGGTTAAACAATGCGTAAGTTTTTAATACTTATATTTAGATATCAGTGGGATATCACACTAATATTATAAATGCGAAAGTTAGCGTGTATGTTTGTTACTCCTTTACGTTGAAACGGCTGGACGAATTTGGATGAAATAAGAAACGGACACGGATTACACCCTGAATGAACACATACATAGGCTACCTTTTATCCCGAAAAAATCACTGTTTTTGTGGGAAGGCCAAGCGTACAAAGTCGCGGGCATTAACTTTACAGATATGATGGCAGGCAGAATAAAGTAGTCACTTGTGCATAGAAGATACCTAGCGCTGGGTTACTTTTCTTTGTAGCTGAATGTACTAATATGTTTATGTTTATTAAATCTATGTTTATTATATACTAATTGTTTGAGGACACGGTGGCCTAGTTGGGAGTGACCTGCCTCTGAAGCCAGCGGTCCTGGGTTCAAATCCCGGTAAGGGCAGATATTTGTGTGATGAGCGCGAATATTTGTTCCTGAGTCTTGGATGTTTTCTATGTATTTCTCTATATAAGTATATTTATCGTTGTCTAGTACCCATAGTAAAAGCCTAGAGATTAGTTTGGAACTAGGTCAATTTGTGTGAGATTGTTCCCTGAAATAGTAGAAAAAACTACGGTTATCGAAATACAGCCTTGGCCAAAGGTGTTGAGCACCCCACGTTTTGCTTTGTAACTTATAAATAGAGTATAATTTTTCAATTTAAAAAATACACGAAGACGTAAAACATAAAAAGAGTTTGAACATGTGCAAATCATTTGGGAAATGAATCAGCTTGGCAAAAACTTTTTGGTGAAAAGAAAGGCTCACCATTGTAGACATCATTTCGTTTCTATTATTAAATATGTAAGTAGCTATTTGCGTGTGAAAACTGAAGCTAGAAAACGTCGGGTTTAACAATATAAAGATTAATCGTATTTTTTTCCAGGGAAATTACCTTAACATCAATAAATGTAGCTATTTTTTCCGATAGATGTACAACTTTCTATAATAGAAAATATAAATGCACCTTTTAGTTTGACTTTTGGAAAAACGCATGGGTGCTCAACACCTTTGGCCAAGGTTGCAGATCAATAACGTTCAACATCGTTATTGATCTACAAATTGATCTAAGACGTTTCAAGATTGAATAATGTCAAAAGGGCTTAGCGTAAGTGGCTGCTCCTTACATTGTTTGGAGTCTTACAGCATTGTATACACAATGACATTAGCTACAGTGACTCCATATGTCTTCCATTGTTCGTTGATTCTGTCGGGCACAATATTGGGTCGTCCAAACATAGAGAGAATCCACTACTGTTTGTTTTGATGTCAGCAGACACTGTTTAACGGGCCCCTTTGTTTGATAATACTCGGAATGTGATCCAGTTGTCTGGAACTTGCAAACTCATTGGATTCCCGTCGTTATTGACGAGACTGTCTCGTATGTAATATTAGTACCTTTTGAAAGCACCAGTCAAAAATATCATTATAGCGGTTTCCCATGTAGCGGATGTCCAACTGTATGATAATCCTCCTAAGGCCTGCATACGATAAATTTTTCATAACAATGTGTGGCCGGAAACTATTGCTAGCTTACTCTTACTAAGAATGTTAGAGCAAGATAGTGCCGGCCACATATTACCGTAAAAATGTTGCTCATCTCATCTAAACGGCTAAATCTAAAATCCTAAAAGTCTGGGTCAAGTAATAGCAGAGCGATGTCCGCTTAGATCGCCAGACAGGATCCCCAAGTAATCATTTCATTATAATATGGTCCCTGGGTTTAACTGCCAGTGGACTTACCTAAACGCAGTCGACCGTGACGTTCATAAGTTTAACACTAATAAATCCATAACAAACTAGAGTCCGCTCGCGACTTTGGAAACTATCAAATTTACAGGGATTCAAAGTATCCTGTTTCAATCTAACTCGTACATCAACTTCTTCAGTGATTAATTAAATATCTATAGTTATTACTTGATCATTAATAATTATTAATTATCATTTTAATAAGTAGGATAATAGAATCTAAACCCAAACAATAAGAAACTAGTTCATAGCTAAAATACCTATATGCATATAATACAACAATAACAACTATAATATAACAATTACCTATGTTAGGATTGTCAATGATATTGTTTACTTTAATAATAAAACATACCATTTACAGTATTATTTACCAATTATTGTATGAGATGACTATGATCGGCACGAACGGAGCAAAACTTTAACAAAATTTGTAAAACTGACATAAAGGAGGACTTACAACCAAAAAAAATAAGAATATTATTGGCAGATTAGTGTTCATTTTAACTCTGTATCAGAATCTCGGATTTGGTATAAGGAGATAAATATTTTCATGGCTGTAATGTACTGTAACGTAAGTTTTGTTAAAGTTTTGCTCCGTCCGTGCCGATCACTAGAGATGACAATGCAATGTTTTCCAAAAATATATACGGTCATTGAAATCTCAATATTTTCTTAGCGTGGCTCATATGTCGCAGCGTTATTGAATATCCTGACAAACAAGGGGATCGGTAAAATCGTGGCAGAAAACAACAAGTGGGCGCTATCATATTTCTTTGTCCACACTGGCCCCCTCTGTAGTTGAGGCACGTATGAAGTAAGTATATTATATGTAGGTAATGACCGTCAATGGACAGCTAAGCCAGTAAGAGGCGGATGCGGCACCCACTTTGAACACTTTGTGCAGCCTCCGGTAAATACTTTAAAAAACGCATTAACGCAATTATAACGCACGCTTTCAGCAAATACAGCAACAAGCCACAACGTTGCGGAGGTACCTATTGTTTTTTCCCAGTCCATATTACGCAACGATAATATAGAGCAATTAATGATAGGTAACTATTGTTAACATTTCATTAATGGATAAGGCATTTCTATAATAATATAACGATCAGATAGCGTTAGGTATATCTAAACAATAACTATCCTAAATGGTTCATTTTACTTTTATTTGTCCTATGTTCTATTCTAGCTGTCTTCCGGGTACACAATATTTAACAAGAAATGTGACTCACTGATAGTGCAAATAGAGCGCTAAATGTTTTTACAGTTGATCTAACATAGAATGTCGAACAACAGTTCTCCATATCAGCTCATATCGGTTGCCCACGATCCATGCAATGATAACAAAAACGTGTTTGCACACAAAATTGTTGTTTTTTAATGACGTTACGTCAGTACATTATTAAGAAAAAATAATATTCATTGTTAACTTTTCACTTTCTGCTTTCGTAAAATCCTAACACAGAAAATTTTAATACACCGGTCACGATCAGTTTTATAGTCTGACATCTGCCGGGGTGCTATATTAAAAGAAATTAGTGAATATACAAGACGCAGTCTAAAAGCGTCATCGATGCAGCGTGTTTGGCTGCGAGCCAGTATTCGGCGCCTGTATCTAACGTGACATTTTGCGTAACCTAAGCTAGAAAATATCAGATAGACTATCTAGGTGTAAGTCTAGGTTTGAATGAGTTACAGACCAGTCGGGAAACAGTAGTAAGGTCCCAGGCGGACCTGGTCTTGCCGCGCGGCTGGGCGCCGTCCTTGCGCCTGCCCAGGGACCCGTAGTTAGAGGGCGAGGGCTCCTCACGCCTGCGCCGCCCGCCCCGCCGCAACGAAGAGAACCAGTTAGACACGGAGCCGCGCCGCTCCTCCTCGCCCGTCGGAGGCCCGGCCTTAATAAACATCACTTCACGACTGCCAGCGCACTCCACGCATCACACTCACACTCACGATTAGTCCACTTACCTATAAGCCCACAACATTTAACAACTAAATCGCAACAAAGCAAAAAAAGTGGAAAAGTTGATGACCGCGTCGTCGCCGGGTTATTTGAATTTGTCCGAATTGCATTGCATACGTAAGTTTTGTAAATACAGCCACTCAAGTACTATTTTTTGTTGTAGCTGTGGGATGCAACTATGCAACCATTCAAGAGATCAATTGCAATATTTTTAAGTACAACAATTAAAAACTATGTAGGTAAATAATGCCATATCTTAGCAAGAAACCACGAAAACACAATGTCCAACGACTGTTCCATAGAAAGCATCAATATAAGAAGAACCTAAGGAGCAGACTCTTAAACAAGCATTCTATCTTCCAAAAACACATGTTGTACAACAAGCATGAAAGTTGTGAAACAGGCCTAATGTCTACGATTTAAAAGAGCTAGTGCGAATAAATGAGTGAAGAGATACGACATGTATGCGAAAGTAAACAGTAAGCTGCTGCGGACAGACCTGGTCATAGTCATCGTCGTAGGTGCGGGTGGCGTGCGCGCACCTCACCAGCAGCGGCCACCATAGCGCGTCGCACAGCAGCCGAACATGTAAACACATCGTGTGCCATACACTTCCCAGAAAGGAGCGCACTCGACTGAAGATAGTTGCGGTCGCCTCCGGTGTTTGGCACTGTGACAACCGCGCTACATGCGTATTATGCTTATCTTTCTACAAGTTTCCAACAATGTCTCTTCACACCTTAGACCTAACGTTTATCGTCATCGTTAACAAATTAATGACTCAGAGTCTGTTGATATTTGTTTTGACGACATCAAGCCTGATAAGAGCTGAAGAATACGAAAAAATCCTCCATAGTATAATTTCATTTTATTTTATGAAAAAGAGGAGGCAAACGAGCAAGCGGGTCGTAGAGGAATAGCAAGTGCCTTCGAGAAGAGAGTAGCCTCGTTTTTATCATATATAAACATAAATTTACGCAAGTGGTTTGTTGAATCAAACATCCATGAACAGATTTGTTATCAGAGCTGGCAGGCAGCCACGCTGCGGAAGTGGCAAAGGAAACATGATAAAACCGATGAATCGCGAACATTGTCCGCTTCGGGGGAATGCTGCCACAAAACAACATTGCAATGACTCACTTGCACCACCAGATTTAAGGCGGTTGATGTATTTGAATTGCCGATTGAATTCCATAATGTTATTCAAATGTACTCGACATTGTTTCCAGCAATTTAAGTCAGGCATTAGAATCATCGATTGGGACTTTTTACATAACATTCCAATTCATTAATATTAATACCTCTGCTCTACATCTAACTGGAGTTAATAAAATGACAATAACTATGAACATCACTTCACAAAGGAAGGCCAATAGGTTCAATGCCGCGAGCCATTAGTCCTATGTTAATAGACTTTGATCACTTCAAATATAAGATACGATCGCAAAAGAAGGCAATGATATGGACGCAGCCTAACAATATGACATCATTCATGAGTTCTTAGAGGTGTTTAAAGTCCTTAACGACTGTTTGCACAAATCGACTTGATTACAGTCATTTCGATGATACAAACGAGACTTAGCGATTCATGAAAACAATAGTGGATTAACACAGAATTTCAAATAGAATAATTTTTCAATCCCTAAAAAAATGCCTATGAAGAAGCGTCTTATAACATCAACTTACACAAATATTATTTAAAGTTAATTGGGCACGGCAAATTAATGATGCCATACTTAGATACCTCAGTTATTGATATTTCTTTCGCATGATATCTGCATAACAAAAGCAATGAAGTAATGGTCATATATAACATAGGTAAACCTATTCTCAAAATATGCCGCGCATTGATTGAATCTGCCTGCAATCAATCATCAATTTTGCGATTATTTTATAACATGCTGCTAATGAGGATCACGAATATACTCCTTTTTGTACCTATATCACAATACCAAACCCAGTATAAACATCCACGAAGGTAAACATGTCTAGGAATGTAATGTACAGCGCAGGCTAGATTCAATCGTCAATAAATGTACCTATGCTTTTGTTCTTTAAGGAAAACTAGGTTTTATAATCATTAGTGTCGACTTACAACCTCTGTGATTCAAGACAAGTTCATTAATATGTAACAGAATACATACTATGACAGTTATTGACCAAATTTTAGTCATCGGCGACGATGTTATGGGAAACCTCGACGGCGAAATCATACAAAACAATTCCACTTATCCACGTTAGCAATGGGACACTTACGATCAACTGTCAATACAAGGATCACTTAGTATGAATCTCCCTCAAATATCGCACTTCACCGAAGGGATTGAATCCCGTGTTCCCGATCTACGAACGCCGGTGACACTTGAATGCGGTTCCGTTACGTGACCGCGACGCGACTGCGGGGCGGCGCGGTCCGTTTGCTACTGAACCAACTTACTACCATACCACACCACTACCTCGCTGTAGTAAGCCTGTGCATTGACGGCTTACGTCAGACTGGTACGCGCGGGCGGGACGTATTGAATGAAATCGCTAACAGCAGGCTTCAGAGGGATATCGTCGGGATCTTGGGAGTGAAGGTCGTATAGGTAACTATATCTTTTTAGGAATCCTAGGTTAGAACAGTAAGGATCCGATCCAGGAACATGTTATAATTAAGATCTTAAAAATCGGAGACTATTGTAATACCTACTTACTTAAACTATGTTGACTTTGCATTATTATTCAGAACAGAAGAAGAAAGTTCCGTACCTAGGTTAACTCAAATAGTTGATAAAAATATTTTAAGCAAAGTTCTGTTTTAGGATTTCGCGAAACCTTTATAATATTATTTGATCACGTCTGTTAAACCCTAAAAACTATACAGCACAACATCAATAAGTATCATCCTAGGTAGGTACCTATACCCAGCTAAGATGCGCTTAAAAAAAAAACTCATTAACTGTAGTAAACACAGCATTATTAAAAGTTACATTAATAATTTTAGAAACTAGATAGGTACCTTTCTTATCTCAACCCGCTTATAACTTGACCATAGTTATGCAAAAAGACAAAGAATAAAAATCCGGTTTCGAGATCCGCTTTTAAGTAAATATTTTATAATCCGTAATCCGTTTTATAAACCGTGTGGTTGCCGGGTTAGAATAGTGCCACTCCATAATCTTCCCGTGGATGTCGTAAGAGGCGACTAAGGGAATAAAGGCTTGTAGTTCTGTTAGGCGATAGGCTTGCAACCTGTCACTAATACACTAGTAAACATCTTAGCCTCCTTGTGCAAAATGTGGTTACCCAATTACCAACAAGTCTTTTAAGAGTTGTTGGTATTTCTGTAGCTCTGCCTACCCCACTCTGGGAATGAAGGCGTGATGTTATGTATGTATTTTATAAATTTTATAATACAGCTTCTTCAAAGTAAATTACCCAAATTGGTAGAATGCAATGTACCTAATTAAGTAGGCAGATTTTGCACAAAAGAATTAAATGCTTTTTTAAAGCAAAGTAGGTACCCAGGTAGTAGGTCGTTTTCTGTAGTATTAATAGGTACTTACTTAACATATTTGTTCTACCATAATTAGCTTTACAGAATGTAAGCTTTAAGTAAAAATGTATCATTTTGCGGATATAATGCTTTGTATCTTATTGCAATGGAAGCGACCATTACTCTAGCTGACTTATTCTGATTACGATATCGCATTCTAGTATTTTATTAAAAGAGCTATGCTGATCATAATCAACTATGACCCTACTCGACTTACACGAGATGACCTGTTGCGGTCCACCAATTATAACAAATTATATAAAAAAGGTAGGCTAGTCGAAAAATTGTTGAAAGCGACGAAACACTAACAAACTGAAATTTTGGTTTATTGTAGAATCCGACTAGTTGACTGACGACAGTTTAATGGCTGTTTCTGCAGTTAGAAAAAAAACAGCAGTCATTTGTTTCAGCAACCTACTCGGGTTTGGTAAAAAGCAGTTAAAATTGCCAACCACAAATACCTATGTATGATATTAACCCAGTAATTATGAGTAACCTGTGCTTTGTTATTGTATTGACCAAGTAGTAATGACTCATCCTCAAATGCCCGAACTAGTCATACCTAATGTAAGGGCGAGAGGGAGAACATTTTTTTTAGTGGTACATTTTCTGTCATTAAATTCCAGAGATAGCATTCACCGAAAATAATGTCAAAAACTGGTCAAAACCCTGTCAGGTCCCGCTCTATTAGGGTTTCGTATAACTATACAACGTGTTACAAAATAATCCGTAAAAAAGAAATTACAAAAGTAGTTTCAACCCTTATTAAATAACGTCAGTTCAGTATCTTAGGTATACAGTATACTAGGGTTGACACTACTTTCGTAATTTCTTTTTTACGGATTATTTTGTAACACGTTGTATAGGTACTACGAGGGATGGCTGAAAAGTTCTAAGCCTAAGGTATATTGAGGTTAATGTAATGTAATTATGGTACTGGCCACTAGTTAGACCATTTAAAAACAAATAATGGAAAAAAAAACCATTGTAAGATAAGATAAGATAATCATTTATTTGCGTTAAACATTACCGTTAAATGTATACATCTAGGTCTTATTAAACTTTTGGCAGGTTTACATGTTTAACCGTTTCCGGTATGCAAATTACACTTAAAAGCTAATAACTAAACAATCTTTTTGGTTTATGGCATCCGTCACGGAGACAATATAAATAAAAAAATATAAGAAAATTAGTCACAATTACACTCTATTACATGTCAAAAAATTCATTTATACTATAGAAATTATTATTACTCAACCATTGATATAATTTATTTTTAAATTTTCTATTATTATTACATTTAAGTTCACTCGGTATTTTGTTGTACACTTTTATACACATTATTAAGCAACTTTTTTTGTGCTTCGCTAATCTGGATAAAGCATCAGGTAGCAATCTGTCGGGGTCTCGGCAGGAACGTGGATGACTATCGCACGCTTTTTTAAAGAGTTCTATATGTCTATGAACAAACACGCACGTCTCGTAGACATAGAGAGCGGGAAGAGGTAATAAGCCAAGCTTTTTAAAGACTGGTCTGCACGATTCGATAGGCCGTAGGCCACACATTGCTCTAACGCATTTTTTTTGTGCAATAAATGCCTGATAACTGCCAGTGCTATTGCCCCAGATTATTAACCCGTATCGTAACATTCGTAGCACTGACTCTACATAGGCATGGTAACAAGAGATGGCTGTTTTGAAATTTGTTACTTTACTTATTTATTTTATGTCATTACAATTGTAATTTCTCGAGATATTCAACGATTAACAGTATCATGTCTGAATTATCATTGCATATTGGCCGTTTTCCAAAAAAAGTGTAGGTAGATACATCATTAAGGACAAAAGTTAAGAAAATTTAACTTTTCCATTTCGTCACGAAAATTAGCCATACATTTACATACGTTAATTTTCGTGACGAAATGGAAAAGTTAAATTTTCTTAACTTTTGTCTAACGATGTAAGTACACTTTTTTTGGAAAACGCCCTATTACGAAAATCGAGCACAGGGCTGTGATTAAGGTCCTCACGAAAAGTAAAAAAACTCCTCAATGCATTTTTTCAAGAAATGGCTGCATGGTATCTCTGGCCCTTCCTATGCTACAGTTAAAAAGTGGAGTAGCCTATTTAAACAAGGACGAGAGTCGATCGAAGACGACCCCCGCTCAGGACGGGCCAGTATCGGTAGTGACCGACCAAAAAGACGCTAAAGTCGATAAAATAGTGTTGGAGGATCGAAGAATTAAGATGTGTCAATTAGCTGGGGCCTTGGGCATTAGCAAGGAGCGGGTTGGAGAAATCCTTCATACACATTTACACATGACTAAGGTCAGCGCGTGTTGGGTACCGAAAATGCTGACGGCGTTTGACAAAGAGCGACGTGTCGAAACTTCTCGGGCTTTTTTAGACTTGTGCGGAGATAGTGTTGACGAAATTTGCTCCAGGATAGTAACCGTTGATGAATCGTAGGTCAGTAAATGTAAGTCGGGGTCCATGTAGTGGATTGAGAAGGGTGAAAGGCCGCCGAAGAAGTGCAAAGTCGGCCTTTAAGCTAATGGCTACGGTGTTTTGGGACGAGGATGGAATTCTTTTAATAGATTATTTAGCACCTTTTGCAATAAATGCAACATACTATTCTGAGCTATTGAGACAAGTGCGTCAAGCCAAACTTGAAAAAAGAAAGGGCAAAATCAGTAAAGGCGTTTTGTTTTTGCAAGTCAACGCCCGTGTTCATACCGCGCGTGTTGCAAGACTAGCTCTGAAGGAATTAGGCTTCGAAGAAATTAACCACCCTCCGTTGAGTCCAGATTTAGCGACCATTTTCTGTTGAGTATTTTAAAGAAAGACCTAAAAGGAAAGCGATTTGGAAGTAATGACGAAATGAAGGCGGTAGTAAAAGAGCATTTTCAAGGCCAAAGCAAAGAATATTTTTAACGGCATTAAAGCATTATATAGTAAATTTAAGAAATGCATCGAATTAGAGGGGAATTATATTGAAATATAAAAATAACTTAAATTTTCTAAATTGTTTTTTCCACCCTAGACTTAGAACTTTTCAGCCGCCTTACTTAAATAATACCACCAGACCAGTAGAGAATGTTTTAAATCAGAGATCATAGTCTGCTGGTTATTTGTTACAGTTGTTTTATCTTGTGTGTGTAGATGCACGTCCATGTTGTGGGACGTTTTCAAAACAATTGTACATAGTTAAGGGCTTTACTTAATAAAAACAAAAGTTAATAGATTATTTGTGTAACGAAAGTTACCCATATAGTTTGTATGACTAAATTTCGTTACACAAAAGACGCGATCGTATCCGTTGAATGCTCAAAACTAGGATGACTTGTTGAAAAAATACCAAAAACAAAACTCGACGAAAGTACTAGTAGGTATCATAATAATATATTTATTATTTATATTATGTTTGAATCAAAAAAGTCTTTGGCTCTTTGAATAATTAAGATGCTCGAGTCCCATTATGCCAAAATCCCATTAATCCCATTATGGTCCAAAATTCATAATCAATGCATGGCTAGGTGTCAATGTACTGGTAAGCATGTCAGTTTTACATCTTCATGAGGGTTAAACACACTAAGTGCCAACAAACTGATAGTCGGGTCCACTGATCTTATCAGATTCACATACTGAAAAAAAATTGCTACAGGCTAGTGCAGCACTTGCAGCATTGCTGGCACTGACACTTTTAACAATAAACAGCAGAATATTAGCAATAGGGCTTTGTTCATGGCCGTAGGTATAGAATGAGGTTTTAATAGATATTTTTTATATTTCTCATCTCATTTTTTATGTAAGGATTACACTCACTAAGGGCCCTAGAGCCCTGGTGGCTTTCAGATCCAGCCAATAAATTTATGAAGGATGTTCACAATTACTGAATGGGTTTACAGAGCAATCAACAATAGATAAATACAATAAGTTAATACCAAAGTTCAATGATATTGGTCACTTTATACTAAACTGGGTCTGAAACGGCTATAGCAACCTTTTTTAGTAACATGAATTCAATCTGCTTTAGCTAGTATGGTTTAAGGTTGGCCCAGTTTGAGAATATAAAATAATCCATTGGGCATTCAAACTTTTCATTTCTCCATGTGCAAAAATCACAAAGTACTGTTGCCCGCGACTCCATTTGTGTAGAAAAATAAAACATAGCCTATGACACTCACCAATAAGGTGGATTTCTATTGCTAAAAGAATTTACAAAATCGGTTCAGTAAATCCAGAGATTACTCCCTCACAAACTTTACCTCTTTATAATATTAGTATAGATAAAGGGCCCAAAAGTAAAATTCATAAAATATCTGGGATTTAAAACTAGGTTCTCAATGGTCAGGTCCTCACTTTTGTCATAGCATAATGCTTGAATTAAGTTAAGTGAACTTGTGCTGGCTTGAATAAAGTTGACCATCATGTTAATTCTCAAACTGAACTACCTACATGAAGGCTTCAGAACGCCCCATATAACTTAACAGTAAGTAATTGACAAAACACAACCCAGCATTTCCTGATGCGAAATGAAACAATATGAAAATACATGCGATTCTTATTCAGTTAGCAACGAAATTAATGGTAGTTTTTAGTTCCCTTCTGCGTTGTATACTCGGAGCCTCTAAAATTTAATCACTTGAAACCCAAAATAACGTTTCGTTGACGCACAGTTGGAAACTTGGCATCCAAATAATATCGCATAACAAAATGTAAGAAAACAATGCACTTGCCTGAATTTCAAGCAACAACTCTGTTTTTCGCCGACGAATGTCAATCAAAGTTTTCTGCTGGTCGGGTGTCAGCTCTGTAAACACCACATTCAGCATTAGCTTAAAATCGACAAGCAATGAGGTCAAGATTTAATTGGAAAACAACGAAACTAGTTCTAAGATCTACGTATACACTAGAAAATACACTTGAATTACCAGTATGAGGGAAAGGATCTCCATGATTACTTGACGTATTATTTCCTCCAAGGGACAAGTTTTCAAATTCACTTATCATTTCTTAACTAAAGAATTATTTAAAAAACAGTCAACAATAGTTTACATCGTTATTACTGGCAGGCGGCCATATTTATTATTTACTTCAGTCAACTCAAGCGACCAGACCACAGACCCGTAATAATTGTAGTAAATTGCTACTTGAGTTTTAATTAAAAGGAATTTATTTTGTTATTCTTATTAGAGTTACTTTAACCTGTATTTTTTTTGGATAGTTTCTAGTGTAAGGTTTTTATATTGGCCATTGGTGTGCAAAGTAGTCGTAGATAGTCGAGCTTAGACAGAGTAGTCGACGAGAGAGAGATTGGGAGAAAACCTGTGGACTCTGTCTGACGTCTGTGGTCAATAACGTCAGCTATGCGTCAGCCTGTCGATGGCTCACGGCTCAATGCCACAGATTAGAATGGTATGTGCTCAATGCTCGATTATATTATAAGGTGGGCTTGTTGCCTGCACAATCACGAGTACTTAATTAATCACTTACGTTTTGATGTGTTTCGTATGTAAATAGGTACATACGAAAATTAAAAATTTATCGTAGCGTATAAACAAGCAAAATACGGTTGTTTATGTTTTTTTTCCTGGCAAGCTAAGGAAGAAGCACTACCTGAGGCCCGTTTCACGAAGCAACAAATTACAAATTACAAGCGGAAGTCTCTTTTTAACTCCTTTTGCTAGAAAGAGAGTTCCGCTTGTAATTTGTAAGTTGTACTTTCGTAAAACGGGCCACTGATGGTTGATGCTTGAGTGAGATTTTCTTGATTGTGCCCGAGAGCGAGAGAACGCGCTTTTGCGTTTGCGTAGCTTTGCGACGACAACGCGAACGCACCCAGTTTGTTCACATTAACATCAATAATAGCTCTCGTCTCATTTTCGGTCATTTTGTCAGCTGTGTCATTTGAAACATTTTCTGTTTTATGTCTACAACATTGCAACTATGAATGTATTTAATAAAATTGCGGCGTAGAAAAACAGATTTAACATCACGTCGCCGGTGTTTTAACAAGCAGGAATATGAATGACAATGGATGCATTCATCTGAATAATTTTAAGGCCGCAAAGGGTTCGAATCCTTATAAAATTGTGCATGCATTTTTTGTTTCTTGCACCTCCTTCGAAGCCAGGAAATACAAGGTACGTTGCAAAGCGAATTTACAGTAAATCTCAGTTAGTAGATACATTGACATTTTTGAAACACGCAATTGACTATAAAGGCTGTAATAAGGATCACGGTGCAATCATACGTAAAGATCTTATGGAACTTATATTGCACCAATTTATATTATTGTCGTCAGCTGTACAAATCACTAATCAGCTGATTGCTAATCTTTGACCCCAAAACAGCTGATTGTGTTAGGCATTGTTCCGTCGCATTAAACGCAGCGTGACTCATATGCAATTTAGTTGGTTTTTTATTTTCTTAATATTTTCCTAAATTAATAATAAAATGTATGTATGTTTTCTTATGAAATCAATTAAAACTGATATGACCCTGATTAATGAGTGAACATTCTTAATTCAACTTGACACTTTTCTTTCTTTTCAGGCTACATCATGTCTATGCTTTACTTGTGGCCTGCCAGGGCCTCGCATGCATTCCTGTCTCCATTGCATATTTTTTGCTTGTTATGCAGGCCATATTCAGGACCATTCGAAAATAAAAAAACACTTTCTTTATGTTGACCTAAGTTATGGAAATATATTCTGTGCTCAGTGCCAGGACTATATATATGACAGAGAATTGACTGAGATAGCCATGACTCACAGATTAAAAGAAGCAAAGTGAGTATTGTATTTTACAGTTCAGTTTACCTACCTATTTCATATTCATCATACACTTCACGGCTGGTTTTTACTATTCTGAAGTTAGTCTCCTATGCCTAGGTTAAACAAGGTGATAATATTTATTCTGCACCATTTTGACATAAAGCGTCTAAGATGAATCCATGCTGATTATATTTCTTCAACTATAACATCAATTTCCTATTAGGTCTGGTAGGATATTAAAGGAAGAGGTTGAACATAATTATGTTTAGTTTTTCTTTTTTTTCATTTAATTGCTTTGACTATCCACATTAAAGCTGTTTGAAGGAATAGGTATCAAGAAAATAAATTAATTGATTCAGACTAGGTTTAACCTCTTGAGGCCCACCACACCTCAAACAGGGAGATTTTTGTAAGTGGTAATTTGTATCTATTGGCAAAGAAATAAAGTTCAAATTGTCAAATTGGAAACCAATAAAAATGAACTTTACATTCATTAACACATAGTTTAAACTAAATTGTCTTGAATATGTACCTCCTATGGCACACTGGAGGTTAAAAGTAGATACATTATTAAAATGTTAAGCACCAACACATTATGGTACCAGCAACAAAATAACATGTCAAAATAACATAAAGTGCCAGCTAATTAGGATTGTGTGAATATAATTGATTGAATCTGTCTTGTTCCAAGGTCTTTGGGCATCAGTGCGCCGTTTATGCCGTGGCTTCCGAATATAACGGAGGCGACGGCGCTGCGGCGGCTACGCAAACGCAGAATCATCGGGCCCCACACCACCATAGGACTGCGAGGACTTCAGAACCTTGGCTCTACTTGCTTCATGAATTGCATTGTGCAGGTACATTGGATAAGAAAGGATAAAGGAAATATGCTTTGCCTATATGTTCATAATCCCATTATATAAAAAAAAAACTTCTTGTGGTTTAAAAATGTTTGGGATAGAAGTTTGTTATTAATTGTGAACAGATTTAACTCTGTTCATATTTAGATTGTAAAGAATTATGTTAATGTATTACTGTGTTTAGAAAAGTGGAAATATAACGGATACCTTAAACAATGCTTATAATGTATTTCAGGCACTGATCCACACTCCATTGCTACGGGACTATTTCCTTGGTGAGAAGCACAAGTGTAAATCTCAAGGTTCTGGCAAATGCCTTGTTTGCGAAGTTTCTAAGCTATTCCAGGTAAATAAATACCTACTATAGATTTTATTGTTTAGTAATTTTTTTCATGTTCTATATAAATTTGTACACCTGCTTATTTGGTGTACAACCTTTCACTTTTCTCAATCTCTCAAGAGTTTGCTGGAAGAGATCCCTTAAAAGGATAAGTTCGCCTATGTACTTCTCTTTTATATTCATTGTATTGTTTTGGTTTTTCTTTTGTACAGTAAAGTATTTACATACAGTTGCGAACGTTAATTTACGACCCATTTAAAAAAAATAGCTTGACGTCGTCAATGTCATTCAAAGCCATTTGTAACTTACAACAAACTCAACCTTATTGATGTAGAATTTCAGATTGACTTTGGACCTAAGATGGGTCCTAAATTAATGTTCGTGACTGGTACATACATACATAACTGAACCAATAGTAATTGACTATCTTATTTTAAAATATCAGCACCTTTTATCTAATCTTCAGGGTACTTACACTTCGTGCGTAGTCTCAAAATCATAAGGTGTATTTTATGCATACAGTAAAATGCCAGATTTAATTGAATATTGCTGGTGCTGCACGAGATTAAAAACCGGGCAAGAGCATGTCGGACCATGCTCAGTGTTGGGTTCCGAAGCCGTTAAGTACTACAAACGTAAAAAATAACGAGTAATAACTAATTTTCTATATAAAGTTATTTGGTGCCGTCTTAAGTGATTTTAGTAGGTATGAAAAATATTTATTCAAACAAAAATTAAAAATATTTATTCAAAAAAAACCACCCTAGTTTTTGGGCATAAACAATGGTTTTCTATAAACATTAATCGCCTGTATCTCAAGATCCAATGATGTCTACTTAGTCTCGTAGTTTCCCTTTTAAATTCGTTATATGCGCTTTCATTTAGGTTTTTTCAGATTTTTTGTAAGTATTTGAAGTTTTGGCTGTAGTGGGGGGACATTTGACTCTAACAAAAATTTGCTTTAAAGCCTAATATTTCATAAACGAATCCCTTAATCGAAAAAATGTTTAAACGAACCCATCATATTTTTGAAATACCTATCCAACAACACCCTACTCTATGAGATAGACGAGAAAAAAAAAATACTTCCCCACGTTACGTGTAGGGGAGGTACACTAAAAACAATGTTTTCAAGATTTTATTTTACCACTTTGTTGTCGTGACTAATATTTGTACTCATGCCAAATTACAGCTGTCTAGTACTTAAGAGTCTCTGAGATAGGCTGCGGACGGACGGACGCGCGAAACTATAAGGGTTCCTAGTTTGACTACGGAACCCTAACAAGGGGCAAATTTTCCTAAATAGTTACTTAGGAAACAGACTTGTTTTACCGACTAATGACACTCATTAGTCGGTAAAACAAGTCTGCGCCTGCGGATGGATTGAAGTTTTGCAAACGCCTGACTAGTAAGTTGTTCTATACACTCCAATCATTGTTGACTTGTCTAGGGTAGCTATATAAAGTGTAGTGTGTGTACACTTTATCTAATATATAAAATTATCGTGTCACAATGTTCGTTCCCATACTCCTCCCAAACAGCTCGACCGATTCTTATGAAATTTTGAGTGCATATCGGGTACGTCCGAGAATCTGCCAACATCTATTTTTCATAACCCTAAGTGACATGAAAGAAAAAAAAATTGCTGCGGGTGAAGCCGCTGGGGGGTCGCTAGTTTATGTATAACATTGTATGTTTACATACATCATGAGCCTCGTGTGCAGGAGTTCTATTCGGGCGCCAAGACGCCGCTGACGCTGCACCGGCTGCTGCACCTGATCTGGACGCACGCGCGCCACCTGGCCGGCTACGAGCAGCAGGATGCGCACGAGTTCTTTATCGCTACGCTCGACGTGCTACACAGGTACTAGCGAAACACTAGAGCCGTACAACTTGAAGCAGGGATGTGGAAGAGCTATACGGGCGCGCCAGCTATGCCCCGCATGTCAAGATTTTTTTATTCTGCTGTTGGCGTGTCGCCATTCGTTCAATTTTAGTTAAGTCACCACTCAAAATCAGCGTTTCTTTCTTTGTTTCTTTCAAAATAGACGTATGGGTACTTGATAATTTAAACAAACTATAAATTAAGTTCGATTGTTGTATTCATCATTCCGCCCTGACCTTAACTTTAGTTACTTTATTCTTGACTATGTTTTTTCTATAGAAGTAAATCTCGATTTCAGGCATTGCATGAACGGCGTTGATGACACGGAAAAGAAGGAGAACGTCCGTTGTAATTGCATCATCGACCAGATATTCACGGGCGGGTTACAGAGCGACGTGGTGTGTACGTCCTGCTCCGGCGTGTCGACCACCATCGACCCCTTCTGGGACATCAGCCTTGACGTGGCCGGGCCCGGCTCGCTGCAGGCCTGCCTGGAACGCTTCACGAGAGCCGAACATCTGGGCTCCGGAGCCAAGATCAAGTGCTCGAACTGCCGCGCCTACCGGGAATCCACCAAACAACTCACCCTCGAAACCCTCCCGATAGTCGCTAGCTTCCACCTGAAACGATTCGAGCACTCGTCGCAAATCGACAGGAAAATATCGACGTTCGTGTCGTTCCCGGCCGAACTAGACATGACCCCGTTCATGTCGTCGCACCGCCGCAGCGTGGACAGCGGCGCCGCCGACAACAACAACGCGCCGTCGGGCGTGTTCGAGGACAACCGCTACTCGCTGTTCGCCGTCGTCAACCACCTCGGCTCGCTCGACGCCGGCCACTACACCGCCTACGTGCGCCAGATGAAGGGCAGCTGGTTCAAATGCGACGACCACATGATCACGAGGGCCTCGCTGCGTGAGGTTCTAGATAGTGAAGGGTATGTATCTCTTCGAATCCGGTTTCCGATTCCCGTAGTCCCTTACATGTTGCTAACGTTGTTTTCTCTTCGACAGATATCTTCTCTTCTACCACAAGACTGTTTTGGAGTATGAATGTGACTTCTTTTAAGTTAATGTTATGGTTATTCAAACTGTGTCGTTTGATCTAAATGTCGACTTGTCGGGCAAGTATTAGAATATGCTTTTGAAAATATTATACAAAAGGTATACTTTTAGGTGTGTTGTAAACTATAAATGACCATGTTCTCATCAATACAATTGTTATGCGGGAGGCAGGAGTTTTAGGTAGGTAGATGGTAAAATTTATTCTTGGGGTTGGTCTAAGCCTGTTTTGGACAAAAGAAAACGTAGGTCTGTACTAGATTATACGATTTTGACTGATGGTTTACTATATTGATGAGGATACGGTATATTAAAAGTCATGTTTCACTCGTGATATTAGTAGGTAGATGGTTAAAAAAAAGATCTTCTCGTTTGATGTTTTCTGCGGAATGATTCACGAATTTGTTAGTCATAAGCTTTAATGTATTGTTATCCCGTAGAAACTACCCTCGACTGTCCTTGAGTTCATTTAAAAATAAAAGAACCGGGCAGTTCTTACGTTAAATTATATTATAATTTTATATCGGAAGCAAGCAATTTTATCTTCATAACATTTTGTTTATATTACTATTGCTATGCCTTATATGTCGCAAATGTAAATTATGATTTATATTCTTTTATTGATTAAAAATTTTTAGGTTATAAATGTCAATGATTGTATTGTGTAAAAAATCAAATCGAAACAAGTTTTGTACCCATCTGACACGAAAGACAGGGTTGAATGATTAATATTTTATATTTCTAACAAGATGTATTTCATGTTCCTTCTAATGACTATGTATTGAACAAAATTTCAATCTACCTCGCTATTAATCTGCATTTCATGTTTGTAACGTTTAAACGTAAACTGGATATCTGGTAAGCGTCCAAGTATTTTTTATGTGGCCTAGTCATTTGTTATCGATATAGAGTGAAATCACCATAAAAATATTTTAATTTCAGTTTACTATTTTATTATCTTTTTGTTTTATTATAAACAGCATGAGCCTACGTTTCAACTATTAGAAAACTACTCTTAAGAAATCTGACGGATCATTCCGATCATTATTAACTGTTGAATGTTGAAAAAACTTGCACGCTGGGCAAATATCTATCTTACACTTATTAGAATCCCGCTATCAAGTTAAACCACGCGGAAGTAAATGAGTAACTTGAAGTCTGTCGCTTGCATTTCACGTGTATTGCGGCTGCAAATGGTTTGGTAAGTAGTTAGTAAACCTGTGACTGAACTGACATTAGCTTAATGTGATAATTAATATTTATGACTTGTATTAAGATGTAGTAGATGTATGGACTTTATATTTCCGAGAAGTATACTTATATTTTTTGTTTTTTTTTTTATTAATGCTTGACCATACTAGCAAATGGGAAAGGGTGTTTTTGTCTTTGAATGACAGTTATGATTTTATCAGTGTATTGGACTACTAGTCCAAAGTCCATCCACGGCCA
Source organism: Acleris holmiana (assembly GCA_949316455.1). Taxonomy (NCBI): domain Eukaryota; kingdom Metazoa; phylum Arthropoda; class Insecta; order Lepidoptera; family Tortricidae; genus Acleris; species Acleris holmiana. The sequence goes on from OX438770.1 coordinate 12,857,363, forward strand.
TAGTAGTGTCACTGTAATTGGTCTAATGTATAATTGCCATGATTGTAAAAAGGTACATGTTCTCTTAAACTAAGTACGTAATTTTATTTTATAACATAACACTTAGATCACATGTCGCTAAATGTATACCAGACTTAATCTCTTTACCAGATTCCCAAAACACCAGATTCGAAATATTAGGTAAGAATGAACTTAATTTAAATGTTAAGTTTTCGGATTCCAGTATATTGGGAATATGGTATAGGTAATTCAATTCTGGTATTTCGGCACTGAGCGGATTAATGTACATATGTTAAAGAATTACTCGTACGTAATGCAGGTTGCATTCATTTTGAATGTTTACTTATTCAACACTGTTTGATTACAAAATTTACATTTCACTTTGTCCAATGCTGATATGATTTGCTAGTATCAAGACAATTTATTTTGCATTTATTATAACTAGCGGTTTTGATCCGAGCCTAATTAATGTGTATCTATGTAAACTGTGTCGAATGATAATTATGATATAATCAACTATTCAAAGAAGTACTTTTAATCATTCTCCTTAAAGTAGTTCTTAAACTGAACTTAATGAACAATCAATGTTTCGAAAATACAATATATTCCAATCCAATAATTGAAATCTGAATGTGTGTTACAAATTGTTGTTTAAATTAATGTTCAAAATATTCAAATGCAGTAAAATGCTGCTGAATGACAAGCATCATTATGGAAATAAATATATTAGTGAAGAAGAGGGACGCGTTTCTTTATTTTATGGGTAAGGACCAAATAGTTGGACCATAGTTAAGCGTAGTTAACCATACAAACAGCAAAAGTTAAAAAAGTTCAGTTGTGACAAGAAAATTATCCCTACAAATGTATGGCTAATTTTCGTGTCACAATGGAAAAGTTTCATAGAAAATTTAATTGAGTAAGGTAGCGTGGCCAACTTTTTGGTCCTTACCCGTATCGTCTAGACGAGAGATAAAAGATCACGGTACGGTCTGCCTTCTCACGTGATGTTTGAACTGGACACTTATTTGTCAACGGCTTTCAAGCGACATGGAACTAAATGGTACCTACTTATAAGGCCACGCACCGCATAAGATTACTCAAACGTCGCATATAAAAACGCCTAGGAGTATCTTTTTTAAATTGTGTAATTTTGAGTAGTGTCCGACATGTATGATGATTATGTTTATGTAGGCCATTTGTATGCCGTTTAGGCCATTTCTGATCTATTATAGGAGCCTATTTTTAAATTACTTGCAAACGCCCGTTCATCATGTTTCTTATCATTTCAGCCTAAACACCTCAACAGCTGGAAACGGGCCTCCGCCAAGGTTTGACCGGTCTTGCGCCGCTTGCATCAGAGGTCTAACCACGCTGCGTTTATGCGGAAGCCACAAGAGAACTCTTAGACCCCATCGGCCATCTTTTCTGCGAGCGGCGTTGTGCCAAAGACCCTAAAGCTAGATTTAAGTAGCAGTGGGCGCGCTACTAGTAAGACATTCCAGATGATTCGGACAATGAAATATAGGTACTGATCCCTTCTCGGTACACGATACCCAAGATAGATACTTATTTTGCGTATGAGTGGTTTACATGACCAGAACTTGCACGCTGTTTCTTACCCATGAGTTGGGGCACGCTCAGGTGGTTGTGGTGAGCTATGAGGCAAATTCCACCAAGGTCTTTATACAGGTCCTCGACTCAGTCGACAGATATACCTAGGACGGAACTGCTCACATTGGTGGGAGGGTCGTATGTACATCCTGATATCGCTTACGGTCGCAACAAGCGTCGCAGTTTTAACTTAGCAGCTAAGCATGAGGATACTTGGAACGGCACTCCCACCATCTTTTCCTGGATCCACTCTAGTAGTCTTAGTAGTTATCTTGTCATCTCCACCCCTCTCCAGGTGTACCTATGATTTAACGCAAAGGTAAACTTTTTTACATGATCTACCTTAGACATCGAGTGAGGTATCATTGGATAGCTCTGTCGTAAATATAACGCAGTATTATCTACAAACCGGATTTAATCCTGAATGATTTTGGAATGTCACCGAACGCTTTAAGCTTAGGCACGGATCTGTACTAAAATTTTAGACATCTTTTTTGGGACCTGATTCGAAGAAAACTTAGTCCTGTTTTTCCCTCCGGCCGCCAGGTTCGAACAATCGAACCACGACGTAATTTAGGTCCTTATGGTTCGATTGAAAAGTCGAACTGTACGGAGTTTGCTAATTTAGGTCCTTATGGGTCGATCAAATAGTAAAAACCGGGCTAGAACATGTTGGACCATGCTCAGTGTAGGGTTCCGAAGCCGTTAAGTACTACAAACATAAAAAATCATCATGTAATAACTAATTTTCTATTTAAAGTCAATTGGTGTCGTTGTAGATGATTTTAGCCTTTCGGCGGTCAATGACGACTTCTTAAAATGACGACTTATTGAATTGACGACTTCTTAAAAATGTCGACACGTCGAATTGACGACTTCTAGAGTTGACGGCTTTTTAAAATGTCGACTTCTTAAAACGGCGACTTCTCAAATTGGCTACTTCTAGAATTGACGACTTTTTAAAATGTCGACTTTTTTAAGCGGCGACTTCTCGAATTGACGACTTTTCAAAATGTCGACTTCTTAAAACAGCGACTTCTCGTATTGACGAATTCTTGAATTGTCGACTATTCTGTGAAAGTGTTATCACCTAACTCTTTCATCTATGCTATGCCCTAAAATTGTAGATCAACATAAAGGCGTCCCTTTCTTCATCCACTCACATCATCAGTTACGGTGCGATAGCTCTTAGAAGGTGCTTCGGGTTTGTCCTTGTCTCTCACTCGCTCACGATCTTATTAAAAGAGAGTGAGAGAAGGGTACAAAACCGAAGCATCTTTTAAGTGCTCACAAACTGTAGGTATGTTATAAATATGATACTATAAATATGAGACTGATATCGTAAGATATTAATTTAATGACAATGGAACATAGTTTATACTTCAAGCAGGGCTCCTATTTCTGAGCGGTTTTGCACTTCGGGCATCTAAAGATAGTACCCTACGAACCTAACCTACCTACTTTTGCGGAATGAAAATTGATTTCTGACGAAATTCGACTGACGAAAGGCAGTCAGAGGAGACAGCAGGGGAGACACGAGACCGTCGCTACAATAAATATCAAACTGCCAATCGTCGCTTATCTAACAACACCGCTCAAGTCATTTTGACTAACTTTTCAGGAGAGCGAAAAAACTGTATTTTTTATATTTTGAGGTTGATTTTGCTCAAATTGGTAATGGATGCTTAACCTCATATTCTCGGACTTATAAAATGTTGAATATTATCAGTTTATTTTGACTTGCGCTGTGTTGAGTTGATATTATTCAAGACTTGGGCTGTGTTAACTGAGAAAGTTAAAAGGAAAGGATGTGTACAAATATTAATAAAATCAATTTGAATTTAAGTTTTGTGTTATATTTATTATTTATACATGGCACTTAGTACTTATTATGTATCCTCTTATACAATTTACTTAATGAAAACAATTAGGAACTTAGAATTACCCTGTTCCTTTCTAAGCAGGTACTTTTATATTATTAATAAAATGAGATTAAATACTTCACACTAATAAACTTTAGTTAATAAAATTTAAATAATGAAAAAAACTAATTGTATTTAACAAAAAGGTTGTTGACCAATAAAAATAAACTAAGGACTAATCAGTCTAGTTATTAATGTAAGTAGCACTAAAGTAGTCTTCAAAATTAAGTATGTGGTAGTTCATCATAAAAAGAGTGACAACTACCTGGTAACACACTTTTTAAGTCTTGCAAGTCTTGATATTTTCGCTTTGTAATAGGGAATCTAGCCATATGCCAATTTCGGTAGTTGGTTTATTGGTTTGATGCAATGAATGGGTGTGGGACGATGCGGCAGAGGTTGCGATTCGTGATCATAATCCACTTTGTACCAAATTCTGCCGTTAGGTCTATATTCCAGCATTCGTAAGTTTGTCACAACTGGTTCACCTGCCTTCTTCCCAGAACGTATAGATTTATAAATCAGTTCTTTAGAAAAATCAGTAAAGAACGTGTACTCTAAATAACGAGCATCGTATGGCATTGGTTCATTTCTAGCTGTCTTTGAGATGGCCACGTATTGCATCGGGAGGTAAATTTCTTTGCCTTTAAGTTTACACTCGATGGCATTCCATGTGGGTATGTCCTTTCTCGAGATATTTTTGAGTAATCACAATACTTTTTCAATCAATAAACGTAGTAGGGCATTACTCAGAGTGGCATTGCGATTCTGAGCACAGCATCCATCTGAAAACAAAGTCACAGGAAGTGGATTTCGAGTCAAAACGATTGAACGATCGAAAAGCTGAAGCTTCAAGCTTGCTATTGGTTTCATCAAACCAGTAACACATCACTTCCTTGGTCGCCAAATTATATAAAGTGAAATTGTGGACGCAAAGTTTAGTTTTGTAGTAAATGGCACTAGCTTGAATGGCAATAAACTCCTGCAATTTTTTGATAATAAATGGACACAAATTATTATTTCTTGTAATAACTTCATTAGCTTATCCTTGATAATATACCTTTTTACACTAGTTTAGTCACAAAACTCGCCGAAAACAATGAATAAACACGGAGCGCAAAGTAGTTTTCAAACTTAGTATGGCCGAATGATGACTTGAGCTGTGTTGGAAGGACAACCGACTTGCGCGCTGTCACTATTTTTTGAATCAAGATCGCTTATTGGCTGAAGTCTAGAATGTGATTGGTAGATCGACGCGCAATGAGCAGCTCTATCCAATGACATTTAAATGTAAAAACCGCTAATTTTCGACTTGAGCGGTGTTGTTAGATAAGATAAGCGACGCAATTGCCCCCATGTTTCCCTATTTTGCCGTCACTACCCTGGGGTAACGAGGTCTAAATAATAAGTTTAAATACTTATGCATAAATACTTACATTGAGTATTCAACCTTGTATTACAAGTGCTCATACGGATTAGAATAGGTAAATTGGAAAGAAAAAGTCGTCATTTCAAGAAGTCATTATTTTCAGAAGTCGGCATTCTAAAATGTCGTCATTTAACGAAGTCGTAATTTCAAGAAGTCGTTATTTTCAGAAGTCGTAAAATCTAAAATATCGTCATTTGACGAAGTCGTCATTTCAAGAGGTCGTCATTGACAGCTGAAACCGATTTTAGTAGGTACAGTTTAATCGCCTGTATCTCAAGAACCAATGATGTCTACTTACGGCCGAATCCTATATTCTAGCCTTACTTCGGATTAAAATTTGACACATTTTGTATCGGCAAATGTCAAATTTCAACTCGGAGTAAGCCTTATCTATCCGCGGTTTGAATATAGGGTTCGGCCGTTAGTCGTGATAGTTTTCCTTTAAAATTGGCTATAATTATGCTCTTTCATTTAACTTTTTTTTCACATTTTTAGTATTTGTAGTTTTGGCTGTAGGGAGGGGACGGGGGGGGAGAACACTTGAGTCTTTCAAAAATTAGCGCTTTAAAGCTTAATATTTCATAAACGGATTACTTTTTTTTTTATTCTACTATTTTGTTGGCGTGACTAACATGCAAATTCATGCCAAATTGCAGCTTTCAGTACTAAGTCTTTGCACTAGGCTGCGGACGGACGGACGGACGGACGGACGGACTGGCGAAACTATAAGGGTTCCTAGTTTGACTACGGATCGTTTTTGACATGCTTCCGATTTTTTTATTTTTTTTGTGACAAACGATTCTTAAACGTGTCAAACACTATATCGTTTTAACGCACCTGAATAGAGGCCCAGGGTAATAATAATAAAGATATCGTATTTGACGTGTTTCCGTATTGTCAACGTTTTCATAACTCTTATGTAATTTGCAATAATGGCGACTGTGACATAAACGATTCTAAAACACGTCAAACACGATATCGTTATAGCGCAGTTGAATAGAGGCCCCGGGCTGTGATTCTGCACGGTAATAACGATATCGTCCTTGACGTGTTTCCGTATTGTCAACGTTTTGATAACTCATATGTTATTTACAATAATGGCGACTGTGACAAACTATTCTAAAACACGTCAAACGCGATATCGTTATAATATAACGCAGTAGAATAGAGCCCTGTTCGAACACATTTTTGCTGTGACGAGTTGATACCTAAATCTACGTCAATCCTGTTAAAAAAGCTCAAGTGGACCTTAATGAGGTCTTACGTACGCTAAAAAATTAAACACGTAAAAACAATTCAACTCTGTAATATCACAAAATTAAAATAAGATCAACCAAAACGATCAATAAATAAATATTTTTTTAGTCATTTTATGACGTTATTTCATTTTTGATCACAAAAATGTTATAATTACTTAAAGGACATTTTTTTAAATCAGAAACACTGCAGTGGATAAGCTCATTGCGATGATAGATTAACCTTTGATAGTAAATGATTATTAGATAGTTAGGTACGATAATTTTCAAGGAATCTAAATACAACAACAGCCAATGTTTTAGCGTTTGCAACCCATAAAGACGCGCCCCACGACGGCCAGCACTTAATGCGACGGTGTGCGATTGTGTACATAACGTAGGTAATGTACGTATCGCAGATTGTTAGTAGGTTTTTACTAGGACGTCATTTTGTGGATAAAACATACTTTTGAAATGTAGTGTCAATCAAAAAATAAAAAGTATATCCGCTTCGAAAGAACAATGCTAGAAGAAGTGTTATGCGTCAAAAAAATATACGTAAACTAATTAATTACAATGATGTACGACAGTAGCTAAAAGAGGTATCACATTTGAGTGCGTTTCCAGGGAAGCTGTCAAGGTCAACGCGTGAAACCGTTAGCTCGTAGCTATAGCCTCGCATACCGCAACAAGCACGCAACTATCACAGTCAACCTTATAAGTAGCGGCACGCTTACGTACTTTCTTCTTTTTTAATTAATGGCGGTCCACACAGTGATTTCGCCAATGTCAAGTGAATAGAGTAAATCAGTAAACAGAATAAATCAAAAGTAAAAGCCGGGCATTTTTCAATCGGCCATCTTCCCTCCCCGAAGGTTACCGGACCCTAACGTTCTTTGTCGCTTCAACGTCTTTGACAGATTAGAGCAGCAGTTCGATAATGACGTTAACCTTTAAACGCCTTACGTCAAATACAAATGCGTCACTCACACACCAAACATGTATTAAATTTATGCAAAATGTAACTTAATGCATACGAAATAACGTCTATTTTGTGACCTATATAATGGTCGGTGGCGTTGTAGGCACGACAGCTCATGACCACTTACGGCCGAACCCTATCTATATTTAAACCACGGACAGATAGCCTTACTTCGGATTAAAATTTGACACATTTTGTATCGGCAAATATCAAATTTCAACCCTAAGTAAGCCTTATCTATCCGCGGTTTGAATATAGGTTTCGGCCGTTAGTGGTCGTTGGCGTTCAAAGGGTTAAAGTGACAAAGCACTAAAGTACGCTGCTACTTATAATGTCGACTGTACTTGAAATCCACGAAGACGAAATGATACAAACATTTGCATCTTGCGAGGACTAACAGTGTCGTAAGGATGAGAACACAGCAGCCGCGTAATCGCTGGGAACACACTACAATTCCCTTGTTCCTCGTCGTACCACCAACTCGTTCCACCAGTGGCATGAGAAGGAATTGTCATTCCTCCTCGTGCCACTGCATGATTGTTGCTCTAGTAGTAATATAAAAAATCTAATCACAAAAATACACAAAATCATAACTTCTTCATCAATAATATAATAACTTCTAATATCAACAAAATCATAACTTCTATCTTGTAAAGTATCTTAATTTTTTAATTAAATGCCCGATACTATTACGTGGTTTACTCTTTCTATTTGCGCTGGTAAAACAAATTTCTTTCTTTTGGTACAGCGCCAGTCTGCAGTGTCATATTTATCGGTTTTCTTGGCGTTCCGTACAAAATAATTACACTAAACAGTAGATAAGAACTACATGTAAGGGATAAAAATAAAGCTAATAAATAAATAAATCAAAATCTAAAGGGAAATTAAGTAGAGCTACCTTCACTGCAGTTATTCTCACTCAGTGGTACGACGAGGAATGACAATTTCTTCTCGTGCCACTGGTGGAACGAGTTGGTGGTACGACGAGGAACAAGGGCTACAATTAACCGTTGTGGTATTTATGTACCCCTGAATAAGTAGGCATTATCCACGCAGCATTATGTTAACCAGATTTCTTTTCCCCGGTAAATACTAGATTTTACTCCACTTTTCATAACTTCAAGCGTTTGATATCACAATCACGTCAGTCTAATATTTAATATTAGATTTATTTCCAATTTATATAACTTGATTTCATAAAAGTACACATTCTGCGTTAATTTCTGTTCGCACCGTACTCTAAGATTAATTTTACACCTAACGCTATGTTTTAACCGCTAATAAAATATCTATTAAATTTGTAACACTGCCTTGTAAGCATCATAAAAAAACATCTATAATTGACTTGAGATGCGATACTGAATTTCCAAAGACGGTTAATATGAGATTTTCAATATTCCAGTACGATATGTACGATAAATATAAAGAGATTTTGAGACCTAAAGAGAGCTACGTCACTACGATTAACACTTAATTTGTAGTACAACACTAGTATTATGCTTTATGCACAATAGGGTGGTCCACGTTTGTATGGGAAACAATCAAAGTGCAGTTAAAAGTCACGGCACCCGCTTATTTGGTTACTTATGTTTCAAGACGATGCTTGGAGAACTTTCAGTTCTCTACGTCAAGGGTAAAACGGTACTCGACAACCTTTAAGTTTGCATATCCGGAATGCGAATATTCAAAAACCGATGTATCCGGAAATTTGTTACTAATCATTTTCGTGTTGAACGTTATCTATTATGTTTTTTAATCATATTTAATATAAATAACTTCAAAATACCAGTTTTATTCATGATCAAAACTTACTCATCTTAGCACTTTGGCACTTACTAATAAACTCTTAATCCTAGTCTAATGTAAAAAAAAATGCTTTAAAGGCTTTTTATTCAACAGTTCTCTTTACGTTTAGAACAAATATTTGAACAGTAACAAAAAAAATATTTTGGTAATTTTGTATGAAAATACTTATTTTGATGTCCTTTGAGGACCGTTTTGCACTTAAACTAGAAAGCCATGCTTAGGGTATCGTAATAAGGTAAGGTAAGTAATAAATTACCGGGCTAGCCTGGTCAAAAAACAACCGAAATTATTTTTGGACCACCCTAATGCACAAACTGCAACTCTAAACATTAATAATATCACGAAGATATTCTACAAATACAAGACATACAATTTTAAATGGCTTGATACAACTATTGTCGGAATTATTGTCAAAGGTGAGTACACAATTGATATGACGTGTCGTTATATTCGTCTGCGCAGCCGCGAACGCATGATCCGAAGACGATATCTGAAACGAAAAATACACACATAAGAAACAATCCGTACACAAGTCTTATATAAATAAAAATAAAATAAATAAATATGACGCGACAATCTCACACAAATTGACCTAGTCCCAAACTAAGCTCTAGGCTTGTACTATGGGTACTAGACAACGATAAACATACTTAAATAGAGAAATACATAGAAAACATCCAAGACTCGGGAACAAATATTCGCTCGCATCACACAAATATCTGCCCTTACCGGGATTTGAACCCAGGACCGCTGGCTTCGGAGGCAGGGTCACTTCCAACTAGGCCAACGTGTCGTCGTGTGTGTGTATATTGCGTGCACTTATTCACAAGGTAAAAAGGTTAAGGTACAATTTATTTTATTGGTTCAAAAATCTCCTTTCGCTCATCCGTAGTTGTAAAGGTCTGTTTACAATTTATTGATGCGAGTATAGTGAGCGACTATTGAGCGACAAATGATAATTGCAACATACGTGTAGGTATTGCGCCATTGCGAGTATTCTCCGACGCTTTTGCGATAGCCAAGTACCAAGCAACCATGAAGTTACCGAATATTGATAGATAATGTTGACAGCTTTAAGACAATGCTGTTATTACTATTCCTTCACATGCAATAAACAAGTTTAGCATTGCTTTAATGCTGATTCATGGTTTTGCAATGTATCGGGATTGACTTCTTTTATGCCTAGTATAGTAAATCATATACAGCCAATGATCATTTAGGTACTTAATAGTATTACATCGTATCTTTATTGATTACTTCCCTACCGTCCTAATTTTGTTAAAGGCCTACCATTCATACTCATCAGTACTAAATACTATTAGGGTGTGGTTGATCACAAAAGTTTAGTTGTAAGTAAAATGGCTCACTGACAAATCGAGGCTACGGCGTCGAGGCGGGGGGCTATATAACATAAATTAAATGCTTTGTTTCAGTCCATTCAACGTAACCGAAAGAGACGAAATCGACGGAGCGGGCACAATACGCGCCCCCGCGGTAATCTCGACTCTTCCGCGCCTTCTCCTCGAATATGCCTCGAATGGTCGACTGTGAGCGCACCGCCACGTACTCCATGTGATACCAAAATGGGGCGCGCAGATGGTGCGTCCACGCCTCGACTTTCGAGTTTCTCTTCCCTAGTAGTGTTAGTTGTACCTGCAAAGCCCTAGTTGGAGGGCGCGGCGGGCGCCTCGTCCAGCAAGTTCTCGAGCTGCTTCACGTCGGTGACGGGCAGCGAGCACGCGTAGCGCCGGCACACGTACGCCGTCGGCGTGTCACCCACCGGCCGGATGCGGCTTAGCACTGGAAAAATAAAAAAAACCTCACATTAACATTGTTCTATATATTTGTATTTCTTGTGATCATCATTATTGGCTTTATTTATAGTGTCTAATTATAGTTCACCATAAACTGTAATGCTGTTGATGTCCCAAATAGAAATAAAGAAATAAATAAATACCCAGTTTACTACCGAAGCTTCAAATATCTATATTTCCTAATTATTGGCGTCCGCAATAAGGTCCCTTCTGACCCTGCTAAATAGTGTTTGGCATCAAAGAGGAGGAAATCTTCAACCGCGCAAATTACAAAACCAACCTCCGAATAGAGCCCTAATTATAAAATTTCCTACATAGGTGGTGAAATATTCTAAGCGATATTTCGATTCTAAAATGTGCCAAAATATACAGATCATTGCCTTGGCCGATCGTAAAAGTGTAAGTAACTACACGATACGGCAGAAATTCCTTACACTCCAAAATGCAATCACAGAACCCAACTACTTTCGCAACGACGTCTTTATGGTTGACATAATATTATGCAGTGAATTGAACAATAGAGTCGTTAACTCACTCATGTATGCAGGACGCGCGGGTTAATGGAAAAACTTGGCAATTGCGCCCGTCCACACCTTTGCAACAACTTAAAACCAAACTAAATAATCACCAGAGACCAGATAACCGGGAGCTTATTTACCTATAGTTCCGTGTTGCTGCCGATGTTGCGTGTTATGGAAGCGAACTTTATTACTAAATTAATCAGTGAATTAGCTGTAGGTACTAAATGCAGAATTGAATAATAACGTAAAAAAATGGCTTTTGTATGACGGTTTTACATTTTCGTAAATATTAATTAAATCCAGACTAGATTCAAATAAAATATTTTCTTTAAAGCTGTCCACATTAATTTTACTTTTGTTGGGATTATCACTAACAATATCAATATTTATATTTGTTTTCTTTAAAGTTTGCATCACCACTACTTGTTTCTGAATGGCCTGTGTACAAAAAGATACAATTTTGTACCATAACATAATGAAATTAAATAAGATTAAAATGAATAATTTACACGGTACTCGTACATGTAAACATTAAAAATGAGAATTGCGTGTTATTAATTGACATAGTTAAATTGACCAAAGTGTCAAGTGGCAAGTGAGTGAAGTACTCACGTATATCGGACATACCGGCGGGGCAGTCGGCGGCGGGGTCGGCGACGGCGAGCACGCGGCCCGGCAGCAGGCGCGCGCGCACCACGCGCACCAGCTCCAGCGTGCGCGGGTCCGAGCAGCCGCCCGCGATCAGCACCTGCCGCCAACCGATCTTAAATTAATACTACTCAATACAAAGGGACAAAATATCCTAACTAATTACTTACTGTTGGAAACAAACTCACATTTTCATCGAGCGTATATTTATTTAAAGAAAGCTATATATAATATTTAACTTAATTTGAAATTAATGATAAAGCGCGCATGAATCGTAATAAAATATTCACTTGATCTTCAAAAGTACTGTTAGTTTTTTTTTACGTATGTATTTCTCTACTTAGAATTAAAAGTTGTAGGTACCTAATCACCCTATCGACTTTTGGCGCAAAATCATAAACCTTTATTAAATATATACAATACGATACTGTTTTATTCGTTCACTCCCAAAATACAAGAATTTCAATAATTATCATCAATGCCTTAATTTAAACATTAAGTTTTGGGATTCCAGTATATTAAGAATCTGGCGTTTTAAAATTCTGGTGTTTCAGCACTGAGTGGTTTTATAACCATGGTCATTTCTTGCTAGGTTGCATTAAGCATTTATTGTAAAGCCGACTTCAAAAGAAAAAGATTATCGCCAGAAATAAAGAGAGAAATAAGAACACCTTCGGATTTGTACTCTTACTCGCCTTCATGCACCTGCGAGTCGAGCCCGAAACAATATAAAAGACTTTTTGCACTGTACATAATAATTTACCTGCGTAGGCGAATCATTGTAGAACATAAGTGCCGACATCATCTCAGGCAACGCCGTGGGCGACTCGTCGAGTTTCTTCGCGAACGCCGCGAGCAGCCGCCTGGCCCTCTCGCGCTCGGGGTCGCCGCCCGCCGCGGCCGCGCTCTTGTCGGCGTAGGCGGCCAGGCGCTGCAGGTTGTGGCAAGCCACGCTGTTGCCAGAAGGCTCAGCGCCATCTTGATCTGGAAATTGAAAGCGTTCAGTTCACTTGACGCGATGACACCTAATATCCACGGCTTAGGTAATATGAAAAAAAAAACAAGTTTACTTTTTAATTATATGTGCCCGTCTATATACTTGTTTTCTTGGATTTCAGCTCTCGCCACGTTTTTGTTGTTGAAGCTCGCTTAATTATCGACATAATACACGTAGATACGCGGTAAAGCCTAAATTTAATATATTCACATCTAAATAATTGCTTTCATCAATAATGACATAAAATATTGTAATTAAAACTATTTCCCACCTCCTTTTAATCGCAGTACGACAGTGCTGTCATCGTCTGAACACGTGAAGTATCCGCCATTGTCGTGATCCCAGAACAGCTCATCCTGTTGCTGTTGCAGCTCGCGCGCCCAGTTCAGCCAGCCGAGGTCGAGAGAAGCTTCGTACAGGTCTAAAAGCCCTTTCACCAGGAACGCATAGTCATCTAGGAATCCTCTTATAGGCTTTTTTCTAGAAATAACAACAGAACTTCTTTAAATTGAACTAATTTACACAAGCAATTTTTTTTAGTATAGTCTACTTACATTTGGACCACAGATCCATCTCCACCACTATAGCAAGAATGGAGCAATGTTTTAGACACTGGGTCATATAAGTACTTTTTAATGAACTCTGCAGTTTTAATGGCATCCTCAACAAATCCCTTTTCTCCCAGCCCTTGGCCAGCTTGTGCCAATCCTGAGATCATTAGACCATTCCATGAGCACAACATTTTACTATCAAGATGCGGGCGTGGTCTGTTTTGTCGAGCTTGATACAGAATACCAGTGCATTCTGAAATCACATCCTTAAATTCTTCCATTGTCAAATCAAACTTCTTAGCAGTATTTTCCTTGCTTCCATAGACAATAAATATGTTTTTCCTTGTGAACTCTCCTTGTGGGTCGCTGTCGGAGGAAATATTACCTTCCTTTTCAACACTGAAGTAATGAGAGAAAATATCTAAATATGGGATACTTCTGATCTCTTTATTACTTAGAAGTGATTCCAGCTCATCATATTCCCAGACACAAAATGCTCCTTCTTTCTTATGAAGTGCTCCATGCTCCGGGTAGGAGTCTGCATCCTCAGCACTGTAATATCCTCCAAATTCGTGTTTCATATCTCTGTTTACATATTTAATAACATCTCGTACAACGTCAGCGTAAAACTCGTCTTTCGTCACGATAAACGCGTCCGTGAAGCAAGCAACCAGCTGAGCTTGATCATACAACATCTTCTCGAAATGAGGCACATGCCAGTCGTTGTCCACAGAATACCGAGCAAAACCACCTGAAATATGATCATGAATCCCACCTTTGGCAATCTTAGTCAAGGAATGCAGACACATTTGCAAACACTGCTTGCCTTCTGGATTAGATTTATCTCGAGCAAAGTAATGAAATAAGAAATTAAAAATGGAGCAATTTGGAAACTTAGGGGCTAAGCCAAATCCCCCAAAATGAGGTTCATAAGTAGCAATGTATCTGTGGACACATTTGTTCCAAGTTTGTTCTCCTGGCACTGAAGAAGAAGACTCACTTCCAACCTTGGATAAGTTATGAAGTGCATCCATAATTGAAACGCTAACCTGAAGGAACTGATCATTATTTTCTTTCCACTTGTTGGCAAGAGACAGTAGAATGCTTTTGAAACCTGGACGACCCCAGCGGTCTTCAGGGGGGAAATAAGTACCTCCAGTGACTGGGAGCAAATCAGGAGTAAGAAAAACCGACAAAGGCCAGCCGCCACCACCAGTTGTGGCCATTATGAACAGCATGTAAATGCGGTCTATATCTGGACGGTCCTCGCGGTCCACTTTAATGTTAATAAAGTTTTCGTTCATGACTTTGGCAACATCTTCATCTTCGAATGATTCTTTTTCCATTACATGACACCAATGGCATGTTGAATAGCCAACTGACAGGAAGATGAGTTTATTTTCATTTTGGGCCTTGTCAAAAGCTTCTTGGCACCACGGATACCACTCAACCGGGTTGTGAGCATGTTGCAATAAGTAAGGAGATTTTTCCGAAACCAAGGAGTTGGTGTGTTTTGGCTTTTCAATAGGGCTGGATTCTGAGGTTGAAGTTGCCATTTTGATAATGTTATCACTGAAGTTCCTTGTAAGTTGAGGACTTACAGCAGGTAGTTGGTTATTTTGACCAAATGTTGAAATTCTGTAAACAATGATGTAACACAATAAGACTAGCGAACATAAATGAAGAGAGGCCTCTTCATTAATGTTTGCTATGAGTTGGAAATAAGTGTAAATAATCTAGGTGCATTGTTTAAATATAATAACATATCATCGGTCCAGATGTAACCCCTCATCAACAAACTTTTCAGGACAGACAAACAACTGCTTTAAAAACTTATGAATTCCCACCTTAACAAAGTTAAGTGTTGCTGTTATTATTGTTGGTAACATCAAAATTAGGAGTTGTCGCTACTGTCACTAGTAAACTTATGAGGTTACACCAGTCAGATTGTTACCAAAGATTGTTTTTTGCAGTCAAAATTAATTGGTATGCAGGAGACATTGACGAGTTAACACTGGAAATACTATTTGGAACACATCAAAATCTCATTTTACCAGAAAATGTTACTTACGAGTTGTCACATCTAGACCGACAATATGTGTAAATACACAACAGAACTGTGTGTTTGGAAAATGTAAAAGTAATTTGATATTGTTGAATAAATTACAAAGTCTACATAAACAAGGTAGCATAGAGGTAAGCTCTAAGATAGCGGTCAGCGTTGTATCTGGACATCATGTAGCTAGTACCCATTATACATTAATTTAATCAACAGTGCAGGCTCAACCCATGACACTTGCATAACTTTTTAAGACACTATAGACCTATTTACATAATTTAATCCAAGCGCCTTTCTCTTTTAGAAGTCAGGATGCATAAACCTTACAATCACAACATGTAAACACAAACAAGGTCAACTGTTTGTCGTATAAATAGAAACCAAAACGTTTGCTATTTTTAACCTGGGTACTTGGTATAATGTTAAAAAAACGTTTTTATACCTTTTAGACAAACCTAAATCGCGATGGGTGCATACCGGGTGAGCCAAAAGCGGCTCCTTTGTCGTGTTTTGATTGATATTAAGTGATTTCAACTTGCTGTCGCCACTTGATAAACGCCGCAGTAACAACGCTGCCCGGCCGTTAGGCATAGTGACACTGAACATTAACAATCACGGAAAAAACATAGATAGCCAGAAATAATATTATTAACTTATATAACTTATTGATTCCGCACTAAGGTATCCAAATACGCAAAGTCGCAATCGCGAACAAATTTTGACATAACATAACAATGAAATGACATTTATGTTATGACATTGCATCTACAGTGTTGCTTGTTTAATAAAAGTACATGCTGTACCTACTTTTACTGTAAAGTACTTTCATAATAAAATATATAAATTAATTAAATTGTATGTTATACAATTTTAAAAAATGTATACTAAGGCGACTAAGGGAAAAAGGGCTTGTTGTACTGTTAGGCGATGGGCTTGCAACCTGTCACTAATACACTAGTTAACTTCTTGGCCTGATTGTGTGCACAATAGAATTATTAACAAGACTTTTTAGATTTGTTGGTATTTCTGTAGCTCTGCCTACCCCACTTTGGAAATGAAGACGTAAGAATGTTATGTATGTATAAAATATATTCTGATAGGAAATCCTGTGCGAAGTGCTTAGAGCCGAGTCAAAAGCCATTACGTTATAACTATTATTTTAAGTTCAGATTAAAGCCCCTAGCAAATGGATACTTCGGGTGAATTATCAATTAATTCAACTCACACACACACAACATATTAAATTCATCACACACTTATAAGTACTAGGTACTCCTGATGTTTTTTTTTTATGTTTGGCTCCTTTGCTTATGCAATAAATAAGGCGCTTAGCGTTAAATAAATTGAAGGAAACCCAAACACTTTGTAAACTGGGACAATTTTAAACTCTTTATTACCAAGAAATACAAAAAAATTGTTCGCAGGTCTTTGATCACAACGATTGTTTAGATATACCTATAGCGAAAAAATCAGGCTGCGGCCAAACTATGAGCGAGTCCCTAGAGTAAAGCCTTATAACTTTACCAAAAGAGACCATGTTAAATTATAAATACAAAACTAGGATACAATTTTGAAAAGCCACAGTTGTTAGCTATTATATACCTACTATTGTAATATTATTCAACTCGACGTCCTTTTTACATCAAGCAAGGTGAAGATAGAACAGGATTACTTCAAAGCAAAGTATCAAAGAATAATTATAGTGTGGTTTGGTTACACTATAGTAAAGTATAGTATAGTATTATTATTAAGTAGTTTTATATCTCATTCTATGAGATAACGACCTGAGGGAATATTCGAAGACCCCGGGTGGGAAACCGGAAGTGGCATCTGATATGTCACAAAGAAGCTACAAGATATTATTATCTTCTACGCGATTACTGAATTAAGGAAAATGAAACCAAATCAGTACACGCAATACGGCGGGTTCCCATACTAAAACGCGTTCCAAACGGGTACCTGTATGATGTGAATTATATTTAAATATAAAAATATACATATTAAATAAATAATAATAATAAGTAAATAAAATATTGGTGACAATTCTCACACCAATTGACCAAGTCCCGAACTAAGATTTAGGCATGTAATGGGTATACTATAGTAAACGATATAAATACTTATATAGAGCACAACACTTAAATACATAGAAATTTATAGAACGTTCATGTAAGTTATTTATCTAGTAGGTAGGGTAAACTCGGCTAATTGCATGACTCGCGTAACTCCGTGATACCATGTTTCATGATTATTTTAGAGCTAAACGAAATCATTTTAATAATTTAAATGCAACCTTATAGTGTAATATAGGCTTAATACCGCACTATAAGGATGTATTTACACGATTAAAATTATTCCGCGTAGCTCTAAAAGAAGCATGAAACATGGTAACACGGAGTTACTAGAGTCATGTAATTAGCCGAGTTTACCATACTACCTAAGGAAATCTACGAAATGTGGATTCTATCAAGCGTATTCCGCGCTTTCAAGGACTCTATGCGTGTTCACGTTCAGAGTAAACCGCTACATTCAATGCTTGCAATTCAATAACTTTAGCAAAATCGTATTAATTCACAATAGCTCTTCCTAAAAACAACCTTGCAGGTTGAATTTGTAGTTTCAATTCACACCGACTCAAAAGCAAAACACTTGCCGATTCTCCCATTCAGGATTCACGCATGCGCTGAAACCGAGACGCCATTCTCACTTTCACTGCACCACAACGTGAGATGTTTTGTCGTATGGCGGCCAGCGCTGTAATGTGTTCTTGACACGAAATGTGAACATTTCGAACATGCAGCTCTGTGTGAACTTAGCCTTATGATAGTGAAGTGTTATAGATTAATTATTGAGACAGGTGAGTCGTTTTTGGTTATGTTGGTATTATGTTAACGTTTGGTTTTCACGTAAACAATGTGCATTTAAACCGTTAAGATAATAATTATGGTGTAAGCATACCGACTTGATCGACGTTTAAATAGCTTAAAGTGTCCCTAACTTTGAAGATTGTAGGTATAACTTGAGAATGCAAATTAGTACGACAAAAATACATACTTCAGTCTCCGTAAATAACCTTTCATTATTGTAGGTAGTTATTTAAGTGGAAAAACGCCTTTTTGCAGTCGTTTGCATGTTACTACACTTACTATAACCACACAGATGCACGTGCAATATTAACGTGGTTAAATGGGGTACGGACCTACCGGTTGCCATGGCAATGCCAAGAGGGTTGATAGCCCGGAGGGCCGGCCTCCCCCGTTGATTGCCTATCTCACTTTTCGGAAATTCTTATAACGATATTTCAACACAATCAAAGCCAACGGACCGGCAATTGTAGCGTAATTGTTTGTGACCTAACATCGCATTTATTTAATTAACGAAGTCTAGTAAGTAAATGTTTTTCATGCTTGTTTACCTTACAATTTAATAAGATAATCAAGTTTATAAATGATCCTATAATTCTTGATCTCTTATGAGAATAGTATATAATTTAAAAGAGGGCACAGTATTTATCGTAAAACCGCGAATTTTTACAATCCTTAGTATTAACCCGCGACTTCGTCCGCGTATACCTAACTATTTTACCGTTGTTACTCTATCAAGAAAATTGCTTTGGATAAAGTCCTATGACATGCCGATACACTTATACATTTATAAATTTTATTATAAATTGTGTAGGTCTATACCTATGGATTAGCAGGAATATACCTAAGTCCTTAAAAAATAATGATGACAGTAAAGTATTCTTAGAGTAGATTCGAGCGTGAGTCCCCGTCACACTTAGCCGACGATAATTTTACGAGTAGGTACCTACATACACGTTATAACGAACTTCTTGAAAATAAAGCACGAGGGATCAAAAGGGAATACTTTCCTTTTAATAAAGCAAATCCTTCACCCCTCAAAGAAAAGTCAAGTAGTTGTAGGTACCCATTTAGGGTTGCGTAGCGCCAAAGGAATAATTTCGTAAGATGAATCACACGCCCGATTTATCGGTAGGCATTCTATAAATAATTTAGTATGTACATTATCCTACTCCTTTACATATAATGGCAAGGCATATAGATTAAGCTAGGTTGTAAATGATAATAAATGACCAATAAATAAATAAATACTTAACACGCAGGACAATGCCACACAAATTGGCCTAGTCCGAAATTGAGCTCTAGGCTTGTACTACTTGTACTTGACTTGTACTATGATATAGAGAAATATATACTTCATCATCATCATCATATCAGCCGAAAGACGTCCACTGCTGGACATAGGCCTCCCCAAGGCTCTCCACTTAGACCGGTCCTGTGCCTTCCGCATCCATCGCGATCCCGCCATCCTTACGAGGTCGTCGCTCCATCTTGTTGGAGGCCTACCAACAGCTCGTCTCCCGGTCCGTGGACGCCACTCGAGAACTTTCTGGCCCCATCGGCCATCAGTTCTGCGAGCAATGTGACCCGCCCACTGCCACTTAAGTTTCGCTATTCTTCGGGCTATGTCGGTAACCTTAGTTCTACTGCGGATATCATCATTTCTGATTCTATCCCGCAGAGAAACCCCGAGCATAGCTCTCTCCATAGCCCTCTGAGTGACTCTGAGCTTTCTTATGAGGCCCATCGTTAGCGCCCACGTCTCAGATCCGTAAGTCATCACCGGCAACACACACTGGTCAAAGACTTTTGACTTCAAACACAGCGGTAATTTGGACGAAAAGACACTGCGAAGCTTCCCGAACGCTGCCCAGCCGAGTCGGATTCGACGAGTGACCTCTTTCTCGAAGTTGGACCTACCTAACTGGACCGTTTGTCCCAGGTATACATAGTCGTCAACAACTTCGAGTGCAGAGCCTCCGACAATCACGGGAGTTGGCACAACATGGACATTAGACATGACTTTCGTCTTGTCCATGTTCATTTTCAGGCCAACTTGGTCGGAAACTCTGCTGAGGTCAGCGAGCATAGCACTGAGGTCCTCCATGGTTTCAGCCATGACTACGATATCGTCGGCAAATCGAAGGTGAGTGATGTACTCGCCTTTAATGTTGATGCCTCGTCCTTTCCAGTCCAGAACCTTAAAAGCATCCTCCAATGCAGCGGTGAACAGCTTCGGAGACATCACATCCCCTTGTCTGACTCCTCGCTGCAGAGGAATAGGCTTTGTGCTCTGGTCCTGTAGTCGGACGGACATAGTAGTAGTAGTAATATATACTTAAATATATAGAAAACATCCAAGACTCAGGAATAAATACTAGTGCTCATCACACAAATATCTGCCCTTATAGCGGGATGAATGAATGAAAAAGGTGGGTACGAATTAGAGCAGCCTCGGGTTGAGCCACGCACGGCTCACCTATTTCGCTCAAATTCGTACTCGCTCACGCGCTGTGCGCAAGTGGCGTGCGGCGAGCCGCCGAGAGTCGGTCACTTGACCGTGCTCAAAGGCGCCTCGGTGTGAGTGCCTCGCATAATTTGGACATGTATCCGAGTGAGCCGCGGGCAGAACGACAAGTTGTAACTTGTCTGTGGGCGAGGCACCTACAAATTTGATAAAGTTGCTGAGCCGTTCCATCACTGAGGCGATTTCTTCTTCTTTTTGTTAATAATTCGGTGAATTATGATTTATGATAAACGCAGCCGCGGCTGTCATCGTGTCCGACCTCATTTTGAAATGTAGGCTCGCGTCGAGCACGCTGCCTCACCCGCGCATGTTTATGTGCAACAATTTGGGACGCGAGCAGCTCTTCGCGCGGGGCGAGCATGTCTCAGGCTGAGCCGCTCAGATTCGTACCCAGCTTATGAATTACGATGAACTGAAAAAATACTTTTTAAATTGATATTTTGAATATACAAACTAACGACAAATCTATCAATCTAACTTGTCTATCATAAATCATAATTTAGTTATATACTGGGTGATTTTGGGGTCATGATCCGGAATGGCCAAAAGTGAATAAGATCGTCAAACTGAACAACTTTTCCGATAGGACCAACCACGAAATCGCCAAAAAAAAACCAGCTGTTCCAGACATTAACGGTGAATTAATTGAGAGATAATGTATTGGAAACGTTGTTCAGTATGACCATCTTATTCACTTTTGGCCATTCCGGATCATGACCCCAAAATCACCCAGTATGTCATCCTATCCAACTTGCTCCTTAGAGTCTAAAAGTTCCATAAGCAGCCTCATCTCGTTCTCAGCCTACACATCGCTACGGAAGCAAAGACGTTAGTCAAATTCTTGATTCGTCATATTCTTGTTTCGTCATTATCTTGTTTCGTCATTAGCTTGTTTCGTCATATTCTTGTTTCGTCATATGCTTGTTTTGTCAAATTATTGTTTCGTCATATTCTTGTTTCGTCATATTATTGTTTTGTCATATTCTTGTTTCGTCAATATCTTGTTTTGTCAAATTCTTGCTTCGTCTAATTCTTGCTTCGTCAAATTCTTATTTCGTCATATTCTTGTTTTGTCAAACGCTTGTTTCGTCATATCTTTATTTCGTCAAATTCCTGTTTCGTCAAATCGATATTCATTTGTTTCGTCTGTCTATGGACAGTTAATAACAAAAATGAAAAAGGGACATTGTTATTTTTATTACTTTTACTTAATTATTTCTTAATTATGAAAATTAAGAAATAAGTCCCTATACAAGAAATCTTTTTTTTTTCAGTGTATTTTTTATGGAATTGGTTATATCATTGACCGCGTAATAAATACTTCATTTTAGTCACGCAACATGAATTCTCACAATGAAATGTGTACCTTTTCGTGTAGTAAATAAAGTATAATTATGAGTCACATAATCGCAGCGCCGCGTCGCGTCGCGTCTCGGTGTGAATTGACCTTTAGATGATGTAGATGATGCGACGTTTCGGGTTATTTTTTTCGGATTTCAGCTATCGTTGCTGGCAAACTAACCATATAGCGGTAACCGTTCTGCGTTTCTGTAAAGGAATTGTAGCAACATGACCCTTTTTCGAGACAAACGTAGCGACAATTTTCTTTGACATGCTGCGGGAGCGAACCACTTCGTTGGTTTGACCTCGTCTTCGAAGAACTGCTGACTGATATTTTCTTTCAGGTTTGTATGATTAAATCCAAGAATCGTCAACTGGATGATATTATAAACGGCATTTGACTTCCCTCCGTTGAAGCGTTGCAAAGTATCACAGCACCAATCAACACGAGCAGCCTTTTGTTCTTCAGACAAATGGTGGGGAACCCTGCGGCAAACTAGCTTTTATACACAGAGCTCATTATGAAATATCGACTGAATTGCAGTCATTCCAATACTGATAACAGCCCAAATGTGCTGGTATGTCACATGACGGTCATCTAATATAAGTTCGCCTGTAGCTGTCTGCGGTGTTTTCAGGCGAGACCGCTGCTGTTCTTGTTCAACCTGCAGAAGGAACAGTGCTAAGCGACACACGACCGCGTCGGAACTGGGCATACCAGCAGTATATTTTCATTTAACTCGGTGCTTCAACATCTTAAATCGAAACAAGTTTGTAGAGACATTTATCTTGAGATAAATCGCGATGAAAATTGTGATAAATTATGGCAAGGAACTGAATCCGAAATATTCTATTCTCGGTCATTTCAGTGTGCCCCTCGTATCTATGATGTATTTTTTGGATGTCACTTTTTCTATTAACTGTACTTGGCACTGACAAACTAGGTATCGACTTTGACGAAAGAGGTATTTTACAAAACAAGAATAGGTATGACGAAACAATTTGATGACAAAACAAGAATATGACGAAACAAGAATTTGACAAAACAATAATATGACGAAAGAAGAATATGACGAAACAAGAATTTGGCAAAACAAGAATTTGACCAAACAAGAATATGACAAAACAATAATATGACGAAACAAGAATATGACGAAACAAGCTAATGACGAAACAAGATAATGACGAAACAAGAATATGACGAATCAAGAATTTGACTAACGTCTTTGCTATCATCGCTACAGTTTGTCTAACCTTTTACTACGCTGTTGAGCCCGTCGATACTCTCCAGCCCAGTCAAGATGCATCGACAAAATGTATACTTAGGATTGATAAGCTGCTGAAAGATCACGTTAACCGCTTATTCAAATTCAAATATTTTTTATTTCAGACCGAGGGTCCATATCATTGTATAATAACGTTAGTTACAATGGCTTAAATCTTTGTTAGATTGGTACATGAATTTACAAAAGGATGATAAATTAAATTAAATTAAATTAAGCTTATGCCAACTCTATAAATTTCGAGTTGATCGAAAACAGAAACGTCAGCAGCATATACATCTTGGTTAGGCCTTCTGCCATTTATAAATGAAATTTAAAACGACTGAACTCGGCGAAAATGACCGGTGCCGTCTAAATACTACGTGCGATTCGTCTCTTCTGACCACGCCTAGATAAACCATGTGGGAGCCGCCAGTTTACCATCCAACTTTACTTATGTGGCATCCCCCAGTTCATTATTTAACATTACTTATGTACTTACAATACCTACATACCTATGTCCTAAATGGCTGTCTATGCGAGGTTATATATATATATATATATGATGTCACACAGCCATATACCACTTCCCGCACAAAACAACCCCTAAGTACTTCTAAGTTCTACGCACTTAACCTCCCAAAGACCGTTCCCGAATTCGCTTTACCGCCTTGCCTACTATATTATTCCTTGCCAAGGAATAATTGAAAAGCCCTGTGGCTTGGACCCGTATAATGAATGACCTACTTACTTTTATTTATTATGTTGTGTACTCACTTGACGAATTTTGGGGTCGCGTTTTCTAACTTTTATTTCAGATAATTGAAATCAAACAGCATAAATATTTTAAACTTGAATGTCAAACGTCAAATAGCGACCATAGAGACATATAAATTTAAACTTTTTATTTTAAAATTTATATTGAAAGGGGCGACCCTATGCCCATTCCCTTCGTGAATGTGCGTGAACCAAGCGTGAACTTGGTCAAATCTCTATCATGAAGAGGTTAATCAGGCAAATAGCTTAGCTTCGCAAAAAGGGTTCGATTTGGTAAAAACCATGAAAACATAGCCTGCCAACACGGTCAGGAATGTTTAAGTCAATATTGTACATCCAGTAGCAACCTCATTGGTCTCGTGCTAAATGCTTATCGTGTTTACGGCTTTTTTATTATTTTTCGGATGTTGTTTAACTACTGGGCAGGGCGTGATGCCACGAACTCCTGGCCACCATTCAGTAACAACTGCGTAGGTATGGTAACTTTTGTAATGATTGACTAGACTAGAACAACTAGATATAAGTAGAGAAATGGGGAGAAGGCGTTTATTTGCTCAGCAGTGGTACACTAAATATATGTATTTAGGTTATGAGCACCAGTGGGGCTAGAATAGTTGCATTCGACAATCGTTAGCGATTATGTTTCGATTGAAAAATATATGGAATTGACGTAAGTCACGGAGATAGTACCACGTGACCATCTCGGTGGCTTACGTCAATTCCATACATTTGTCTATCGAAACATAATCGCTAACGATTGTCGAATGCAACTAGTCTAGCCCCACTGGGCCTATGCAACCAGCATTAATTACTTCTAACGATGGTAATGATGATGATGACAATCAGTGATAGGCAGAGTCAAAATACCTAAACTAACAGAAATAGTAACATGATGAAATGGTATTCTTATCATATCACAGTCACGCTGCGTCAATAACCCTACCTATTTCGATCATTGATGAAGATGATGATGGTACCCATCTTGACACATAAATGTTTTCTTATTGTTTCAGATGTGCCAAGTAAAAAAAAAGAGACCTATTAATAAACATGTGCCTTACACCCTCCCTACCACTTTTAAACACTTTCTATACCCGATATTTTCATGTTAAACTATAAAGTATAAAATCAAAACCTCCAATAGGTACGTAAAGTAAGTTCAAATTCGTTAGTACCATCCAAAGCTCGTTATATTTACGGTCCTTAATATAATGGGTATGTCCAATAATTTGTAAAGTATTGAAGTTTTACACAAGTTAAATTTCTACCGGTAAATTACGTGGCAAATTTTGAAAGTGCTTTAATATAACAATGATAGCTTTACTCGTTGCCATAATGCTTAGGTTAGTGGACTTGTAAATCGTGTATGTGTGAATGGTGTGGCAACTATGTCAGTATGGGTGGGAAGCGAGCGCGGCGGCGGCGGGCTGGCCCCCCCGGTCACGACGGCTCCGATACTGTCCACCAACACCTCCATGGAGTCCGGGATCGAGGCTGGGGTGCTGCCCACTGTCACGGGCTCTCTTGCTTCAGCCCGGGACTCGCTGGGGTCCCTCTCGCGCGCGGCGGAACCCCTTTATGACACGGACCACACGGATCTCGGATCGGAGTTGGATGAAGCGGAGATCAGACGGGAGTTGATGCATGATGTAAGTATAATAATATGAGGAGACAGTGCTGTCAGAGTCATAACATTTAAGTAATGCTCACCATTCCTACATCCCCTTTAATCTCTTTCTGGTGAAACTTTTAAAGATTCTTTCATAGTGAAGTCGTGTAACCCCCAAAAGCGTTTTTTTTACACGGCTTTTTAGGCTATAGTGTTCATTAATACATATATCAGTCACTTTTTAATCCGTGTGTCACAAGAGATGTTTAGACATAAAATCTAAATAAATAGTAGAATGAAGGTAGCCTATACCGCATCACGAATTTTAATATTTGAGCTTCCGTAGAACCCGCTAATAATAACAAAAATACTAACAACAGCAATAACTTTATCTTTTCAGAAATGGCGGTTGCTCTTTGATCGGGTAAGTAGGTACGTTTCTTAAGCAGGGTACTCCTTAGTGAGCTGTAACTGTAACTCTTGCACGTAACATAGTGATGTGTACGCGAGGTTCCCCACTAGAAGCTCGTTACTGTAACTGCTACGGTTACAGTTACAGCTCGCTAGTGATTATACCCGGCTTTAGTTACTACTGTTTGTCGAACCAACAACATTTCTTTTACTATAATAAAAATGCACTATTGTCACGGTGGTTCCCAAATACATGATCTCGGGGGAAAGTAACAATTTATATTAATGTTCGCACGTGAGACATGTTCCGCTGACAGGCGTCGCACTCCATCATCCACGACAACTTTATCTTTATTTTATTTCGCTACCTCTTCTTTATCCCATAATACGAAGATTTTTACGAATACCGGAGATAAACCAGCCATCGTAAAAGGTATAAATATTAAATCTCACGTCAAACTCATGTGGAATGGTTAGAATGAGTTATATTTACTTAATGCTTTAATAATTTTTATTAGCCTAATACTAAGCCAAATAAAAACTATTAAAGCTTAGCTTAGTGCATTTATTTCGAAAGGGCTTACGCTTTATTTACGCCACAATTCCAATTTAAATTGGGAAACTTAAGCAGTAAAATGTTAATATAATCGAATTTAAACTCCTTGTTTAGGTTATATCAACCATGACAACGATATTTTAGTGCATCCAGGTATAAACGCGAAGGCATCAATACTAATAAAGATAAGATCATGAATGTAAAATCTTATAAGCACACTCAGCTTGCCATAAAAATTCGACTAACGCGCGATAATTCATAAAAACTGTCGTTTATGATACAGAAACAAATTTCGGGGAATGTTTTTCTTTTTTGTTTGGCTGATTAAAATGTACAGAAGCAGGGTGTAACAAGTTTTATAAGCAGATAGAGGCATGGCGGAGCAAGGATCAAAGAATGTGCGGTCACGTGCAGGCCATTTCAGATAATACGGGTTGAAGATAGGGGCGCTTAAGTTTTTTGTCATTGTCTTTTCGGAAATTATATTGTCACAGCACTACAGTAATCATGTGCGAAGTTATGGGAGTTAGGGGAAAGATCGTGCTTGGAAAATGGATGATCTGAGCCTGTAGCGACGTGCCGCCAGTGTGAGATCGCTTTCTCAAGGAGTTTCTATTACACCTACAACGGCTGCAAGCTACAACCCATTGGGTTTTGAATATTAGACTTAAAGTAAGGAACAACAAGAAACTGAGTGTTTCTTAACCTCCAACGTAAAAAGAGGGGTGTTATAATAAGTTCAACAAAGAATGAAGCTTCCTACTACAGGTAGATAAAATGTTGTAGGGGAGCGCGTCTCCGTGGATTAAAACCACTATGGAACTAAAACATAATAAAGATATCATGTTTGCGTTCTTCTTCCAAGCGGAAGCGCGCAAAAAATCGTGTAACCCAAAGAACATAACTAGTTTAACCTACAAGTGTGTCCGTGGCACTGTATCTCCCAAACGGAAAGACCGATTGAACGTGGTTATTTCCAAAAAACACTATTTTATTCGGGATGGTTCTTAGCTAGATTTCATATAAACGGTTGGGCCGAAATATTAAGGTCTGAAAATAGGGGTCGCCATTATTTCTTTATTAACTTGAAAACCTAAGTAGTTATTATTCATTTAGCTCGTTTTCAGCTACAATTGGATTGTTTTTTTTATTGTAGTTTGACCCCGAGGGGTTCGGCGAGATCCCGTGGCCGGATTTCATCCAGACCCTGCAGAACCCCGACTTCAAGGCACAATTACCGCCTCACAAGCAAGAGGTAAGTAATTTTAATTACCCGTAATAATCACTTGTATTTAAAATTAACACTTCAATTTATTTACTGCATCCGTATTTTTTTGGAAATACGTCATGAAAAATATAAACGTCCAAGGAGTTTATATTAATTCTATTATTTTTTTATCTATATAATAAAAATGAATCGCTGAATGTGTTGCTAAGCGCAAAACTCGAGAGCAGCTGAGCCGATTTCGCTAATTCTTCTTTTATTGTATTTGTTACTCTCAGGAGAAGGTTCTTATGAAAGAAGAAAACTGAAAAATCCATCGGGAAAGTCATAAATTTGCAGCGGGGCGAAGCCGCTGGCGGGCCGCTAGTTTCTAATAAATGTTAATAAAACAAATATTTTACGAAAGGACGATGGGTAAAAATGTCCCCACCCACCAACAGTGATGAAACATGTGCCAGTTTATAGATCTTGGCAATATGATGTATTTTTTCTATGGCGACGATCACCATATATATGGGGTTTTCTTGAAAAATCATAATCTTATCGTATGGAACTATGGAATTTGTTTGAAAATGAACACGTATGTAGATGATTTGCCTTGCCAGGCCCTTTGTTTTCATTAAAAAATTCCCATTGATTTTGCTACGAAGATAAGTATTTTGTCTTTTATTGGGCCCTAATGAACATATAGACCTGCAGCCCGTTACTGTTGGAGGGGGGGGACAGGTCCATACAAAATTGCCCATCACCCTTTACGAATTTATGCAAAATTTGAACCGAACCAACTGAATGGACAGGTTGTATGTCTGTGTCAATTGAAATGAATAAATAAATATAAATATCAAGGGAAAAATAACGTTAACTATACAATAACATGTCCATGTGAAAATAGATCCCCAGATAACGGTACTGACAGTTTTTTTTAACTCTATCACTTCTCATACTCTATATTTTTATATGGGATTGGCATTGGATATATCGGGACCAAGTATGCCTGCTTCCTACAATATAAGTTTACATAATTATATGATAGGTATACAGAGCGGGCTAATATCCGCAATTCGCGCGACGACTTAGTTTATCTTCCTTTTTGCGAGCTGGGTGGATGGAACTACCCATCCCACCACGCCAGTTCCATCAGGAAGCCTAATATTGCTTAGTACCTATAATATTTGGCATACAAAAAAAATTAAATACCCGGCTGCGCGACGCAGAGGAGGGTAATGTGTTTCACAGCCTCTTATGTATGTTTGTTCCTTTGTGGCGTTCTAATTTATCGGGTACCTGAGAGACGGTAATATAACTAATAATAAAAGGTAATGGGAAGTGTTCCTTTTCAGATTCTGCTGGACAAAGCGCAGAACGCAACGAGCGACTCAATAACGTTTCAGGAGTTCGTCAATGTGGTATGTACTTTATGCTTGTTTTATTGTTCCCAAATAACCAATTATTACACGCGTCGATACGTACATATAACCGTGCTTTCACATAAGCAGTCGAAGGAGCCATAAAGGCAGCAAGTCGTTGGTGTAGTTTATATGCGATATAATAAGCGGAGATTGTGATCCTATAAATAAAGACAGGCATTTATTATGGAATCAGTGTGTTTGTATGTGTGGTGCGGCGGCGCGGGCGTCCTTTACGCAGTGGGTTAGGTTATGTCCCACTGCGCCGCCTCCCACCGTACAAGACAACTAAATTAAGATGCAACGCCGATTACGCCCGACGCGCGCGCGTCCGACCACAAACCCTAGTCCCTAAAAACATTTAAACACGAATAAAGTCGCTTAAACTCCACCTTGGACGTGACAAGGAAACCCAAACGCAAACGCACAAGTTAAACCAAAACGAAACTCTCGTAACCGAGACCCTGCCCTTATCTGGTTCTTATTGTCGCCTCTCAGAGACGATAAGGTCCGGCACGATTTATTACGTGGACATTTTATTTTTGTACCGTAAAATATATATTATCTTAAATGCGTATTAACACTGAGCACCGTCGTTTATTAAAAACGATATGCTCTATTTTGTTTTGGGTTTTGATAAGGACTTAATTTTATGATAAGTATCCCTGATTGAATTTATTTATTCTTTGCGACGTTCATTTACAATTCACTGCATGTACTTGAATAATCACATGCTATGTAAGACTGCAGCTATTTTAATATATAATTATGTATGTTTTCTTTTATATTAATAGTAAATCAATTTGTTTGTTAGGCTTTTTCTGTATACGCAAGTTAACAATATCAATTTTATTAAAATAAAATATGTCGCTCAGCAAAAGGGAAGAAGGGAGATGTTTTCGCAAGGATGTATTTTTAGCCTTGAAGCTTGAAACAAAACGAAACATCTACAGAGTTCTTTATAAACTCCTAATATAAACGCGTATAAATCACTGATATCGGTCCTTTATTTTTATCGTCATATCGACCTTCGTCGCATTCAAAATAAGAAAAATAATAAAGTAAATAAAGTTAATCAAAATTTATGAGCTGTTTAAAATAATTAGACGATCATTAACCCTCATATATTAGTTTAATGCACGGTCACGTCAAACACGAGCATACCCTTCATTAATAATCCCCGAGATGTATATTTTTACAGCATTTGCATAAAAGAATCTTAAGAAGCACTTCGCCTGGCGACCTAATGTGGGTCATGAGTTATGGCCGCGTCCTTCGCTTTTATTAATTAAGTTATTAAATGTCTACTTAAAGCGTCAAATTACATTTATTATCCAGCTATTTTAAAATGTTTATTTAAGTCGCATATGAAGACATCATTGTTTACATTTAACTTTGTATCGTTGTATTTGTACGTTAACATTCCAATTAATGTTTAAATATTAAGAAACTAGGTAAGGTACCTTAGTTAATACATGAACAGGTATTTTAAACTTGGTCTAGGCACAGAATAAGTAATAGTACAAGAATGGTCTAGGTCGGACATGTGCGGACAGTAAACCAAAAATAAAAACAGCACACGTCGGCAGTAGCGACAACAAAGTTAAAAGCAAGGTAGGTACAATAGGGACGCATCGTCACCATCACACAATAGGTATTTAATCCTTCGACCTAAAAGCGTTTTGCGTACAATTGTATGGATTGTCGTAAATCAAAATTAAATTCGATGTATAAGAGACAAGGGACAGCGGTCGTGGGCGTCCGTGACGCGGCATTCTTATGCTAATCCGCACCACATTCGAACGGGGTGGGCCAAATTGTTATTTATACTGTCACCTCGCGCCTTTTTATATGGCCAAAGTACTGGCTGACTGCATTGGATACCCAACGAAGCTTCGGTAACTATATAGACACTTAAAATACATACATTGCGGCTTTGTCTTAAAATATGTTTCTGTCAACGACTTAATTTTGAAGACAAGCTTACCTAGCTTGTCTTCAACCGACGATTATACTTCTTTTGAAGTCACTGACTGCTAACGAGTTGAAAGTCGGTGGGCCTTCGTTTTAGGCAATTTGAGATCCTGTTGCCAAACCCCGATTCCTTCATCAGATCAGCTATAAAATTTGTTATTATAGTGTCTATACCGGGAACTGGTCAAAATTTACTTACAAGATTGAAACCAAACAAACATACTGACCACAAAAAACTCACTCGTTAAGTTATTAATATTACCTACACCATTCCATTGCGTAAAACTGTGATGAAGTTTTTGGTCTTCATATAGGTACTTTCTTATCTATTTAAACAACGCCCTTTCGTATGAAGAGTTTCTCCGGATACTCCGGATTTTTGCTGCATATCTCATACTCTGCAAAAATCGAAAAATTATTAATAATCTCGAATATGTTTCGAACAGTGCTATAAGTTTCGTTAGCCATGATTTGGTAAGTGCATGACAAACCGGGTGGTCGGATCTGCATTCATATTTTTTGTTTCATTTAGGCTATTCCGAACTACACTGCTCAAGCTAAATACATAAATACATGGGGCTGTTTGCTTTGCCATTAGAAACCCATTTCTCATTTTCTAAGTGGAGCGCGAGCGATTGTGCAGTCCGTCAGGAAAAACATTGTCATGTATTTGTTATAAAATACATTTTACCAAAGAACTCGTTCGTAGGCAATGATTGATGAGAAGGGAATGACTGGAAAAGAACAGAAGCTTTTACGTACTACAGAACATTTGGCTGGGAAAGCAATTTCCTTACAGGAAATTGGCTTTCTCCATTATGCTGATTTGGCACCGAAACATTTCGTTTAACTTATTAGCTTAGGTTAAACGTTTTATTTAGCCTATCGGATTAAATCGTAGTTACGTTTAAAGGATTAATCGACTTTTGGAAACTAAAGATTTTTAATACAGAAATGGTAAAATTTGCTCGTTTTCCTGAGGGCGTAGCCAAGATGCAAAAGCTACAGTACGAGTAACGTTTTTCTTTTGTATCACTCAAAATGTATGGGATGACATTCTCGTGCGCTACAATAAACCACGAGGTCAACTGTCATTCCAAAGACTTTGAGCGATATAAAAGAAAAAGGTTAGGAGCGTTTGCATCCATTGGCTATAGGGCCTCTGGTGATGTAAGGAAGGAAGTAATACTAGCACTAGTTGATTTTTCAAGAACTGAGTCTTGATGTGGAGATCTCATACAATCTGATCCCTCGGAGTTTGCAGTCGTAAGATTGTAGTTTTGTGAATGCAATGTGTTACCACCTTAGAGCTACTTTTTTTCGTATATCACCAAAAGTAATATTTTTTTATGTTTAAGCAATTTCTACGTTTCTAACTTATTATAATGTTTATAAATATTTCTTCCATAACATATCAAATTTTGCAACCCCGTTTCCTCTCTTTATTAGTTGAATTTAGAGAAATCCCTTCTTTGACGACGCTTGCTATCTTTAGTGGTGGGAGCGGGGCGATGATGAGTAAGTAAGTCAAGACACTGCCTTAAATATTAAAAAAGATAAATAAATAAGTATATAAATTTAATGCTACTAACAACTAACCTATGGAAAAAAATCATTTAAAAAAAACGTGGTATAAAGGTTATTTTGTTCAGTTGTGTTTTTACTAGGTACTAAGGATATTTTATTTTATTTAAACCTTTGATATTTTAGAGGCCTCCGAAAAGCGTTTAAAAAAAATATCGCCTAATTTGATAATTTCTAAGTTACACATACATAACGCCTCACGTCTTCATTCCCAGAGTGGGGTAGGCAGAGATACAGAAATACCAACAACTCTAAACAGACTTGTTGATAATTCTGTAACCACACAACCACATTTTGCACAATCAGGCCAAGAAGTTTACTAGTGTATTAGTGACAGGTTGCAAGCCCATCGCCTAACAATACTACAAGCCCTTATTCCCTGAGTCGCCTCTTACGACATCCACGGGAAGACATGGAGTGGCACTATTCTAACCCGGCAACCACACAGGCGAAAAACGGGTAATTTCTAAGTTGTTTTATTTATTATCAAGAATTCCAGAAACAAGTATAGGTTTGTAGTTTAATTTCTGACTTTAAGTTATTAGTGTTATTACACACAGTTTCAAGTGACCAGCTCAATATGGTGTTTTTAACGCAAATTTAAAGTCAGTACGAGTATAATGCGAGGAGAAACAAACAGATAACAGACCCACAGACTCGAACTCTAAAAACCGGCCAAGTGCGAGTCGGACTCGCGCACGAAGGGTTCCGTACCTTTATCTATACAACATTAGACACTATATTAGTTTACCTGTTGCCGCTATTAATATCGAGCAAAAATCGGCAAAACAATCATGCGTGTTGTATGGGAGCCCCATATAATTAATTTATTCTGTTTTTAGTATTTGTTGTTATAGCGGCAACAGAAATACATCATCTGTGAAAATGTCAACTATCTAGCTGTCACGGTTCATGAGATAGGTACAGCCTGGTGACAGACAGACAGTGGAGTCTTAGTAATAGGGACCCGTTTTTAGGGTTGTGTAGTCCACCCTACCCTTTGGGTACGGAACCCTTAAAATGGTTGAATCGTGTTCTGCTGCGTCCCCTATAGTGTTTTTGAGTTCATACCTCTTAATGTACATCATTTTCCTTCTATGATTTTATTAGATACTGTATAGGTACTGTATACAACGTGTTACAAAATAATCCGTAAAAAAGAAACTACGAAAGTAGTGTCAACTCTAGTATACTGTATACCTAAGATACTGAACTGACGTTATTTAATAAGGGTTGACACTACTTTTGTAATTTATTTTTTACGGATTATTTTGTAACGCACGTTGTATATTTAATAACTCCGCTTTAAGCAAGTACAGATAGTCCCAGCTCTGGTGTTTGCCCGGTAGACCGGCGGCGGAATGCTCCGGTGACCCCGAGTGGCAGCAGCTAAGTCATTACCTGTCTCGGGCACAAAAAAACCTCTGACCGTCGCCGCAGACCCTTAATCAATTTATGGGGCGCTAACTGGAACACGAAAAATGTATTAAAGCGCTGTGGGAACGACCCAGACCCCACCATAATACTAATATTAATGTGTTATTTTGAACGCATACAACAATATTTAATTCGAACCTCCGACCACAATCGATAGAAATAAACTTTCCCATCCATCAACGCAGCGCGACATCTCGCCTAACGCGACGACTTTACACTTTTACATCGCGTTGGAAACTCAGTATTGTTCACAAAAACAATTACTTAATAAAACACACCTCAATCAAAATTAATTGCTTTCCGCATTAATCTCTTTATCTTCTCTCGACTACAAAACAACGTGTCCGGCCGTTCTCCAAGGTAATGGAAGCAATCATTCCAGATAACATCCCTCTAATGTGAGAAAAGGTGGACGTTCGGGTCGGATCGTTAATTTAATTTGAAATAATAAAAGTTATATCCATCATTTATCACATCCGACAAATTTATTTTTAAATGTCTTTTTCGTCGTCCTTATCTGTGACTGGCCAGTAGGGTGGGGGAAAAAAAAACGAAGAGGATTGTTTTTTAAATGGGCGTAGGAGTAAGGTGCCGCTGACGCGTCGCGAGGCGTCAGCGGCCACGACGCCGCCGCGGCCCCCTCGGACGCGAAATACCTGTCACCTCCAATAATTAGCGTCGAGAACTTATCTCCGAAGCTGTCACGATGGGTAATTCCATAACTCATCCATATTAATCGTTCTAAATTACGAACCAAAATTAAATTAAGCACCTACGGCACTGGGCCGGAGTGTATTCGTTAGCAGGTCCTGTCGCAGGGCGCATTCCATCGCCGAGTAGGTTTTCATGTTCGGGCGGACTGTCCGTCCGTAACTCACGCGGTATCGGTGCCATCTAAATTGAGATTTTATTGACGATTACTGTTCTAGCGACGATATCGTTGCGATCTTGGCGCCAGAACCCGCCGTGTCCTCTTTGATCCCACCCTTGATGAAATGGAGTTAAATGTTAAAACAAAAACCTTCGCAGGGCACTTTCCGTTTAAGTAATGGAATATTTTGAAAGTCCGAGCTCTGCTGCGGTAGTAAATTACCATTAAACAAATAGCAATTAAAATGATCATGGTCCAGAAATATTTAAACGAGTATTTGTTGACAATGATCAGATCATTAATTTCTATATCGCCTATTGTCTCAGAGGTACAACACAATGCGCGGCATTTTGAAGAGACGCAGACGTTTTTGACTTTTAACCTTTTTTTTCATAGGAATGCCGCTTGCAAAAGTCTTACATACAAAGCGTTGATAGTAACAACTCAATCAGATAATTATTCGAATGAGTGAGTAGTGAAATTTCAAAAGTATTGTTTTAAAACTGTCCTTTTTCAATAACCGCGAGTTTGTTTACAATTTATTTAGACCAGAAATGAAGGATTCATCAGAGAGTTCATCAATTACGTAAAGTATCAATATATATTTTTATTAATTATTTATTTTAAGCCCACAAAAACAGCATCCCTCTGCGGCCTGAAATCCCCGGTGGGATTAATGACTTTGTACTCCTCTGAAGTCAATTGAGCTGTTTCTTGCAGCCGTCTTCTTCACACTAAAGCGGATGACAATGAGAGCATGAGCTAACAGAACGGTCAAGGGGTAATTTCGTATCTGAAGAGATGAGGGGAAGGCTTGGCGTGGCGAATCACCGGCGAGGGTAGGACGCGCGGTAATCGCCACACTTTTTCCTAGGACCACACCGGAGCAAATTTACAGCAATTTCACGCGCGGCAAACTCACACGCACCTGCCCTTTCGACACGTTTGTTTACGTTTTGGTTGAAAGGGTTAATTGTGAAATAACTACTATAACATTTTTTATTAGTAGTAATTAATGGGAACTGTGTGACTTACGCTTTAAAATATTCGTTAACATGTCAACATAATAACTATATTAACTTAATTTGACTTGGAAATTACCCGCTTCCGAGCTTCACTTTTCGAGTATTGAATTTGACTGCTCTAATTTATCATCCACCTAAAAAGATCGTATTTCGTAAAAGTCACGGTACCTAAGAAACATCATTCTAACATCATAAGCTTAGTGTATTAATACTGCTTAAAATGAAATAAGTGATATTACAATAGATAAATCAATGTTAACGACATTCGCATTGTTGAATCGGTGAATGAACCGCTGCGAATATGTGGAGGTGTTGATCGTAAACGCTCCAAAACGGGCCCCTGATGCCATGCCCGGTGACATCACCCGGTAACGAACTGCTCCAAATAGAGTCCCAGCCTCGAACAAGTGGCATTTAAAATAAGAAATGGTCAACCAAAAAGGATAATAAAACATTTCAGCGGTTAAATGAGAACAAGGCTCTTCGGAATGCAGTTATAGGCGAGCTGGTTTGCGTTGTCCAAATGAATAAAATGAATATGAGAGAACAGAAGTTGAGCGGCGAGTATAAATTAGCAGATAATCGGCCGCCATCACCTGTCGTGCCCACGCGCACGCGACGCGCCGCCGATACCTGATTTACTGCGCAATCTGTTGCTATGATATTGAAAGCACGTGTTGCTATCTGCCATCGGCGTTAAAATAAATAAACTTCCTGATTATGCGCGTAAGGAAGTTTTCAAGGGTCGGTCGTTACGATGCTTTCTAATCAGTATTTACAAAACTGTATCCTGTACGTTGTCGGGGCGGCACGCGCCGTGAAATCGTTCCCGCTCCCGATGGAGATAAGGCGAGGTGATGCCAGACGCCTCACGGACTAAATATTTACAGTGCGACTGCGAGGAAACATAAATAGCGTACGTCCGACAGTATTCGTTAGCGCTGTTAATTGGATTCGTCATGCGGCCCGGGGCGAGGCGCCCGCCGCTGGCCGGGCCGTTCTTCTGGGCAGTGCATGGCACCATAGCCGCGCTTAAGTTCGTTGTGGTTCCAAGTATGTATCTAATATTCATTTTCTTCATAGTCCATGTTACGAACTAACTAAGCAACGGAAACGCAGGATAATGACAGGCAAGAAAAATAAATGGGAAAGTAACGATGAGAATGCGCACAAGCGCGAATTACCATGGGCATGCACGGGAGTGCTCAGCGCAGGTCCCGCCCCTAATGCCGGCTGCGCTCATTTGACGTCCAGATAATAACACCGTGTGGCACAAGTGGCAATTAACGGCGGCGTTCTCAGGGAGCTGCCAATTAATAGACGCACTGGAATCGAACCTCCGACCCTCGAGTTCGAGGTACAACTTTGCGCTACAAATAATAGGCAATAAGGAACGGAAAACAGTTATTACACGCACACTAACTTCCACAATGCTCAATGCTCAATTACATCGATAAATATGTAGGCATTCGCTCAAAACTTTTATTAATAAGGAAATTCATTAAAGAGAAAGCGGTTAATCTCTTTGAATTAATCAGTTTTTTTTAGGTTATTGTTATAAAATGGTTTCGGAGTGGTATAATTTCACGGTGGATGGCTCGGGCAATTAGTCACCGGGACGTGAGTGAGATGTGATAGGGATCGGGAGCTGCGCCTGCGCGGCCACCGCGACGGCTTCTCACGGCAGCGCTGGCTGCGGTGGGCGGCGCCGCCTAACATAACTGAATTTAATTGTCTTACATATTTACATTTGTTAGTAATTTAGCCAAACGCATCGTCTAATAATACAGCGTTTACCCGCAATTCGTGGTTGCTATTCATTCAAGAACTATTTTCTGGACTATAAACTATTCTGTAGCTAATTTCATTTTGATCAAGAGCAAGTGTAACGTTACGTTCTACCAATAGAAAATATAATGATTTTTACATAATATCTGAGTTAAATACCAGCATTTCGCAACAGGACACCACTTTTGCAGGAGCTCTATCCTACTCGGGAAAATCATATTGCTTTTGACATTTCATTGTATTGTCAACGTTACGACAACTTTCATTCACTTAAAACTACGCAACGGAATTTTATGTGTTTTTTTAATAGAAAGAGTGATTCAGGAGGAAGGTTTATAAATATAAATAATACTTTAACCTGGAGCGAAGTGAGGGAGGGTCGCTAGTAAATAGATAAAAACTAAGGCTACCTTTATGACGAACTACGGAAGACTGTAAGTGGATGTCTAAAACATACATAAACCCTTTGCTCTGCCTAAACCAAATTGATAGCTTACTAGGTTCGCAGAATTGGTTTAGCGGTTGATAAGAAACGTAAATAAAAACATAGCCGGTGTCCGCGCCCCCGACGTGCGTGTTTGAGCAGTGCGTTAGCGTGCGCCCGCGCCGCCCTCGCGCTTTCTCACGCCCACGACGCCGCCACGCTTGCCTTTCTTCTTTATTGCTCACTATTCACTATATTATTGCTTTGTTCTAAATATATATTATGAATCACCTTCACACAACCCAAGCTGAAGAATCCCTACAACTTTAAAGCTTACTTCTTCACCATATACATTTACATGTACTCGTACTTCACTTTGCTTCTAGATCGACATTCCTGTATTTATATGGTATTCACACTTCCCTTATTTCCCCTTTGCCTTTTGCATCGGAACTAAGCGCATTTCCTCGCCACACAAGAAGTCCATTCTACTTTACCGAGAAACCGTCGGAAATAACACACAGACGGCCGGACATAATACTTATTTGTGAGTAACCACAAACTGTTTACCTTACATTAGTCGCGCTACAGAAATAGGTGTCCTTTGTCGCGCATGCACAAATGGATTTGTAAAGGATTCAGCGCTAAATACCGCTCGAAAGCGTAAGCCGCTAACATTAAGACCGTTTGAATTCTATTCAGATTGAAGAATTTATCTACCGCTTTATAATCGTATAAAAGGTACGACTTCGGGGAGGTCACGTTTTGACGACTTCTTTAGTAGGTATTCAATACCATAAACGTAAATTGGAATAAAAACTAAACGTCCTGAAATAATCACTGTAGTGATAGTCAGTTATACCTGTGGTAATACGAACTAAATTACTGCAGAGACCATAAGAGTAAGTAAGCCTTCTGAGTGTAAGTACTTATACGTTAAAATCCCAAGCCGTTAGGCGAGGGCTTTTATACCAACTTACACACGAGTCCAGGGGGGTGATTCTGTCAACACAGCGCTGCGTCGATCTCAAAGATGAAGTTTTATCTGGCAAGTTTAAGAAGTCCCGTCGGAGCGTACAAAACACATTTTAGCGCGTGCCTTCTCAATTAGGCAGCAGGCAGGTGAGTCGAGTTCAGTGTCGTATAATGCTGCCTAATAAAGAAGGCACACGCTAAAATGTGTTTTGTACGCTCCGAGAGTATCACCCCCAGGATGGCTCATAATGGTCGAAGCATGTATAGTGCTTTTCTCAAAAATAAAACAAGTAAGAAGATGTTTAAAAAAAGTTTAATTAATAAGTTAATGTACTTTTTGTAAATTTACCTAAGTACATTTCTACAAAAACATCGATAAACTATTTTTTTTCCTGGGTTTTTTCATAGCATTCCTACTTCCTGGCAACACTGACCTCTTTCGTGACAATTTCTTAATAAGGTTCCCTACCCGAAGGGTCCAAGCAGAACCCTATTGCTGTCACTCACTTCTCCGTCTAGGCGTCTGTCCGTTCGTCACACAGGTTTTACAGCCAAACGGTTGAAGCTGCAGTCTTTAAAGTTTCACAATAGGCTTTGCTGCTGACCCAAAGCCATACATACCATTTACGCGGAAAAAGGAGATACCTACTGTATTTTTTGTTTAAAAAAATATTGGAATAGAGGACTTTTGACCAATGAACTTGAAAATTGGTGATAATGTTTATTATTACGTATGTTTTACTGAGAAATACCAAAATCTGATTTATCACATTTGTGCGAAGTCTGACACGACGTGCACTTGGCCGGTTTTAGTATCAAACTGACAACCTCTGTAGACTGTAATGTTCAGTTTTCATGTAAGATAAAAATGTACTACAAATATGGGTATTTTAGTTATAAAGCGAATGAAATTGTTTATAATAATAGTTCTTTTCGCAAAAAACCTGAAATACCTTTTAAATTTTTATTCAATATTTATTTCACGAAAAAACAAAGAGTACCAATCGACCCAATGCATCTAGTCCTAAACTAAGCTCTAGGTTGTAGTATGGATGGATACACTAACTTATACAGAAAAATACATACTTAAATACATAGAATACATCCAAACTCAGGAGAAAATAATCACGCTCATTATTACACTACACGCCTTTTGAACCCGGGAACGCTAGCTCATAGGCAGGGGTCACTACCAACTAGCCTAACGTGACGTCGTGGCCTACGGTATCTGCCTGGAGCGACCTTTATCAGACTAGGGCCCGCTGCGGCTAATGAGCCTTAGAAATAGCATGTGTTAAAATGGGACATCCTTATCGGCACCTAATTATTCTCATGCGGATGATAACTTGACATCACGTCTCCACGTCGTCTCGTGCGCCCATGTGGGTAGACAATAGGTTACGTTGGCGTGGGTTGACGCCAAAACCGCGGCCTACGCGGTCAGCCGCCATGACCCCAGCTTTATGTCACAGGTCCTTCATCCCGTCTTCCAAAAAGCGGTATTTCCATGATCAAGTTACCTATTGCATATAACTCATTCACTGCCACGTTACAAAATTTACAAAGGAAATGGAGGCTATGTCGAGTTCATGACTCCAATGTGCTATTACTGCATAGTACAGAGTGATCTTTGTTGGCTATCAATTATTAAAGAGTGCACTTCTACATAGTTCCCTGTTCCTTCCTTTATCCCGTTTAAATACTAAGTGTCTGTATATTTCCAACGCTGTCTATTGAGCTATTGGAACGTTAAATTGGATTGATGAAGTCTAACTTCTTAAATTTAAAGTCGGTTTGTTGAATGTTATGCCTAATTTCCTCTATATTTATATTTTGGAGCTTGTAACTATTGACTATATAACATCATAACATCATTAATGGTTGTTGATGTAAAATTAAGATGGCAGCTTTCCATAATCGGGCATAGAGTCTTAAATGGAGTTGCCTATTTTGTTAGAATTAATTGAATAATACTCTGTGAATGAATGTTTTTTGCTTAAACATTTTTCTGTAAAGCGGTTGTTACGCATCTGCAGGGTTCTTTCGGTGTGTTTTTTAGAAAGCATTATGTTTTAACTAGAAGTAGGTGAGGAGAAAAGATGTACGAGAGCAATATAGGTCAATTGAAAAGGAAAATGAGCTAATTTACTCGTAGCTGTAGCAATATTAGACACCCGGTTTGCATTTTCATAACCATTAGTAAAATGTCTTTCAAAATTTTATATTAATTTGAAACAAACTACATAAGAAACACTACCAAGACCCACCCTCCAGCTTCACCTCCTGCTTTATTTTTAGAGTAAGCATTATAGCATTATTTTACTACTAATCAATCGTTTATTCTTTACTATTAGACAAACCTCCAGTAACTCACACAGAACCCTAAAACAACTTTTATTACCGCGACAATTTAGGCTTATGATTTAAAAAAACTAATTCTTTATGAGTCTAGACCAGACTATCAGACGCATATGATTATAAAATCGTAGGAGGGCGTTTAGTATTCACGACTCCTCTGTTTTTTTGGATTATGGTTTTAAAATTGGTTTATGGTCGAAGGCACTGAATTGATGACCATTGTTCGTGGCTTCACCACGTGTTAGTGCCAAAAATGGTTTTAATGTCAAATGCAGCTACTATTTATTATTCAGAATACTGCCTTCACACCAAAGGAACCCAAAAAAAGAAGGAAAGTGGTGGTAGGACCCCGTGCAGGGTCCGTCCGGATCGCTACCACCATCTTATCCATTAACCACCCGCCAAGCAACAGTGTTCGCATTGTTCTGTTCCGGTGTGGGGATAAGACAACCGGTGAAATTACTAGCATAGAGGCATTCCATCTTAGTCCTCAGGGTTGGCAACGCATTTGAGGTCTTGGGATTATAGTCTTGAGAATTCAAATGTCTATGGGTCTCAGGTTCCACTTACCATCAGGTGGCCTGAGTGCTAGTGTGCCTTCTCCTTAACATAAAAAAAAAAAAAAACAAAAGAGGCGGCTATCAGATATGTAGTAGTCGAAGCATTATACACTCTATTGTAACCATATTAGATTTAAAATGCTTTTACTATTACTATGCAGTTAGCTGCCTTCTTTGGTATCACGGCAGAATATGTTTAATGACTCAATAATAAGTATAATAACGTGTATTTGCGGTAAAAATAAACCCCTCTAAACAATGAAAATAATTTCGAGGCGGCTTGGAAAAAAAGACAGATTCCTGGACTATGATTGCAAATATATTATAATTTTATTTTGAGTTAAGATATCTCATACATACATACATAAAGTCACGCCTTCATTCCCAGAGTGGGGTAGCCAGAGCTACAGAATTGCCAACAACTCTGAAAAACTTGTTGATAATTCTGTTACCATATTTTGCACAATCAATTAAGATATCCCATTATCTACATATTACCACAGAATAAGTAATAGTACAAGTACAGAAGCGACACTCCGTGACAGCAAACATGAGAATTTAAACCTAAACAGAACGCGTTAACGATAATAAAACAAGTGCACGGCCGGAAGTGACCTTGGTTACATTTCTGCGATCGATAGTGGGGGCGCCCCTAACGAGGCAAAATGCAGCTTAAATCTGCGCCGCGAGAGTATGTATTATTTCGCCCGCCATGAGCTTTACTGACTCCGCCCACTCCGCAGGGCTGGCAGTTACTTGTACTAATTAATACGTTAATACTTATTCCGTGGCAGTTGTAAGAAAACAAATTGCATTAAACTTATTATTAATTGTAGTTTTCTTATGTAGTTTTATTTTTATTCATCCCTAACTGTGCTAATACTGTTGCATTTGGTACACAAACAGGACTATTTTCTTTGTACCTATCTTTTATATTTGTATTTGTTTGTGCAACTGTTAGTGTGTCTAATTGAATAAATAAATTAAATAAATAAATAAATCTAGTTTGTAACTAGAGACGCACTAAGCGAGACAAGCGAGAAAATACAACTTGTGCTACCCGTACTGGAATAGGTAGGTTAATGTTAGTCTAGGAGCTGACGCACGTTAACATTACATCGTACATGAAAAAACGTTAAAAAAAAGTCGGATCGGTGAAATTTCAAAAAAACATTTAATATATTTTTGATTTAAAAACAATAATTATTAATATCTTATAACAATATTTATGTTTCATCAATAACATTTAATCAACATTTGCAACCTGCAATGGAAAGCCTATTAGTCTTATTGCCTGTTTCACAATCGACAAGTAAAGCTTATGTGAGACATACATTTACTCTTTCTTACACTTAAAAATATACAAGGAGAGAGCCAATTTTTAATGGCAGATAAATTTGTCATTGCAATACTTAATAATAAAATTTATATTATAACTATTTGTAACTGTGACTGATTGATTACAAATACAAATGTTGAATTTTTACATATTTTTTTAACTCCTTTTTCATATATTTGATATTTATTATTTATTTATTTATAGTAAAGTAAAAGGTAAAATAAAAATTACAGTTTTTTAACAAAAGTTAATTATAATTTTAATTTTATTGAAAATAGTCACAAAGCGGACCTTCTTAACTTTATCTTATATATTATATAGGTAACTCATTACTAGGGTCATGTTTTAGCGAAAATATCCATCTACATATTGTTATAATAATTACAAGTCTTAAACAAAAAATAAACCGACTTCAATTTCCGTCAACCTCGGGAGTAGGTATACCCTAACAGGGCTAACAAATCAAAAAAATGTTCAAAATCAGAAACTAAAAGAAAAGAAAGAAAGAAAGAAAAACCTAATTTAAACGTTAACTAGTACTTATATATCAAATTAAAAACTAATCTTATATCAGGCTCTTGGACTATGCAACTCGTTTAACATGACAAAA
This sequence comes from Acleris holmiana, assembly GCA_949316455.1. Lineage (NCBI taxonomy): Eukaryota > Metazoa > Arthropoda > Insecta > Lepidoptera > Tortricidae > Acleris > Acleris holmiana. The sequence goes on from OX438770.1 coordinate 12,901,861, forward strand.
TTATAAACTCGAGCACTATTATTACCTATTCCGTTACTCAAGTAAGAAAGTAGGTAACCAGTATATGCTGACCTTGCTTTAGTAGGTAGTCACTATTACTGGGAGATCTACTTACGCGGAACGCTCTTTAAGTAAGGTAGGTAATAGATTTTTGATGCGAATAAGTCAAAAACTGCGAAACTGAGGTAGGTAGTTAATAAAATAAATAGTATTATTCCGCTGTTTTTGTGTCGAGGATTCAAAACTGTAATCATTGTGTCAGTAATTAAGTACAGCTACTCGTAACTACCTACCTCGATCGAAGTTATAATTTATAAAATAATATTAATAATAATCTTACCTTTTGATATCTTTTGGCAGTGTAAATAATAATAGATCGCCATTCCTGTCATTATTTAAGCACCCGTATACATGCTATACAGTACCTTTTGGCTTTTCGAGGAGCCATAGGTACATTTATTTAAACAAAAACTCGAATTATTTTCGCAGCGGCGTACGGGCGGCGCGCTTCAAGACGAGCGCTCGCGTGACACTCAACTGATTAGCCTTGTATAAAAGGCCGCACATTGAGTAGGCAATAGCGCGGAGTGTCACCGGCCTGATATTACACATAATGGAATTTGTCTGTTCTAAAATTGACTATTGATACGCTATTACTTTAGCTTCGAGAGTAAGTAATAAGTACCAACCAGGTACCAAAATATTTTTAATATTAAACCGAATATATTCTGTTGTCGTAAAAATACCAGATATAATAAAGCCTGTTTTATATAAATAAATGTTACCAGGACTTTTATAAATGGCGTTTGTGGTTAACCAGTGTAATTCTAGAAGTGTCAAATTAGTCAAATAAAGTCGGAGGACTGTGCCCCCCGGAGGCTTTGTCGGCACCCCCCGGCGACCGGGCCGAGTGAACACATGAGAATTGACTCACCTTTACAATAACTGTGCAGTATGTAATCTAACCTTATAAATGCTGTAGTTTATACAAGCTTTCAACTGAAGTGCTCATTAGAAATTAGGATTTGAAAATCCTAATGGTGGTTATGGTAATTTGGATGTAAACATGTCATGGTACGTATGCTGCTAAAATTTATTTCGAAGTCCACGCGTCTATATACATACCAAATACCGTATATTTGGTATGTTAAAATATGAGATCTAGATAGGGAAAAAACTTTAGAATTGCTTTTTTTGCTCGCTGCCAATTCTTTTTTATTTATAAACGCTTTTATGATCACTGATTTACCAAGAATTTACAATGCGCCTTCCTATTGGTCGGTTACATCAAAAATAAAGAAAAGGCGTAAAAAACGAGCCAAGTGTCGAGATGCACGTCTTAATAAAGTGGGTCCGCGGCGGTCGGCGCGGCGGTGGCCGCTCGTTTATCACTTGCCTTTGGACAAATAAAAGGCCTCTAGTGTCCAAATTACGTCCTCTCGGCAATTTCCTACCCTTAATTGTATCTCTTTTGGGGATATGCTACTAAATTATAATAGAAAATATTTTAGGGCGGTGTCCGGTGTGATTGCGTTGAATTTGTCACGTGTGTTTATTTTTTACTAGTCGTAGACCAGGGTTGGGCAATATTTGAATTACGTAATGAAAATACGCAATTGCAATACAAATAAGTATTTGGTATTTGTATTTCAGTTGCTTGCTTAAATGTAATTTGTAAGTCGTATTTCACATACCTAATGCCGAGGTATTTTGTAGATAGTATTTCAAATACTTATGGATTCAAAATACATACCTAACACCATAAATACATTTAACCTTCATTTAGCGATCTTACACAGTTTGTGCTCATCAGGGGGGTTATTATGACATAACTATGCATTTCTGTTTACGCTCATAGAAAAGGACAGAGCTATATTACTGCCATAGCTCTGTCCTTTACGCTCACCGTAAAATGAACTGCATGGCTAGGTCATAATAACCCCCGTCTGACAGTACAAATAGCCACGCAATTAACTGCCCATTATAGACGGAAGTGAGAAAATGTAGAAAGAGATGAATATAGATTTTACATAAGAAACTCATGTGCACGACCAAGACAGTTTCTCTCTGTTTATCTTCATTTGTCACTCAGCTGTGTGGACGATTGTACTTACATTGATTTTTTTTTTTCAGTACGTGGAGTCAAACTTGTAAATGATAAACGAGAAATGCTTATGTGGCTTAGAAAGTTTGGATTTATTCTGAATACGTGTATTCTGGAATGAGGGTGTAATTTAATACATTGCCACGTTATCGAGTACCACTCGATATCAAGTTTTAGAATAACAAATTATAGCTATTTCATGTCTCATAGTCTGAAAGTAGGCCATTTGTAGGGTTCCGTAGCCAAATGGCAAAAAATGGAACCCTTATGGATTCGTCATGTCTGTCTGTCTGTCTGTCCGTCCGTATGTCACAGCCACTGTTTTCCGAAACTATAAGAACTATACTGTTGAAACTTGGTAAGTAGATGTATTCTGTGAACCGCATTAAGATTTTCACACAAAAATAGAAAAAAAAACAATAAATTTTGGGGGTTCCCCATACTTAGAACTGAAACTATTTTATTTTTTCATCAAACCCATCTAACCCAACCCATAGGTCTTCAAAAATAATATTGAGCTTTCTAATATATATTTTTTCTAAACTGAATAGTTTACGCGAGAGACACTTCCAAAGTGTTGAAATGTGTCCCCCCCCTGTAACTTTTAAAATAAGAGAATGATAAAACTAAAAAAAATATATGATGTACATTACCATGCAAACTTCCACTGAAAATTAGTTTGAACGAGATCTAGTAATAAGTTTTTTTTTAATACGTCATAAATCGTCTTGCTGCTACGGAACCCTTCATGGCAAGTCCGACTCGCACTTGGCCACTTTTTATCTTTGAAGCGGACCGAAAGTGATGCAATGCATATGAAACCTAGAAAAGAACAGTAACTTGAAAAAAAAACATGTTAATGGACATGTGTAGTAGCAGAAACCTAGCCTCTCTGCATTGCTGAAATCTTATACAGCCACTCTTTGATAAAACTGTACGAGTATTCATTTTACAAGTTTTATCATCAAGTTTTTGATGGTCAACATCCAGTACAGTGCTCAACTCGAGTGAAAGTCACCATTTATTTCATGTGAAATATGTGCCTTTCATCCCTTGATTAACAATATACTATTTTTAGCCAAGACAGGCGGACCGCAAGGTAGCGTTCTTGACCAGTATCAATAAACCCTTAATAAATCCTGAACTAATGAACATAGGAAAGTTAAAACTATATTCTGGATCGGCATAGAAGGAGCTTTTTATCCCTTAATATTTCCGTCAAGTTCTAGGACACCTTTAGGTGATATAAATACATAAATTGCTTTTAAACTACACTTAATAGTAATTCATCCCTTAAATAAAATATACAAAAATTCTAAATTATTACAAGCAAGTGTTCAATGTCAACAGATCTTGGACAGAATGACTAAACGATTATAATATAAAAGGCGACACGTTTCTAATAAAGTCGTCGACGTACAAAAATCAATTCGTCACCGGTCAAGCGATGTGATCTACCGTCGTGAGTGACAGGTGCGCGGGAGTCGACACGCTCCCGATCGGAAGCGATCGATCGATTATGTACGAATAATCGCCGTCGTCACTGAGACATCAAGGTTCGGCTTCGTCACGTTGAAAGGATCTGGAAATCGTGCGGAAGATGATTGGTTACGTACAAGTAAGTTAATGACCGTGTGACCAAACAGTTCTTTTACCCCTACGACCGCCAATTAAGTCTAAAACTAAATGCTTGAATGTTTGACGTATTTAAGGCAAAATAATAGTTAGTTATTATACTAGAATGACCATGACCATTGAGTATAAAACATTATTGGAGATGCGACATAACTCACCGATGACTGTAAGGTTTGTGACTTTTATGAGTCAATTAATTATGTAATGTCCCAAGAGGTCACTATTAAAACGAATAACTTAAGACACTTAGAGAGAGCCGAATTTTTCAGCTATTTGTCTAAAAGTATCTACTCGTACTTACATGGCCTATAATGGATCTCGTTATAATGAAGTTCAAAAAATAGCCCATTAAAAGTCATTTATACTCCATCAGTCTCCAAAGTAATCGAGAAAAGCTTTTATGAATTTTGCAATAAACGGTTAAGTTATGCAGCATAGTCTATCTATAGTCAGATACCTTTTTTTATTACCAAGTAGCATTGTGACGACAAATATATTATGTCTGACGGAAAGAGTAAATAAAGTTCTTGAATAAAACAACTTATTCACTACGGTATATCAGCATGCAATGCGAAAGCTCTCACCTCGCTTATTATAAATCACAAAATCACAGGAAGGTGGCACAAGTAGTGAGGAGATGTTTTATTCTACTGCTATCGATACTTAATGAGCCCTCTAGAATATTGATGACTGTAATTTGTTATTTGCTTTCAGACTTTGAAAATAGGATTCAGTGTGAATGGAGTTGGTATGAAATGTTACATTTGCTGGCTTAGTCAATAAGGACCACACTAACTAGCCATCGCAATATATTACTGCACAACTCAATCTGCCGCTGGGTTAAAGGTACACAGGAAAATTTTATTATTGGTTGTTTTTATTTGTAATTACCTAAGTATCAAGTTAAAGAACTTGATAAATTATGTTTCAAAACGCACATTCTCGATGATATGAAGGGAGACTCGAAGAAGTCAGCAGTAATTTAATGTGTAAAATTATATCGACGATTTTTATTTATATATTTTATAATCTATGTCTAAGTGGCTATGCCTATGCACCATAGCTAGTGTTGGGAATAATATCGACAATCCTCACACCTCCGCCTGCCGTAAGCCCCATTTATAATTTATAATAAGTTAATTTTTGACAGGGCCCTTAAACCGATTACCACTAACAAGGTGGTCCACAGCGGCGTCCGCATCTTGATCCCGTGTTTTAATGATACACGTTATAAGGTCATCGAGATCGCCACCTTCTTTATTTAACAATGGGCTTAAAAGGATATGGTTTTCGTATGTTTTTGATCTGCCGCCTGGATTTTGCAAATTATTTGCGCTATTTTTAAGCCATCACCGGGACACTTAAAAAAGCAACACAAGACAGACAAGTGTTCCTTTGTTCGCGGTACGGTACGTACGGTAAGTACGTCCCTCCTGTAAGCATGTTGGGTCGTTGATTGCCATTTAGATGTTAGCAGAGTATCACCGGTGCTATTCCCGTCTTGTCCCGGGATAGCGCTTCTGGGAATGCAGCGGAAGTCCCGGCGGAGTCCCGCGAGCCGCCTCCTTATTAATGGCCTGTTTAGACGGGCTCCTTTGTTACTCGCTGCGCACGTCCTGCCACTTCATACTTAATCTTTTCACAAGTACATGGAAACTAGCTCCTCATCCAACGCTTCGTATGTATTAACTTAAACGTGTTGACTTCTTTCTAGTCGAGCGGTGAAACGAATGTAATTCAATAACTTCCTTTTACAAAACAATAGCGTTAAGGTGTGCTTCGCGATCCTTATTCTCAGTTTCGTCTAGTTTAAATTGACGTATCCTGTTGTCCGATTTCCTGGCGTTAATCTCGTGTATCGCGTGTTTAAATTAGTCACATGCGTCTCGACTTCTTCTTTGATGTTTTTAGTGATCCAATGTGTTTTGAACGGGGTATTTTCAAGATTTACATCGATACTGTTCCGATGGTTTGTTTGTAAGTATTCTTTCTGTCTTTATTTGGTTACAAAAATACTTGAAACGAAATCACCGCTCGTGCGTGATTAATGCTGTGAGTCAATTTCTGCAAATTAAGACAACTTTGTACAAGGTCGAGTAATGATCTCGTATTTTGTGGAATTTATCCTTCCCATGTGTTCATTTTATGGCATGAGAAAGGCAATCCGCGTGAAACGTCACCAATAGTAAGAGAGGTCTTACCCATGAATAGTTGCCAAATCTTAGAAATAAGAGAGCGGGAGAGAGGTGATAGCGGATCCTGCACAATGCCCTGTCTTCGTAAAAAAAATGTGTTAGCTACATAATACAGCTACACCTAAATATAAATATGATACATCAGAAACATACATAAACATTTAAGGAAATCATCCTCTTCACCCTGCCGTGTAATATAATTTAAGTTTCTACGTTTATACAAAATTCTAAGTTGTAGAGTTTAAACTTTTGGTAATGTCTGCCTGGCTATCTTTGAAATTAGTCGTACATATCTAGTAAACATACTCGTAGTATAGTTACAGTAACAAGATGGCGGAACACCGTAGTGGTAACATGATAACCGCCGCGCAAGTGCCGGCGCGTGCGACGCCGGCGCCGGCGCCGCAATCACGATCATGCGCACTCACCCACGTGCTTCCGATATTGGGGTTACGTCGGAGCAGATACTTACATGTAGTGATGTCGCGGTATTCCTTGATAGAGATCGATACTTTAGAAATACACGTATTCGTGTTTTTATAGGTAAGTCATCAACCAGCTACAATTTATGGGAAAATTATGAGTTACTTTGTGCGTTTGGTTTAGTTTAATTTTACGCAACATCTTATGTTGCGTAAAATTAAACTAGCGTATTACTGCACTGAATCTGGTTCATTAATTATCTTCTTAGTTGATTGGCTACATAAATTAACTACGGGCTTTTATCATGCAAATGCGATAATATTTGATGAAAATTATATTATAAAACATCCATATGTTCACTAACGATGATGGCGTACTAACTTTATCGAGTTTCAATAACCGTAGGTAGTATTGCATCGTCAATCCCTAGTTCGTCGCATCGGTACCAGTGGTGCAAAGTGCATACGTGCCCGACCGTCCCTGTGAACCGGCGTCGTTGGGGGCCTGTTGGCAATTATCTGAACCAACGCGGCAACTTGTACGCGTGTTATGGAAGACGTTCCTTGGTACTCTAGCGCTGTTCTCCTTTAGTTCTCACACCGTAACTGCTTGGTGGGAAATAGGGTCTACCATCGTTTTGATTGTTGGTACCAACTCTTGGCCTTGTAGATGAACCAGGAGAGCTGATCTGGTTTGCTATTAATTATATGCTAAGGTATACCTAAGATCATACACAGGAAGGTTTGGCATCCATACATCATTGTACAATTTTATTTCAACACAACAAATGTACATCATAACATATCATAAAATACAAATATTAACTAAAATAAAAATAAATTAAAACAATATATATATATATATATGTCATTGTTGTGTTGGAGCGTCTTTTGATTGTAACACCGACATGACATATTAATATTAAGTTTTTTTTTCCTATTTCGAACTGTCTTTTTATGGAATAAATGATCTAAGAAAGTTCACAGTGGATTTTATCACAGTCGTGCCTATAATAATGGAAACAACGTCAAAACAAAGAGCATAAGTCTCTAAACTAATTTAACTATTATGCTCAAACAACACGTGGGTCCTACAAATAAATAAAACAAATAGTAAATTTCATTTATTTTCGATGCGTTGCTTACCGCAGCCGAGTAGAGTAGATGATTGCTCAATTACCTGGACCTCCTTAGTAGAAGCATTAACAGCAATCTCGAATTTGACCATATTTTCAACTTTACGACAGTGAAAATAAATGCTTTTATTGTATTGTTGTTTCGATAATCTCAGTCGGCTTTACACAAAAGGTGGCTTCGAGTCCGCGCCTTGTCATTAGGGCACAATCAAACATTATGTTTAGGGATCGCCGACAGCTTAACCGGGGTTTTTCATCCATTTCATAATTCGTTATTTGGGATTATAGGGAGCGTGCCGCGTCGCGGGACAAAGTAAACATTAGCACGCTGCCACTGCGCCGGCGGCGGCGATCGACAAATGACGAGCGCCGCCGCGGCCGCAGCGCGCAGCGCCGCTAGTGCCGCTACCCGCTCGGAAATAACCACCGCGCCATCTGTATGAATGAATGTTAAACCATCGTAACTACTTGTGTATATTTAACTAGTGGTCTAATTTCAAAATTAATCATTTTGTAATTTAGGACCCATTTACTAAGGCCATATGTCAGTCAGACGAGGTATTTTTATAATGCGAAAGAGTACTTTAATCAGAACAACAGGGGGCAATGAACTTTCACCTAGATCAAGTCTTTTTTAAATACACACGTATGAAATGTTAATTTATTTCTTTGCTCTTTTATATTTAGTACGCTTGCGCTGAAAAAGAGATGTCGAAATGTCGTCATAAACGCTATGCACATTTAGGTTTTACATTTTAAACAAGTAACATTGATTGCTACGAGTGTTACTGGCTTACCCGCTAACTGCAGTCAAGCAGCAGTGTTTCCACTGTTGTTTTCCGGTGTAGGAGTACATTACATTTAGTTCTTAGAGATTGCAAATCCATGAGCCTTACGTAAGCACGTTTGCCTTCATCGACAAGTCATAAAAAAATATCATAATGAATAAAAACACTCTTAAAGAAAACATTACGAGATACTCTAGAGAGCAATGTCTAGGTCTATTCTAGGGCTATAGCTATAGGTTCGGAATCTGTCACCACCTAGCAGTCGGCATTGCGACAATGCCCGTAGTTAGTGCGTGTGAGTAGTTTACAGTTTTACGGTAAAATACGGTAAATGATAATGCTACTAGTTAGTTCCGCCACATGCCACGTCCACTCGCCGCTCCGTTTCACGTAACGTCACGGTTGACGACACTACATCTGTTTGTTTCCCTTTTATATACTTGTCTTGTTATTTTATTAACTAACGTAAAATTAATTACTAAAAAACCGGACTGTTTGCAAAATGACGTAGTCCCAAACTTATATGAGTCTTGATTGTTTGTTAGATCAAACAAAAAATCAAGACTCCTAAATACATATATGCCCAAACTAATAATTGAGCCCGGAAGTTCTAGCTTCGTAAGATACGAGAAGACGTAGATATGAGATGTCTTGTCTAAAACCTTTACAAAATAAACAAATATAGCAATTGCGAATTATTTCGCTTCATTACCCTTGAAAAACTGGTGAAATCTCTTTCAATAACTTAAGCATTATTTGAAGAACTACACATTAGCAAAGACATTGTGAAACGCTTTCGTACCATAATGGGTAACGCAATAAATACTATTTCACGAGTAGAATGCATAATTCTTCCGTTCTTCTCTCCATTTGTCACGGTGCGATTACAAATCTGCACTCAGTGACGTGTTGAAAATGAGATAAAGGAGTGAGGACGGACGCATCCGAATAAAAACATAAATTGCCCTACCTGAGATCTTCGCGGATACTGAAGTAGTAGCGAACGGCCTTCGGACTTCCTTCGAAGAGCCACCTACATACAGTAGCAAGCGTAGGAAGTATACAGCTTTTATGGTTTAAAACCTCAAATAGGTACTTGCCAGTATGTTTCGATGAAATTATTTTTATTACCCTCAAGTCCCTTCCGACCTATTTAAACAAGATGTTAACATTTACCCTAACAATCGGAGGCTCGAGCCCAATTGGCCGCAAGCAGCTGATGCGTTCCGACAGTTATTGCTTTAAAATTAGGAATTTGTAAACATTAGTAAATCACAAGAATAGCGCAACACAAAGACCGACCCGGATCTAGTCTCTACCTGCGGCTTCCGAATCCGCGTGCAAAAAACGCAAAATTGATTCAATGGGACGGCACAAAAAGCATATTGTGTCCCCTATATTTAAAGATGCCGATACGAATCGACAAATAAGGTTATATCGCTCGGAAAAAAAGGAGGATTATTGGTTTGAGAGCGGAGTTGCCACTGTTGCAAGCGATTGCAGGAAACAACGGGCATTCATCCTGTATGTTTGGTTAACAATGCGTGGTCTAGCTCATCTGTGGCCCCAATACCTTTTGATTGACTATCGACCCGATTATCGGCGGGTTCCCGGAATGTGGGTCAGTGTTAGATCACTCGAGACGGCAGGATGAAGCAATGAGCGTGTCCTGTGCGGCTGGTGCTAGCGATGACGAGGACGCGCGCAACTCGACTGCGCCGGATAATTAGTAGTCAGAGACACGATTATTGTGAGCCTGATGCCGCTGACAGACTTTGTGCGTAACAATATAAAAGACGTAATTATCAACATAAACGTACTCGTAACTCGTAAGTATAATTACGAGTATTATGGCTGTTTTAGCTAGTCCTTAACTACATATATTATTATAACGCCTTAATCAAAACTGGTCAATGCTTAGGTATATACATCTCAATTCAGGATTTTTTGTGTCTGCATGTAGGTATAGGTGGGTAGTCAAAAATAAGTATAGACATATATATATAGCATATACTAGTTATGTAAAACCTTACGGGGCTCACTCTACTTGAAACAGACGAAACCATTTAAGGACAATGATAAACGAAAGGAGGTTGCCACAAATGACGGCATTAAGTGCTAATAAAAAGTGATGCCCTACAGATCCGGTAAAAAGAAAGAAGCGGCGCGCCACGCGCGGCAATGAGGAAATGCCTCGGATGTCCACCGGATGACACGCGACGCCGTAATTGTATAGGTTTTATTCATTAGGCCCATTCTTTTTGTGATGGACATTCTTTAGGCATTACAATAGCTAAATCCTCTTATTTCTTCGGTCAATATTTTCATTTTTAAATAACAATTGGTTGCCGAAAGATAAACGTAACGCCATCATTCACAAAATTTTCACGATTAAGGTTTTATTGAAATTCCAAGTGCGCTATTTAAATGACTTGCTTAAGCAGTACTATCACCTACTATTTGGGTTTAATTGTTAAGAGTTGTAGAAAGTAATATAAATGGAAATTAATTATCAAAGTCAAACCAGAACTTCTTCAGTCTAATTTTAAAATAATCTACAGAGTGAGACTGCCAGTAGGTAAGAGATTCCACAATCGCACAGCAGGCACCGAAAAGGATTTTTGGATTTGTTAGATGCGAAAGCAAGGGAAAGATTGTCACTCGAACGTAAGCCATTTGAGATCCAGCGGCCAAGAAACTACGAGGAAAACGTTCAGAAAGTCGAGGATAGAAAAGAATCTTAGAAAGCAACGACAGAATGTGAACTTAACAGCTAACACTTGCAATAGTAACTAAGATTTGCGTAAGACAGCCGAAGGGGTAATCAATAATAATAAACTTCCAATCACTCGGTAGTTTCCTCATGAGTCAGGTGTGAAGTGTGGTCCCGTGGCGGGCGTAATGTAATGATCATAATGAGCAAATTGCGATCTTCCTCCGAGGACGGCGTCGCGGCGCCACGCCGACGCGCCACCTGAACATTCAGACCTGACAGTCTTTAGATATACTACACTAGCTCTTGTCTGCGACTCCGTTCACGCAGTAGGTAGTCTTTTTCTTTTCACAGGGGAAAGTTTAATCTCCGAGGTAAAAAGTACTTTTCCTTTTCCGGGGCTAAAGCTATCCTTATACCAAAATTTTATAAAATCTATTCAGCGGTTTAGTTGTGAAAACAACCAACAAACGAACAGAGTTACCTTCGCATTTACAATATATTTAGTATACATTTTAATAAAAATAAAGAACAGCTTGCTTTAGCCAAAGTAAGCTTGCTAACTCTAAGCTTTTTCGGTCACTTAAGCTGCATGTCTTTTCGTTATGCAAGGAAGCTGAAAGCAACGCAAAAATCCAGCCATAAATTCCCATTAAGGGATTTTACATTTAATGCTCAGCGCAGTTGCACAGCTATGTGTACTTGTTAAAAAAAATAAAGCCTAATTTACCTAATAAGGCTAGCTATTGCCTCATGTATAGACAGGTTTGTGTCCAGCCTATTCAAGCGTTAGTATTAGACCACGTAGGTAATATAAAACCTTCAATAGTACTTCACTGCGTTCTTTTTGTAGGCGCCTCCCGTCTGGCCTTGTCTAGCATACTCGTATTTGACGTCAAAGGTCAGAACGTCCTTAGCTTTTTATTTAGTTATTATTGTTACTGTTGTCTTAGATGTCTTTCATGTTTTTATGCAAACTGAACTGTGGTTTGAATTTTAACATAAGAGGGCATTTTAACATTCAGTTCTATGTAACAAAACTATTCGTATTTCCATTGATCATTGAGATGAAAAATGTAAAAAAGTACTTAAATGCTTATTGCATTCCATAATGAGTATAAATTGTACTACTTGGATTGCCGATTGTATCGGCAAGACACTTCTCAATTTTAAAACTTTCCCATTAGAGAAAAGGAGATTGCTCAGGGCCTCTATTCAGGTGCGTTAAAACGATATCGTGTTTGACACGTTTACGAATCGTTTATGTCACAGTCGCCAGTATTGTAAATAACATAAGTGTTATCAAAACGTTGACAATACGGAAACAGGTCAAAAACGATATCGTTATTACCTTGTAGAATTCCAGCCCAGGAGAAATGCTCTGAGATGTTTTCGTCAATATTCCTAGTAATGTTTTGAGAACTTTTCTAAATTGATGGGACTAAATAATTCTTGAACAACTTCTAAAACCAGTAAGTTACTGAAATCTACCTGGGTTTAAACATTTAGCTCAAATCAATTCTACAATAAATTATTTGCCAAATCGTTGTTCTGTGCACGGTGGTCTACGGCGGGCGCCGTGTGATTGGATAATGAGGCACTCTCAGCCTTCAATTGAATGATTGAGTGATTGCTCATCGTCATAGCTACATAGAACAATTTATCGCGTACAAAATAAAGTTGTTTCGTTACAAAACCGGTAAACAAGCCAAACCTGTAATTTTACTATAATTTTCATTAGCTAAATTAATCAATAGGAAATTGTCAATTTGTTTCCAATCTACCTTTTCTCTGAATTATCTATACTCTATAGTTCTATACTAATATTATAAAGAGGTAAAGTTTGTGAGTTTATAGGGGGTAATCTGTGGATCTACTGAACCGATTTAAATGGAATTTGGTATGAAGATAGTTTGAGTCCCGAAGAAGGACATAGGGTACTTTTAATCCCGAAAATTTGGACGTTCCTGAGGGAATAGCGAAAAACAACTTCTACGCGGACGGAGTCGCGGGAAACAGCGAGTGGATTAATAAACCTCTTGTTTTTGTAATAAACATTATCGTCAGCCAACATTAGGTCTGTTTATGTACACCTTATAAAACTAGGCAATACAGCATATTAATGAGTAATATATTATTTCAGGTTGGCTAAAACAGGGTTCGTGTATTCGTATTACGTGTCCGTGCCCCGCGGCGTTTAATTAAGGCAATCTCAATAACCCACCGACCATGCTATTTACGATAACTTTCCATGCGACGGCCTGTCGGTCAAATTTTAGGACATTAAAATAACACACTGAATAAGGCACAGCTAGCATTTATTACAAATTAACCATGACACGGGCGTTAAGCGTCCTCGGTAAAACAAGACCAGGGACTCTGTAATTATGTAAACTTGGTTCTATGCAGTAATTATTACAGACCCCTCAGAGTGTTTTTTGTTGTACATGACATGAGCGAACATTTACTTAGCCTGCTGTGCTACTACACATTCTGATCTGTGCCTAGTATCTCAACCAAAATGTATGTACACAAGCAGGGTAACTAAACAATGTTAAACACCGTGAAACGCATCATTTTCAATCAAATTTAATTCCCGCAATTAGAAACAACTCTCTGCTAACATAAAAGTAGCACGAACGTACACAAGACAATGCTCAAAACACCGCGGAATTCAAATAGCAGAAAAGATAATCACGAAAGTCAACCGTGGAGAGACGCGCAAATGCAATTCCCATCAAATTAGAGATAACGAAGTTGGGACCGTTTTTCCGCATTTTTTTCAAACAAAAACCAACTACGTTCCGGCGTCTACCGCCACGGTCGTTGCATCCACGTGAACTCGGCCAATTAATTGCTCTGTGTTGTTAATTAATGGATTAGCAGCCAGGTTGAGAGCGTCCTCTTTAGAAGCTGGAAAATGCCGCAGCTGACATTTATTGTCTGTCTAGCCTGACCGCCTAATTGTAGCAATAGTAGCGACCCTATGCCGCCCAGCCGTTTAGCCGTGAGGTGTTTGAACTTAGGTTCACCTAAACATTAATCATTAATTATTAACATTAATTATGTTGGTCGTCGGTATGAGGAGTTAACGGAACTCGAAATACGCTACAATATCCGTTCTTTAAGCAACAGTCTATAAAGTTGACTTTGTTTAAAGTACATACATTTTGTCCACTTGCAAATCTATAATGAAATATTTCTGCTTTGTTTCACGGTGACTAAGCAGCTGCGCTATTGCAAGAGTATGCAAATCTTCCAGAGTGGTCTTATTTCTCTGTAGAATGTAGGGATTCGTCACGGTAGACGTGTTCGTTGCACTACGCTTTCACGCCCCCGTTCGCCGCTATGCATACGTGGCCACTGGATTGTGTAACTACTAATTACACGTAATTAATATTCTAACTCAACTCTAAATGAGTTGAGTTAGAATATTAATTACGTGGAGCAATTTATCAAAATAGTAAAAAAGGTTTCTAAAGATTAAGTAAAACAACACACGGTATTTCTTGTCCGCTTTGTAATCAATCTTCCCCTTATCCGTCCGAGAGCTCACACGAGAATGAGCTGTTGACCAACCCAAGTTTTAGTTGTCCGTCACAGTTTTCCCATAAACTTTGAAAAACAGTCTTCCATATTTGTAGTGTGCGGCAAACTGTCAGGGTAAACAGTTGTGGTCAAATCTTTTAAGTAGGCAGCCGGTCAATATTGTTGTTAATAATTTGGAGTGTGTGTGTTCCCACGGGACGTAATGGAGCCGGCTCGGTTACCGATCACACCCAGGGTCGCGCAGGGGCAGCCAGATGAGGTTAGTTAGATATATGAAATGAAATAAAATAACTGACCGGAGGGCATTCAAATCTTCCCAAACAATCTGGTTTTAATTAAGTGAAATGGTCTTGAAAAAATATTACTACTTCACTGAAAACTTTAAAAATTGCGCTTCCATTAGGCAATTCATTTGAACAGTTAGGTCTTGAACATGGGCATTGACCCACACACACAATTCTCACGAGTTGCGCGATAAGAAAACGTTTTGTTTCATTGTTTTTGGCTTTAATACAATAAAGGAGTTCCTTATATGAAGCAAAAAGTCGGTCAATGGATAAATTAACAATACGAAGCGCAAACAAAAGATAATCAAGAACTGACGTAAGACAAAGTGTTTGCTAAACTAACGGAAACCAAAGGTGGGCTAAAGGCCCAGATAGAGGTAACTGATGAGGATGACTCTCGTAGCTTATAATATATCGCTCGTAGGATTTACACAGTTTCTGAAAACGCCACTTGAAAATCATGTCACTAAAGTCCATACTACATATAGTATACCCAGATTATTATTATAATATTTATATTATTAATTAGAACTTGTGTTTATTTCATAACAATGTTCTTTTTTTATGGTGTCATGAATAAAGGTCATAAAAACTTAAAGAACAAGTAACCAGTGTAAAGTATGGGTGGTCTACATACATATATTATCTGTGATAAAATTAAATTTCCGTTTTTTACAGTCCATATCGTTTTTGGTCGTAATTAGTGTCAATAATAATGTTGAAGGACATATAACATATACCTACTAGAAAATTAATTTGTCGTTCCGATTATCGCGAGTCATATTTGTAGAAAGTCATAATATTATATTATATTCATAACATTTAGTGTCGTTACGCATTTCATATTGTTAAAGGTACTTGTAAATGATAAGGCCCTAGCCAAGATGCAAACGCTCCTAATTTTTTTCTTTTCTATCGCCCAAAATGTATGGGATGACATTCTCGTGCGTTTCGATAAACCACGTGGTCAACTGTCATCCCATACATTTTGAGCGATAGAAAAGAAAAACGTTAGGAGCGTTTGCATCTTGGCTAGGGCCCAAGGACTTAAGTTATTTATTTGTTCTACATAAAAAATAAAATTTGCAAGGATGTTATAGCAGTAGTATTTCTGTGGGTATATAAAAAAACTTAACATCTAAGACAATCGGTTATGCATTAACCAGTCTTGGTCGCTCGCTGCGCTCGCTCACATCAATGGAACTTTAGGCAATGGAATGGTATTAATACAAACAATTATGAATTAAGAATATACATTCCTTAATCACAGCGTTAGAGTCACCTTAATGTAGTCCCGCAATTTCAGTATTATTAACTTATCTTATTGAAATGCCGTTAGAACAGTAGTTTAGTCCCCGGCAAGTGTGTGAAAGCATAGTATAATTGTTTTCACACGGTCGAATAAGCCGGGAACGACCAATAAAGGGCTAGTTCGAGGAAGAGGCGCGAACTCGCGAAAGCGCCGGCGCCGGTGTGAAGAGCAAACATCGGGTCCTAGCGGGCCTGGGAAGCTTCAGCAATATTACCATTCCGTGCACAATTGCGATAAACATAACAAAATAACCTCGGTTATAATTTAAAAAAAACTAGAGCATTTTAACAAACACTATGCAATTCACTAAATATTTTGAGATGTCCTTTTTTATACATTTTTTATGTTATTGAGAAGGCACATAAGCACTGGGGCCACCTGATGGTAAGTGGAATCTGAGACCCATAGACATTTGAATTCTCAAGACTATAATCCTAAGACCTCAAATACGTTGCCAATCCTGAAGACTAAGATGGAATGTTTCTAGGCTAGTAATTTCATCGGTTGTCTTATCGCCACACCGGAACACAACAATGCGAACACTTTTGCGTGGCGGGTGTTTAATGGATAAGATGTTCGAACGAGTTGATGTCTTGTACGTATGGTAAGAATACCTATATTTAATTTAAACTCTTTATTGCACCAGCAGAAAATAACAAAGTAGTTAAAAAAAACCGGGCAATAGCAAGTCGGAAAATGCTCGTGTAGGGTTCCGACCGCCGTAATACAAACACAAAAATCTATCTCGAGAAACAACAAGTGTACCTAAACGAATTTTCTGTTTAAAGTTATTTGGTGCTTTCTTAGATTTTTAGTAGGTGTAAACACTTTAGGCGCCGTATCTCAAGAACCAATCAAGTTTATTTAGTCGTGATAGTATTCCTTTTAAAGTCGTGATACGAGTATGTGCTTTTCTGATTTTTAGGGTTCTCTACTCGACTCTATTGTCAAGAGAATACGTCGTGTCTAGATCATTTTGAGCCTTTGAAAAATTGTATTTGGGCATTTCTTAGAAAGTTTGTACCTATAGTCTGTACTTTTAGGTATTTAAAAAAGTGTAAACAAAAAAACCACGTGACATTGACAGATGACAGTTTGTCAGCCAATAGGAGCAGAACACTGATACGTCAAAGCTCGACCAAACAGCTTGGATTGGTTGATGAGCAGAGCCACGTGGTTTGGTTTGTTTACACTTTTTTAAATAAGTACCTAAAAGTACAGACTATAGTTAAGGACTAAATTAGGACACGGTAACTTTTCCGCTGAGTTACGAATTTTAGCTATGCTCTTATAAGACATGGTGATATCTCAGACTAAACTTCTGTAGCAAATGTAAGCATATTACTAACGAGTGAGGGTTGAATCCGGTTCGTTTATTGAATTTGAGATAGGTACAGCTAATTAGCGTTGAGAGTACGTAAATGTACTACTATTTTTTGTAACTCAGTGGAAAAGTTAACGTTTCTTAATTTTAGTCCTTAACTAGGTACAAACTTTCTAAGAAATGCCCATTTACTTATTTAAACATTGATTTTACTTAGTGCGTGGTAATAATATCTATATGTGTACAAAATTTAAGTTGTGCAACTTTGATCGTTTCTGAAAAAGTGAGTGTGACATACAGCCAAACGGACAAGGCGAAATCATTAGGGTTCCTAGTTTGACTTCGGAACCAAAAAAAGAAACAAAAACAGGAAAGGTAACAAAGGTAAACTTATCATCTTGTACGAACCTTTGAGCTACCGGCGTTCAACAACGTTTAAATAGACAGAAGGTAAAGAAAATACCAATTTAAGTCACACTTGGCCAATTAACTTTGCGATAAAGTGTGGACTACTAACAACAATTGCTTGCAATTTCCTCGCGTTGATTTTTAACCGCCCAGTCTCTATTAGCTGCAAGGTCGTTGTTGATTAGGCTTATTAAGGAAGGAAAATCATCAATTCCAGACACGGTGTAAATCTGCAAATCATTTGCATATAGAGGTAAAACACATTGGAGAAAAGAAGTAACACCATTTATAAAGATGGAGAAGAGAGGCGGGGATAGCACAGCTCCCTGGGGGAAACCAGGGCACAAATCCCTCCAAGAGGAGACAACTTCATCTATCTCGACAACCTGGCGCCTCCCATTAAGATGGTTCTTAACCACGAGGGAGCGACAGAAGAGTCATGTCATTTTAAAATTGAGATCAATAAGTTGAAATTTTAATGTGGACCCATAAAACTATTAATACTGTAAATAAATCATCACCATCATCTTGACCTTATACCAATCAATTGGGGTCGGCGCAGCACGTCTTATTCTTCCTTTCACATCATCCCTTTCAGCCGTCATCTCAGTACCATTCACTCCCTTGTTTCTTATTTATATCGCTTTTCACACAGTCAATTCATATTTTCTTAGATCTTCATATTTTCAATGTTGGTCCTTACCAACATTCTTATTAAAGAGTTTTACTAGGACCCAAATAAATTAAAACTTAAATTATTGAAGTCCCGGTATTACCAATCTCATGAAGGGTTCTCAAAGGTTTTCACAGTACGGGCATGTCATACTGTGACAACCTTTACTCTACTTACCTCGGGCAGGAATAAAAGACATGTCACATGTTTTGAGTATCAAATGTGGAGGGCTATACTGAAATATGAAGATCTAAGAAAATATGAAATGACTGTGTAAGAAGCACCCTATCACTAAGAACAAGTGTCGTAGATAGAGAGAGACTAAAATATCTGAAACGGTGTGATGATCTCATTTCAGACGCTACAGAAAAGCGCTTAAGCTCTTTTTAGAGCCTTATTTCCCATGTTCTACAAAAAAAAAACCCAACTAGTAAACAAATGTCTATCTAATTTTTACGCTTCAAAATGTCAAAGCAATTCACTCTATCGCTTTTTTAATGTTATTCAAGTTGCTTGTAGGTAATAACGCGTGAAATTACATAATTTTAGTGATGCGACTCCTAGGGTGAGTGCTAAGTACAACGTGTGGCCCTAACGACTTCCGCAGGCCGTCGGGCGGCCATCAATGGGTGCAATTGGAACTTTGAATGGACGTCATTGCGATGCACTAAAGCAAAGGACGACAATACAGCCACCACACATTAACGATTTTAAAAAGTGACGTACTTAGTCGCAAAATTCGGATTCCTCGCTAAATTGATGACGATGCTGAACTGGCCGTTATTCAATACAAATGGGAAGAAATAGAAATACAAATGGGAAGGCTAACTTATTCGTCGCGTCTCAAGAGCGTCGGTGACTTAGGGGGTCGACTAGTGATCGTAAGGTACCTAACGAGTTCGAACCCCCGCGGTCACCATGTACCAATTAGTTTCTCTAACTTAAGTACATTGCCCGATGCTCTTACGTGAAGGAAAAACATCGAGAGGAAACTTGCACATTCGAACAGCTGAGTGCGTAAGAGGGTAATTTCACAAAAGATCCTAAAGGGGTCGAAGTGTATCCGAAAGGGCCCATCTGTAAGATAAGATAAGGCTAACTCATATAGGTTGATCCACTGGAAGTGGATAGAATGAGTTAACCTAAAATTGGACGTTTAAAGCATTAAACATCTTCACATTATTCGTTCTCTAAGCATTAAGTGATTCCGATGTTGTCAGGCGAGAACTGTTCTTCTTTACTATCTTCTTTCTCTCCAGTCCGTCAGAGTTCCCTAAAAGTCGTCCATCACTCAATTTGTAAAATTCCCTCGCAACAACATTATGCTGTGCTATGGACCGTTTGACTATGAGCAGTCGCACGTTAATGGCAGACTTTATAAAAAACTATGAATGGGCGAGCGACAAAGCGCACCAAAACAATAACAATGCCGCGCGTGCGCCGCCTGCGCAAGTGTGACGGATTGTTCCACGCTCGTGGCGACAAACAAACAGGTACCCACAGGTACACGAAAGGAAGTTCAACACGTTGCTTGTGCAAGTTATAATATTTATGATTTTTGTACAAAGTTGCCTATGAAATATAACAACTTTGAGGGCAGTTAATCAGTTATGCCGGCAAATAATATTGTGCTTAATGTGCTTTACGTTATTTTTAAAACTATTAGCAGATATATTCAACCAATATTCTGCCGTAATATTAAAAAAGGCAGCTAACCGCAATTAGTAGTCGAAGTATTATGTGTATACTAGGTATACTCTATTGTTAACCACATTAAATTTAAAATGCTTAATCTAATTTCTGTGCAATTAGCCGCCTTCTTATTAATAATTTTGGACGGTAGTAGGTAGGTAGGTAAAGATCATGAATGTCGTCAACATCAATAAAAACCAAGAGTGTAGGTAAAATGCGAACAAGTACGAGGACCTACATACATTCATTGGCCTGTAAGCATTGACATTAGCTTAACCCTGGGTCTCTACTTGTTAAAACCATAGGTACAAGTACGAGTACAAGCCTAAAGCTTAGTTTGGGACTAGGTCAATTTGAATCAGAATCAGAATCAGAATAATCTTTATTCAAGTAGGTTTACAAATAATAAACTCTTTTGAAACGTCATAGTAGCGACTTAGCCTAAATTGACTGCAGGTTCAAATCGCGACCGATCAGAGAAGAACCTGTAAGAAACTCTGTCGGATGTCTTTTTTTTTTTTTTCGACGTTCGCAACCTTTTGTCGTAAGGACTAAACATTTTATTACAAGCAATTCAGTCCCAAGCATTGTTATCATTAATATAGTCTTTAATACTATAATATGCTTTAGAAATTAGTTTACGCTTAACGTAACTCTTAAATTTATTTACTGATAGTTCAGTAACATTACTTGGGAGCTTATTATAGAACCTAATACAATTACCCATAAAAGAGTTTTTTATTTTATGGAGCCGCGTGAAGGGCACTGCGAGCTTATATTTATTTCTGGTATTAACATTATGTATGTCACAGTTCTTTCTAAATTTAGCGATGTTTTTATGAACATAAATAATGTTTTCATAAATGTATTGACTGTGCATGGTCAATATATTAATTTCTTTAAACTTATCTCTAAGCGAGTCTCTCTGGCCCATCTTGTAGACAGCACGAATAGCCCTCTTCTGCAGAACAAAGATGCTATTTACATCAGCAGCACTACCCCACAGTAAAATACCATATGACATAATACTATGGAAGTAACTAAAATAAACTAATCGAGCGGTATCTAAGTCTATTAATTGCCGAATCTTATTAACTGCAAAAACTGCTGAACTGAGTCTACCCGCCAATCCAGCAAGATGAGGACCCCATTGGAGCTTGGAGTCTAACGTTATACCAAGAAACACTGTATCATTAACTAGGTCTAGTTTGTCATTTTTAATAGTTACAGTAGTTTGACTATTTTTCACATTAGTAGTCATGAACTTTATACATTTCGTCTTTTTTTCATTCAGTAATAAATTATTAACACTAAACCAATCGACTACTTTTGATATAGCATTGTTTACATCGACATTAAACTGCTGTTGTCGTTTAACTTTGAACACAAGTGACGTATCATCAGCAAACAAGACTATATCATGGTTGTGCGATGATTACGCTGTTGATGGTGATCTCTACGAGAACCGCCGGCGGCGGGTTCGAAGCGTCGTTCTGCAGCTCTCGTAGGTGTTGCTGTTGACCTCGTCGGAAGCTCGTGCTTTGGTGCTGGGGGTTATGTGGCGTTGAAATAATATGACCGCTGACTTGATTATGACATAGACTTTAATATACTATCACAATCTGTGTTATTCCTTAAGTATACTAATAGCTTATTCTAGATGAAAACTTGACTGATTATCAACTGATGAATTTTTGCACGTCCGTTCGCTGTCCGAGCGTGATTAGGAGAGCGAATGAAGTAAGAGTGAATGAACTATAGGCTAAACAGTTTCACATTGAATGATCGTTGGTCTATGATTATAAAGGTCTGACAGACGACCCTACTGATTTTAAAGGCCCTAATATTGAAGCCTACGGTAACAAGTAAAATATTGAAAACATGTTAATTTTCGATTAACATTCCTCCGCCACCCGGGGAAGTTGAACACTGAACACTTGAAGTCCCTAATGAACTCTACTTATAGTAATAATGACACATAACATTACCGCTAAACATGACTTAATATTAGGTTGAACTCTAATATATACATAGGAAATAAATGATCAATTGAAATCACTTTCCAATGGTAATTTACATAATTTTACCACGGGTCTTATAAGTTCTCCACATTGAGTTTTTAATTTAACTGATCTGACAACCTGATCTGACCCTTTAAACAATTCTATTACTCTACCTCTACGCCACTGTAGAGGTGGTGAATTTTCATCTATGATAAGAACTAAATCGTTAAGTTCTATATTGTTAACATGACTATACCATTTATTGCGTGTCTGTAGTGTATTGAGATATTCAACATGCCATCGTGACCAAATTGACTGATACATTTTCTGAGTGATTTGAAAGCGTGATAATCGTGACATCTTTGTTTCCTTCCAGTGCGCTTCTGGTAAAGCGACTAGTGGTTGACCGATGATGAAATGACCAGGTGTAAGAACTTCTAAATCGCAAGGATCCTCTGACATAGGAACTAGAGGTCGTGAATTCAGTATCGATTCTATCTTAGAAAATAGAGTAGACAGCTCCTCGAATGTTAGAATAGTTTCGCCAACCTCTCTCTTGAGGAGGTTTTTTGCGCTTTTGACGGCAGCCTCAAATAGACCCCCCATGTGAGGCGATGCCGGCGGATTGAATTCCCAGCGAATACTCTGTTTTCTGAACTCCTCCTTGAGGATAATCTCATTGTCCAACAAAAACTGATTAATCTCCTTGAGATATGTGTTAGAACCAACAAAATTTGTACCTCGGTCCGATCTGATAAGAGAAGGCAGCCCTCGTCGACTGACAAACCTCGTGAATGACGCGATGAAGGCCTCGACGCTCAGCGAAGAGACGACCTCGAGATGAACAGCCTTTGTGCCTAAACATACAAAGACACACAGGTAAGCTTTGACTGACTTAGCGTTTCTTAATAAACTGCATTTGACCAAAAATGGGCCAGCGAAATCCGTCGCTACGCCTGAAAATGGCCGCGCTGCTGTGACTCTATCAGCAGGCAGATCGGCCATGAATGGTGGCTGAGTTGATGCATTGAATCTGAAACAAACTAAACAATTTCTGATAGCCTTGGACACTTGTCGCCTGGCTGAAGTGATCCAGTACTCTCTTCTGAGTATGGATATTAGGGCGTTCGTCGCCGCATGACAATATGATTTGTGGTAATATTCAATTAATAATTGACCCCACCGATGATCTTTAGGTATCAGATATGGATGCCTTGCACCATATGGCAATGTTGATTTCCGGAGTCGTCCACCGACCCTGATGAAGTGCTCGTCATCCACGAATACACTTAATTTCTGTAATGACTTACAAACCAGTTTTCCTTGTCTGATTAATATGATTTCGTCCTTGAACGAATCCATCTGAATTTTCCTGATCCAATGTTTTGTGGCTTCACGAGTCTCGTCCAGTGATAATGATGACGTGAGATTCCGTTGTTCTTTCGGTAATCTGGCATTCCTACAAAATCTAAGTACAAATGACGTAACATTGATGAGCTTACTAAATGAGCTGACACGTGATAATAAAGAGTCTTGCCAGGACTCTACCGGTGTGACAACATGGACTAATTTCTTGAATCCAGGTAAATCATGAGGTATAGTAACTGGTAATGAAGGCCATTGTGACTCCGCCTTAAGTAACCAGTCTGGTGACCACCATAGATTAAATCCAATGAGCTCCTTTGCTGACATACCTCTTGAAGCGACATCTGCTGGATTTAATTCAGATCTGATATGACGCCATGTCATCTTACGTTTTGAGTTTTGAATGTCCTGAACTCGATTGCATTCGAATGTTTGCAGCATGTGAGGTTTTGTATTTAACCATGATAACACAATGGTGCTGTCTGACCAAGCATTGATGCTGTCAAATTGAATCGAACTTTCATAGGACTCTGCTACATGATTAAGTAGCTTGAACACTAGGTGAGCGGCACTAAGCTCCAACTTGGGTATCGTTTGCTTTGACTTCAGGGAAGCTACTCGAGATTTAGCTAAAAGTAGTCGTACCATGACGTTTTCTGACGTGTCCACTGTCCTGAGGTACACGCTCGCGGCAAATCCAGCCTCCGCAGCGTCTCCGA
This sequence comes from Acleris holmiana, assembly GCA_949316455.1. Taxonomy (NCBI): domain Eukaryota; kingdom Metazoa; phylum Arthropoda; class Insecta; order Lepidoptera; family Tortricidae; genus Acleris; species Acleris holmiana. The sequence goes on from OX438770.1 coordinate 12,926,186, forward strand.
ATCCGTGGAGCGAATATGAAACTGTTTGTGGTAGTGCAACACATCTAGGAATCTGCAAATTTGACAAACAGCTTAAGTCCTGAATGAGTTCGTTCCACTGATGACATTGGTGATGGCTAACAGGCTCATCCCATGATAATCCATCTGAAAAAAGTGATTGAAGAAACATTTTGAATCTGAACACAATAGGCGCACAATATCCACACGGATCATATAGGCGTGCTATTGTACTAAGGATATGACGCTTAGTGACTGGTTGCCCTAGCGGTACATTGATCTGATATGACATCGAGTCTGATACTGGATCCCATTGAATTCCTAGTACCTTAATAAAGCTTTTGTCTTCAGTATCGAACTGATGTGGTTGCTCGCAGTGTTCTTGCGGCAAGTCTTGCAGTAATTCATTGCAATTTGATGACCATTTCCTGAGCTCGTATCCGGCGCTTTTCATTAACGCGATAAGTTCTGACTTGAGGCGTTGTGCCTCTGATAACGAGTCCGCGCCCGTGAGAATATCGTCGACGAAGATATCTCGTCTGATGACGTTTGAAGCGGGTGATTCATGGTGACTAGCCTCCCAATCGTCCGCCAGTTGCAACAATGTTCGAATTGAAATGAAAGGACTTGACCGTAGTCCATAAGTATTAGTATTTAACTCATATACCTGAATTTGTTCTGACGGGTTCTCCCGCCACAAGACGAGTTGGTACTTCCTATCTTCAGGGTGTATCCAAGTCATCCTGAACATCATCTTGATGTCCGTAGTGAAAACGATTTGGTGACGTCTGAAATTCAATAATATTTGGGTAATATCATTTTGAAGTGGCTGGCCTGTGTGAAGACACTGGTTTAATGACGTGCCAGTTGATGTACGACCACTCCCGTCAAATACGACACGGATTTTATCCGTTCCCCTTTTGAATATACCGTGGTGAGGTATGATGAAATGTTCAGAATCGAACTGAAAATCTGATTTTGACATATGACCAAGAGTTTCATACTCTTTCATGAATTCCTTGTATTTATTTGCAAATACCAAATTCTTAGCCATCTTTCTTTCTAAAGATCGCAAGCGCTGAATGGCTAAAGCCTTTGATTCACCCAATGGTGGTCTTGTTGAAAGTAATGGCAACCTCACCATATATTTGCCATCTGGCATACGTTGAGTAGTTGAATTATACAACCTTTCACATTCCAGATATTCAGGATGAACAGCTGGTTTCGAAGGGGGCTCCTCCACCTTCCAAAACCTTTCCAAGACTTCCTCTAGCTTGACTGCATGAAGTCCGTAGTCTTCTACTGATGTGCCGGCTGACTGGTGGGGTGCCGCGACCGTCGTCGGTGGCAGTTGACCCGGCACCGCTCCCATAATGACGTGACCAAAACATGATCCATAAGCTGCTATCCCTGGAATATTAGTTGATATCTTTGAACCATCAAGTACATAATTGAGAATGTCTGTACCTAGGATAATATCTACATTTCGAGCCTTATCAAAGTTGCTATCAGCAAATATAATGTTTGATGACCTTAATTGATCCCTGAGTTGAATATCATATGGCGGTATATTTCCTGTTAATTCAAACATAACCATTGCCATAGTACCTACAATTGGTAATTGAGTTCCGACAGGTTTGATGACTAATTTAACGATAGTGCCTGGCGTTTGAACCGGCTGGTGACCAATTCCATAAAGAGTATTACTGTTGCACTGTTGGGGCAAATTTAAATAATGAACCAATGATTGCTTGATGATTGAAACACAAGCTCCTGTATCCAACAGGGCTCTGACCTTAACAAATGTACCATCACCAGATCTGACCATTACTATTGCGGTAGGGCAAATAGTTATGGGATGGGATGGACCTTGAGTTGCACCAACAGTACCCTCATATCATTCCCTATCAGGGCTTTGCCTAAAACCAAACTTGAGGGAACTGAATGTGTTCTGAGCTCGCTGCGCTCTGGCACCAATGGTTGGCCTCGGCTGATGTTGGCCCAAGGATTGCACTGATGGTGCCTCCTGGTAATGCACAGACCGCTCCTGGGCCTGACTGCCCACAGATGACGTGGTTGGTGCCTGATGTACCGAGACACGGCTCGCATATGATGATGATGATGGCTGATTCACTTCACCCCTAGTTGATCCTTGATCCATGGATTGAACAATTGAATGAACCTGTTGAGTATTAGTGTCGGCATTGCAGATCAGTGTGTTGTGATCTGGAGATTTGCAATGCAAACACCAATTGCGATGAGTACACTCGCTGGTATAATGTTTCCTCAAACATCTGTAACAATGCCCCGTCCTTGAAGCCCATGATCTGCGCCCTCCCCGTGACAGTTGAAGAAACCCGGGACACTTGTACAGTGTATGGGCCTTATTTGAACAGAATGAACATGATGAAATTGAAACATTCACCTGATGTGAAGGCTGAATGAATCCTTGGGAAGAGAGCACCCTTCTCGATGCCTGCGGTGACTGCCCTGCAGGCTGATGTGCACGTGGTGGTGGTGACCGACGTGGACTCCTGATGGTGGCCTGTTGTTCTGGGGCTGATGGTACCGCCAACTGAAGTCTGCACTGTTCATCCATCAACTCCAGCAGTTGATAGATGGTGGGCAGGGTCGTGGTATCCTTGCCATGCCGCTCTTCAAACAGTGAACGTAGCCTAATCGGGAGCTTCTGCAAGACCAGGTATAAAATTAAATATGACCATTCTTTAACAGGCTGACCGAGTTTATCCAAGGCCTGAATGGCCTCCTGTAGTGGATCATAAAATTCTGACCTAATATGACTTGATGATGTGATGATGGGTAAGTTGATTATCCTACCAATATATGTATCAAGCAACAACCTTGTGTTCTGATATCGTGACTTTAAAAGTCCTAGAGCAACAGAGTAGTTCTTGTCGTCTACCGGAAGCTGTCTAACTATATGAAGCGCTTCACCTGATAATGATGATCTTAGGTAATAATGCTTTTCAGCGTCTGATAAATCCCGCTCATGAACCAGTGATTGAAATAAATCATAAAATGGAATCCAGTCCATTAAATTACCTGAAAACTTGGGAAGTTCTATGAGTGGTAACTTTGCCATTACCTGATTGGACGTGACCTTGCGTGATGTTGACATCTCGGCCTTTGACTCCGACGACGCCTGCTCTAATTTGATTAATAATTTGTTTACTTCCGTAAACTGCGCCTCGAACAACGCCATATCGTCTTCCGACACATCATTGTCCGAGAAACCCAACAATGATTCGTATGCTGTAACCAAATCCCTGTAATACGTGTCGAAGTGCCTTTTAGCCACTGATGCTGCGATAGAACTGCTGACATCGGTGATTGTGCCTGCGAAGTCTATCAGCATCCGATATCGCGAACGAAACTGATTCTTTACAGTGCGCGATGACATTTTGAATACCTTAACGATTATCGCACGCAATAAACAGTGACACTTTAGATTAGTTACTTTAAATTTAGTTGAAGTATAATCCGTTAACAATTAACAAACAAGCGGTGACCTATTAACCTATAATTCAGTCGGTGACACTTGACATTGACCGACTGACCGACTGACTGAAGTATAGGTTCACCACAGACTAGCTATTAGGTACGATTGATTGATCCGAATGACCAGTGAGTGAATGAAATGTACTTACATGAATTAACAATAATCACTTAGTGTTCGTAAGATTGAATGAACTGTTGAATGACCGAAATGAACTTGAAACGAAGCGAGCGCCCTCTGCGACTGCCCTTTCCGTTACGAAATAAAATGGCTATCCAAATTATGCACCGATGAAATGAAATGCTGACCTTGACTTGAAATTGAATTGATAATACCAAATGTTAGTATAATGAAACCGCACCAACACTGAACCATGACACTACCACTGATTTCTTCCAGAATAATCTGCTGTAGTAGGTATCCGTGTGAAGTATATTGATTACAATATATTGATGGATCGGCACCTGCGATCCTCGACCTTGAATGAGCTTCAACGCGAGTTTGCTTACCGCGACCTTGATTCGTAGGTACGGGTAGCAATATTTACCCTTCTTGGGTTTGATTCCCCGGTCTGAATTTGAAACCTTCCCCTCTTGGGTTACCAAAAATGTGCGATGATTACGCTGTTGATGGTGATCTCTACGAGAACCGCCGGCGGCGGGTTCGAAGCGTCGTTCTGCAGCTCTCGTAGGTGTTGCTGTTGACCTCGTCGGAAGCTCGTGCTTTGGTGCTGGGGGTTATGTGGCGTTGAAATAATATGACCGCTGACTTGATTATGACATAGACTTTAATATACTATCACAATCTGTGTTATTCCTTAAGTATACTAATAGCTTATTCTAGATGAAAACTTGACTGATTATCAACTGATGAATTTTTGCACGTCCGTTCGCTGTCCGAGCGTGATTAGGAGAGCGAATGAAGTAAGAGTGAATGAACTATAGGCTAAACAGTTTCACATTGAATGATCGTTGGTCTATGATTATAAAGGTCTGACAGACGACCCTACTGATTTTAAAGGCCCTAATATTGAAGCCTACGGTAACAAGTAAAATATTGAAAACATGTTAATTTTCGATTAACAATGGTTATCCTTTATAAGGTAAGGTAAGTCATTTATGTAGATGAGGAATAAAAATGGACCCAATATTGAGCCCTGTGGTACGCCCATTGAGACCAATGACCCAGGTGATCGTACTCCATTCACGTCTACCCTTTGTATTCTCCCGTATAAGTACGTTTTTATTAAGTTTAGCGCAGTACCTCTAACTCCATAGTGGTGTAGTTTCCTGATCAATGTGTCATGGTTAACGCAATCGAAGGCCTTGGACAAATCACAAAAAATACCTAAAGCATCCTGTGACCCTTCCCAGGCATTAAAAATGTTTTTAATCAACTCAACACCAGCTTCGGTTGTCGAGCGACCCCGAGTAAAACCAAATTGTTTATTGTGTAATAAATTATTATACCGAAAATGTTCCGCTAACTGTGACAAAATCAATTTCTCAAATATTTTACTGAAAGTGGGTAGTATGGATATTGGTCTAAAATTTGTGGGGTCAAAAGTACTACCCGTTTTGAATAATGGAATTATCTTACTATGTTTCATAAGATCAGGAAACTCACCACAATCAACACAGTGATTAAATACGACCATTAAGTCAGATGCTATGACTTCAATTAAGGATTTGAGTACATGGACCGACACTCCCCAAAGGTCACACAGGTTGTGTGACACTATCCCGTGATCTTTATTCTTTATTTTGACCTGGGCCTCTATTCAACTGCGTTATAACGATATCGTTTTTGAGCTTTTTCCGTATTGTCAACGTTTTGATAACTCATGTCATTTACAATAATGCCGACTGTGACATGAACGATTCTTAAACGTGTCAAACACGATATCGTTTTAACGCACCTGAATAGAGGCCATGTTATGGTGTAGTCAACGTCACGATATCTCAACTTATTTATTTTAAAGTAATGGCGGCGGAAAAACAATACTGTAACATGTCAAAAGCAATTATTGTTTTACACAGTAGAATACACGTTACAAACAAACCAAAATTGCATTAGGTAGCTAAAACTACTCTCCGCATGTAAAAAAAAGTTATACGAGTGAGTCCCCTTCATTTGTCCCTAACCGACATTAATGTAGGTATGCATGACTCACCATCATATTAGTAGAAAAACGCCTTCTGTTACGCATAGGCCTTTCCAAGGATCTCCAAGGCGGTTGACGTTGTGGTTGTGCTACAAAGGAAAAAAAAATGTACCTATTTACGCATTCGTATTTACCCATGGAATTATTTTAACCTGGACAGGTCCTGGTCGGATGGACAAGGTCGAGTAGTAGCCGAAAGTCCGGTGTCTGCATTAATAGGAAATGAGTCAGGTGATCGCGCCCGCGCCGGCGGCTATGCGGTTTTCATTGATCGATGATAGGCCAAGAGCTACACGTCGCGTATTGCTCATTTTTGATGTATTTAAATAGTAATGGCTAGTGATTTCAATCTAGTTAATTTTTCGTACAATGACGAAATTTAATTAGTGCATTGGTAGAGAAAATAAATATACCTGTACATGCGCTAACTGGTTTTGCAGAATGTAATTTAATTTTAATTCTATCAATATTTATATATTGGCATAGCATGGTCTGGCTCTATCTATGACTTAAATTGCGGACTTAAAACCTAAACATATTTTTATAAGTTGCTATTTTTGCTTCAAGAGACACAAGAACATTCGAACTTCTCAGCCTTGCAATAGCTATATAAAGGCGGTATCACTAACTGATTGTATCTTCATCAGTGTGAGGGGCACATATAGAAGAAGTATCCAGAAGTGTCCCACAAGCATTCAGGAGCATGATTATTCCTAGCCGTTTTCTTTGTTTGTGTACACGTTAAAGTAGCAAATGTCGTAGAATCAATTTGTTTTTAATCTGGTTTTTCGTGGTCCTTGACCTACTTTTCATGCGGAGTGCATTTTGTACACTACACAGATTAAAAATGTAGTGAGTGGTTTCCACTGATTAGAACAGATTAGAAGGGTATGTCAATTATATAATTGTCACAGGCTAATAGTAATAAGGGATACGTTATTGTTATCATATCATAGATAAGGTCTAGTTTAGTTTCTTATTTTATTTTTCTTGTTTTTTAAACCAACACACTGTATGGTGCTGTGTAAAGCGGTGTTTGCACGAGGAAATTGTATAGTTACGTGGCATACCTACTGTATGATGTTCTTGTTTTTTTTTTTTTGTAAGTGTTTTGCATGTGCGATCGTGGCGTGTCATTGCGCCGTGTCTTCACCAATTGGTCACAACGGAAGAACAGCGCTGGCCATGCCAGCACCACGCTGAGTTGTGACCATTTCGTGACAAATTATGTTTTAATTAAGGGTACTTAACGGTAGTTAATGTTTAAATTGTTTGTACTTGTTTGTCAGTTTTGTCTCGAATAAACTATTTCTATTTCTATTTCTATTTCAGCATAATTTGTTAACATCACAACCAGAATCTTACTTAAAAATTATACGATACAAGAATGGCGCGTGCTTTTATGCACTGGCTCTTGAACTGGTCGTGAGTCACGGTGAAATGAAAACGCACCCGAGTGGACGGATGTCCGCGTGCGGGGCGCAAGCGTGACGTATGCCGCAGCTATGTGTGCGTGTGTATATGGATGATAGTGCCGCAATGCACCTGTAACATAGAGCAGATTTGGCAACAGACCAAACACTCTTGTACGAGTATATAAACTCTTTATTGAAGTTTGATAAACCACGCCTTATAAAATAAAATGAACAAAAGCAAGCTTATTTCTATAAGGGATTTCTTTCAATACTCAATACTCAACCGTTTATTGCTTTCTATAATGTGTACACAGGTGGTACTTAAACTAACTTAATAGTTGCAGGATCATTATGGACCCTGTAGGACACAACAATATTTAGGCGTGAGGGCACCTCTCACTGAACATATCAGTTAACCGAGATGATTTACTGTTTAATTTTATTCCATATCCAAGAATTTACCCTGATGTAAAGCCGTCGCTACGTGCCAGCACTTTCGACAACGGAATCAACTAATTCACCACCCATACTTAACAAAAAGGATCTTAGACCCATAATTGTCAACAGAAAAAAACATAATTCACCCGTCTAAGTTTTCATCGCTGTTTGCATTTCACAAGCTCATATAATAGAACAATGATCTCCGTAAACGAAACGTAACGGGCGTCCCCCGTAGTGTTGACAATGGATACGGAACGTGAGAATGTTGTTTTAAACCAACTTTATCCCGAATCCTACGTGCCCGCACAAAGCCGGGAAACTAACCTGTATTGTGGGGGCGGCCTAATGCAAAGGTGTCATAAACAGAGACAGTAAGCTGCCGAACTTGCATACAATCACGTAATGACTTTTGGGTGAGAGAATGCAATTATTGTTCGGCGTGGGAACGTCCTTCTTCCTGCCGGACACGGTGCCTGCTATTGTGTGGGTAAACTCCACTGTTTCTATTCTAGGTAGGTTGTGGTAAGTACGTGACCACACTTGCGCTCATCAACTGGTTAATGTGGTGGTATTCAATCTGCTCGAACAGCGTCGAACCATTATACTCGGTACCAACTAGCGTCCGAGGCTAGCGCCAGCAAAGTTCAAGTTAAGCTAGTTCAGTCGGGCGACCTGTGCTCCGCAAAAGAATACCTCCACTGCTGCAGTGAATTATGATCGATGGCGGCGTTTCCGGCGGACACCCGCGAGCTTCCCCTCCATTGTCTGTCCCCTCGTTATTGACTACTTATGTATATTAACATCCGAAATCAATGAGCCCTTTGACGAGTTCATTCGCTTCCCGTGTACATTGTAATAAAGTACCTACTTACATCGTGCCCATTATCGATAAATATTGATTTTGTTGTTAGTACCAGCTCAAATGATGGTGTATACCTACTTAGTACATTTCCATGTTTTATTTACATCAGTTCTACGCATTTTATTCATTCAAGGGAACTGTTCAAAGAAATTGTACCTACCGACATAATTTAGGGCTGAAATTAAGTTACGGTAACATTTAGATGTGAGTAACGAAAATTAACTATATAAATGGACTAACTTTCGTTACTCACATGTAAAAGTTACCGTAACTTAATTTCAGTCCTTAATTATTAGGTACATTTTCTTTGAAAAATACCCTCAAGGCATTTTAAATGGGTCAATTATATATATTCGTCTTTTTCTTCTTCAGGTCACCCACTGCTGAGTGTAGGTGTCCTCATTTGCACGCCACACTCTCAAATGTTGGGCTAACTTTAAAATAATTCTAAATAAACGATTAGATCATAATTTTATTTGACAACTATGACTCAAGAGACTTAACCCAAATGTCTATGGGGAGCAGATTGTCTCCTAATTAACTCCTAATAGATCTAAATTTATTGCTATAAATATAAACAACTTTCGTAAAACTAATTGAAAATGCAAATCTCTTAAGTATAGTTTAATACTACGGTTTAATTCCGAGGGGAACCGATAAATGCTAATGCGTCCTTAACGGCTGCTTGAAACGGTCGTAAAACGGCTTAATAGCCGGCCCAGTCGATTTTACAAATTGTAAACCGTCCGAACTTCCGCAACTCACTGACTGGCTTGTAGATTTAAAAAAACAGGGCCCAGAAACATGAAAGTTTAAAATTATTACTGAGACAAAAATAAAACAGAGAAGTCTATCTACATTATCTTATTCTATAGGGTTCGAAATTGTTTCCCGCAGGATATGATTGATTGTTGTGAAATTTCTAAAAGGCGATCACATAAAGCGTATCGGGCTAGTGCACTGAAGAATCCGTATGAAGAACCACCAAGGGTCCCCTTAACTTTCCACTTATAGCTCTTAATTTATCTATAAAATCCTCCTTATCTATAATCAACCACTTATGTAACGTACCCTTTAAATCACCATTTCAAGCAGTCCAAATGCTAAAACAATATGAATGACCTGAATATTTCCTAGAATTTTAAGAAAGAGTAATTAATCACATAAATCTAAAATTTACATCGTTTTGGCGCTCCTCAGCCCTCCCGACTGCATTTGCGCTTGTTAAGGACCACCGAACGGGCAATCATTCCTTTTTGTTTATCCCACTGCAACAAGCCTAATCAGCTGAAACTGTTTATGAAGCAAGTGATCAGTGTGAGTTTCCAGGCTCCTTCCGATCTGTTATCTGTATTTACACATCAGTATCGGCGCGCGCGCAGCGGCAGGTGCGCGGACGCACGTGCGCGCCAGCTTTACGCGCCTGTATGAGGCCCCACAAAAAATAATGAATAGCTGATCCAATTTAATTAACACTGGAATTTTGTAGGCAAACTAGTGGAACTATTTTAAGGATGAATTGTTGTAGTAAACAATTGTTGTAGGTTTGATTCGTATTGATTGTTTGGCGAGCTTTTGACTTCTTCTTTGCAGATTTTTGGTTTGCAAATTGTAAGCAGCATAAAAATATGGTAAAGGAGCATTAGCATGTGTACCGGAATATTAATTTAAAAGTTAATATAATACAGCTCTCACTTCTATAACTTAAGTCCGTTAAGAAAATTGTGACTCGTCGCTGTCTTATCATTTGTTATTTAAACTACCAGGTTGTCATTCAAAGAAATCGTCACTGCGGTTGCAATCAACGATGACACCTGCTCCTAAACGTTACGCTTCGATGACGAACTGTAACTACAGTAAATATCATTCGGATTGATCCGGCGATTAGGATGATGAGGCGTGACCATGAATAATGACGATGCATTGTTACAGGGAACATTTCTTACACTGCAGTCGGTTGTAATTGTATTATAGGGTCTAAATACCTTATTTATACGGTTTTATTCTTACACAGGGTACAATTAATTATTTATTTATTTAATCTTTATTACAAATTACATAAAGTAAGTACAAATGGCCGACTTAATTAATGCCTTAAGGAATTCTCTACCAGTCAACCAATGGTCCAAACAGAAACAATATAAGGTTGGTGCTGAGAAAGATACAATCATAATAAAGTCCGAAATAAATGAAACCGACGGAGGACACATTTCTTAATTTATAATTGCTTTCTTATTTGGTTTGGTTCTCGAACAGTGTTCAGTCTCCAATTTCACGGTTACTTCAGCCATTTCCTAAAATAATATAGCATCGTGGGTTAAATTGCAAAACTGATCAAACATTATGGGCCTATATTGCAAACATTTGCAACTTTATGTCTGGGTCTCTATCTACTGGAGTAGTACTATATTGCCTTTGACGTGTTTTCGCATAATCATCGTTGTTTTGATAGCTCTTATTTACTTGACAGTAATGGCGGCCGACTTATAAAGAATACCAAAATACGTTAAAGGCAATATCGATTTAACTCAGTAGAATAGAGGCCCCGTATTTAATTGCCGTAGTTTTATGTACCTACCATTTATTTTTTAATACGAGTCGTTAAGCTCACAGCTCAAACGCGGTCGCAGCGCGAGAGTACCCGGACACGCTCCGCAACTGGCCCGACTAGTTCGCTACCGAACAATACCTGTCGCGACAATGCCAACGGCTTGTTGTCACTTTTGCGCTGTCACTTGACACCCGCTCCTTTACACACACTACACGAGTAGCAACGGGACTCCATTATGACTCTCTTAATGAGCAAAGACTATGCTGGGAATTACACTGAACTTTCTACTTGCAAAGAATGACCATTTATTATTTTAATCAGACGAATCCGTGAGAAAATTGTGGTTATAGGCGGTCGAAACGGTTTCGAAGCGCGGGTGCATTTTAAAGTGTAATTCGGACCCGTTAGGAGGAGGCTAATAACCGACATAGCTAGCGCAATTTATTAATTACACCGTTAAACAGTTGATTAAATGCGCAAAAAGTACAATCGTAAACATGCCAGAAAACATAATGTAAAAACGTTGGATTAAACGACATTCGAAAACGTCAATCGAAGTCGAAATGTCCACCCTCGGGCCCAGAGTGAAAGAGCGCGGCAGAACAATCGAACGGAAACGGAAGGCGCGTTTCGCGATCTCGGCGAAATTCGGCGGCAGCTGCGCGCGCGCGGGCAGCTGCCCTCTAATAGCTCATTTCCGCTTTGCATGTCGTAGAGCGCGGCCGCACAAATCTAAAGACATTACCTCCCGAGCGGCACTGAGGACTGATTGTTTAAATGCGTTCTTATTCTTCCGCTTAACCGCTAATGTTAAGGGTCTTTAACTAATGACAAAAGCTTAATTGTTGTATGCGGTTTTTATTTGTTTGTTTAATTATTTATAAAAAAGTTTATTCACGCATCTCTGATTATAGATTTCGATTCTCCTCTCGGAATTTGCTAATTTCCCAAAACAAGATTCTATTAAAATTAAACGCTTAACGCTACGTAATGTAAACGATTTTCAAGGTTACGTTAATCATATACACTTTCGTTAACAATACCGTTTGCCAAATGCAACTTGTCTAGCGCCACTGTTGCGATAGAAATTCATTTTACATGTAAAGATAAACTCAAACAATTATTTTAACCTGTAACGCTAATCTTGATTGAACCATCAATTTTCAAAATTAACCTGGGTTTTAAGATATAGGCACTTTGGTAAATGATCGATAATACTTTTCGGAAAAAACTGATAGGTATATATTTTTTGCTAAGTTAATTATACTACCTACATAAAACTTTTTACAAAGAGTTTTCGTAACGTGTGCCTCTTACCGTAAATAGAACACATACATACCTACCCAGTTATGGCACAAAAAATATAAAAACATAACATTTATTTTAAGATAACCTAGGGGAGTACGAAATGCTTCCGTCGATTTATCACCTGGATCAGAAAAAATGATCTCTCGAGACAGTTGTCGGCTAAGGGGGTCCGTTGCTAAATGAAAAAAAAACATACTTACTCAAAAATAGACCTGACTGTGACAAAAATTAAGGATAAGGATACAGCATTGAAAATAACACACTCTCGATACTAAAATTCAAAACAAAATGTGACAATATTTAGCAAATCATAATCATAAAACTTTATGGTTTTTTATGAAGAATAGTAGTTTGAACTTTCTGTAACTTGAAAAAGGCTTTCTTTTCGATCGTGATCTACTAAATCGTATCTTTTTAGGGCAAATATCCCTAAATTGACAGACGTGACACTGTAAATAACGCGCACTTTAAAAATTTACTATACATTTTAACTGATTCAACATTAAAAGTGGTTTGGGTTTGGTCATTTATTTTTTGCTTATTTAAGGGTTACCTTCCCTTAACATTTTCACAAAGAACCAGGGGATAACCTTTTAACTATTTCTAGCAATCAAACACCAATAAACCGCCAACCCTTTGACCTCAAATCACATCTGCCGTGTATACTGTCTAAACCCAGCCTGATTGTTTCCAATCCAAACGGAAGCCATTCGTACAGATGTTTCCTTTTTTTCCCCAACTTCCAAAATAGACGGCAGATCAAGAGCACGTGAACTTTTTATCTGCCGTGTTGACAAATACTCAGCGTTTCCTCGCTTCATGGTTATTAATTTTCATGTCTTCTGAAGGAGATTTGATATTAATACCAACGAATTTATGGAGCTGGCGTTCTCAGGAAGCATTACTAACAGGCGACATTTAGTGCCCTTTCTGTTGATGAGACAGATTAAATGTGCATGTTTCATCTGTGACAGTATTAGTTTCTGTTTTGCTGCATTTGCCTTCTCGTTTTACGAAATATACTATAAAACTAATATGTATTGTAAAGACAAAATATTTTTCACGTCCGTATTGCGGTATGCTTAGGTACAATAGGTACCCAAACATAGAACTAAGAATTAATTCCGCGCTGTGTCATGCCCATGGCCGTGTAGAAAAAAACATTTTGTTTTTCCATTATTTTATAACTTCCATTTTCAAAAATACTTGTAATAAATTGTAAATTACATCATCATCATCACGGGCACATGTAGGTACCTACCAGTAATTCGATTATGGGGAAGCGCCCATCTGTCGCAGAAACCCTCCAAAGCCATCAAAGCCACAAAAAGCCACGCGCTCGAATACCTCTTTCCGCCAACCTGCTTCCGCCGTACATACACGTACCAGGACGCGCAAATGGGACCCATTATATCGACTACATTAAGCATTGTTGGGTTTTTTGTTGTATAAAAGTATTTGATTGCTCTCGAATTTGTGCTTCGTAAAGACATACAGGGCCTTTCAAGCGGTAATATCGCCAATGTTTATATTCCCAGGTTTGTCGTGATGGAGAATCGAATTAGCTCTTCCTAGTTATACCTAATAGAGTAACATATGTATATAAATACATCGTATTCTTAAACTGTTGTACTTTTTACCTTTTGTTCAATCATATCAATTTTTGACAAGGTTTTTGTGTATATTATCCGCAATGCATTCCATAGATGCGATAGATCCTTAAAAAACCTTCGGGTTTGTCGAGTAGGGCTTATTCCGACAATTTTTATAATACCTAATTTATTAATTTAACTAAATTTCAAATTGCCATGGGCTTATAATACCCGAATATCAATTTGCCTCATTCCTAAAATGAACAAAAGTCATGATGAATTTGACCTAAAACGTCTCATGTCCGAAATTCCTAAATATTGAAATGTATTTGTCCTTAAAATGCCGAATCACAGATACGACAAAATTTAAAAATAGCTTAAACTGAAAACTCCAGAATACCAAAATGACACAGTTTTAAAATGCCTAAATAGTTTGCATTATCTGTATAATATTGGTACCTACTTCAATGTAAGTGTTTAGCAGTAAAGGAGATAATAAATCAAATTATACATGAAGGTTAACTAGCCTATTTAAAATTTAGGTATTCTGGCACCTGGTTGTTTTGAACATACGGTGTCCTGCGATAAAGCTGTTGTGAAGTTTGTCCATTATGAGAATAAGACATTTTAAAATTCAGCCGTATCCAAATTAAGGTGTCATGAGACAAAAAAATAAGGAATTCTGGGATTTAGGTATTTTGACACTAAATCCTTTTGAAATCTAGGAGTATTGATAAATTAGGCATTATGCAAATTAGGTGAAATAAGCCGTACTCGGTTTGTCTTTCAACTTCTCTTTTGCTTGTTCTCTTAACGCTCTTATGTTAGTCTCCCCGTCCCTGAAAAACTTTTTAAGACTTTTCGCACCAATACTTACTACTTGCTGGTTTACTCGGGAGAACTCTGTTTTTTGGGGAATACGTAGCTTACTCATATATAACCCTCAACTAGATATTCTAGTCAGCAAATGTTCTTCACGTAAAATGAAAATAATAAAACGCCCTTCCCTTTACGTTATTAGTTTTGCACATTGCTGTACGAAATACAATGTAACCTGATCTCACGCCTTCGTAGTGTGACATTATTCTAATCGAACATAACATTAACATTGTTTTTTTATTGTTACAGGTAAGCTTCTCTGATTACCGAACAAGCTAGATAAAGATCGACATAATGGGCAAACAGCAGTCGCGGGTGCCGTGTAATCTCGTTACAACAACCATTCTAACGTTTCAACCTTGAAAGAAACATGGCGAAGAGCAAAACCATTCAAAATTGAAGCTTAATAACAGATAACAAGGTGTTAAATGAAGAGTGACATGTAAATAGAGTTGTTTCTATTTTCTTTGCAACATTCGAGTTGTTCGAAGAGCAGATTAGCCGCGATCCATTGTAGCGGGTTTGATCCTATTGTCCGCTCGCGATATAGCGCCTAGCGAATTCTTATCGTGCAACTAACCGCTTAAGCCTAGTTTACACTGTAGTAAAGCCATCTAGTGATTAGCTAAGAGCCACTTCGCTAATATGTAGTAACCTGGTCCAGCGGTTACTGAATAAGTGATAACTAGAGTTAGGAGTTTTGGTAGCATAGTGGTTCTAAAATCCATGGACTCGCTGTTTCCTAATTCTTATACATAATATACATACATACCACCTTGATTTTGAATCATCATATTTTTATTTTGTTCCTTTTGCTGCAGTTAAATTTTGTCAGTTACTAAAACTGTCATAATTGTGCCCTGTTAATTTAATTTCTTATTATTACATTTCATTTAACATCTCATTTCATTTCATTTCTAAATTTCTTTTGAAGATATTTTGGTATGGATGACATTTCCGCTGTAAAAGCTTAACAAACAAACAAACAAACAACCGAATGTTAGTACTAAGGTATGGATAAACCAAACCAAAAATGTCGTTAGTTTAATTAGAAATATTGACATATTTCTAAATAAACTAACGACTAGGATATAGCGACTCCGTGGCTTCTAGAACCACGGTATGCTACCAAACGTCCTAACCCGATAATTTATCGATTCCAATATAGGTATGTATATTGAATGTGCATATTTTTGCAAACGATACGGTTTTAGGATGAGAGACTGTCATGGAAAGCGACCCTAATTGCCTAGAGTTACTAAAAAAGAAACCTTTTTGTAAAACGATTTAATATCGTGGAATGAGCAACATCACACATCGTCAACAAATTCGTACAAGTGTGAACAAAGCTTAACAGTGGTGATAATCTGGGAACAACAGATTGAGTTATTCGATACAATACTTCTTAGGTGACTATACTTACGATGCTATCTCTTTGTTATGTTGTTAGTATTTTGTTGTGCATCATTATTTGTTTTAGCGATTTTGCTTTTGTGTATAATTTACATTTTATTTGATATTATGTTGGCTCTTTGTTCAACGTGATTTAGTCGCGGTCTATATTCGTCATTTCATAATCCACATATTGATGTAGGTAAATCCGCCGGAGGCTGTAGGCGGCATCTGTCCGGCAAGGTGTCTTACTACACCGCGCTGTTACTAATATTTTTTGCAACACGTGTTGCATAGAGAAGCTGGGTCACAATTGCAATATGTTATTGATAAACAATTAAACCGGCTACATGGGTCGCGCGGCTTAGAACATGAGTGTATGGAATAAAATCAGCAACAGTAACTCGCATGCACGATGCAACAAAAACATTAAGTAATTTACTGCCCAGCTATAATAAACTTTTAACTCAATCTAGAACCAATACAATCCAATTAAAACTTAAATTTGTTCATCCATCAATGTTATTACAGTGACAGTTATTCTGTGAATATTGTATTTGAATTTCTGTGTTTTTTACATTAAAGTGTTTACATACATACATACATACATACATACAGTTAAGCTTCTATGATAATTAGATAACCGTCTCGATTTTAATATCCATCCCGTTCAAATTGGAATCATTATCATCTCGTTTCGGAGTTTTCAGAAAACTAAAGAAAAAGACTGAGACATGAACCAAAGAGTTTTTTGTTCCGCAAATAGGTTATTATTCCTCAAAGGTCACACCATCCAAACATATTTTTTCTAATAATAGCCTTAATATTTAGTTTTATGCTGGATAAAAACACTTATTGCACCTATGACTTCAACATCTTGGCTTAAATTATACTCTGCATCACTGGTACATACATAGTTACTTCCCCATATCCATTTATCAGAGTGTCCCTACCCTCAAAGTGCTTCCTCGGGTGCAAGGGGTGCAATCTGGGGCAGCCGGGTGCTAATGCGTTTTTTCTAAGACATGTGCTCCTGCCAATTTGATGGAAAGGTGTTCGCCGACGCGAGCCCCTGGTCTATTAGCTGCATGAATGGCAACTTTAGATTATTCGAAAGTGTTGTTATATACCGATAAGAATCTGCTGAAATTGATAGCATATACACTAATAGGGTGGTATGAGTAAATCAAACAAACTTGTATTTTTCTTAAGGTAAAGTCTACTTCTACATAATATACACATGTTCATATGTAATACCTGACTTAGGAACGTAAAAACAGAGACAATACTAATTGCAAGTGATGTTGATTATTCATTACCACTTCAATTAGGGAAGGATAATTTAACCAGTGCTAAAATGATTATGAAGCTTACGTGAAACAGGAGTATAAATTAATTTCCAAAATGTATCTTTATTATTAAATTAGTACATTAAGATAACTGTATTTTTGTCTGTTGGTACGTAAAAATTCAATGTAAACTTTCGCATTTTGCTATGAGGGCCACTAGGGAAACCCCATGAGGCAAGGATCATCATGCTAAACAGCAGGAATAACAAAAAGGGGAATGGTATAAATTATGGCAATCTTCGTTGATAGGGGGAACTTGCGACTTTATTTTATCATTCCTCGTCAACGGCAAAAAGTTAAGGCCCAGTAGTACATAGTTTAAAGCAGCTTTTGTTGTTAAAAAACCCTTAATTTTTATGAGTATACTAGAGGACGGCCGAGACTTTGTACGCGTTTATTACTTTTCCGCTCCTTCCATTGTGCTTTTTACTGCGCCCCTACGGTACCCAAGGCATATTATTGAGTCCATTTTTTACGTCCCTAGGTTCAGCGGGACAAAGTAAAGCTAGTTCTAGCTTTACTTTGTCTGCCAGTCAGTCACGGAAGTGTTTTATATGAGTTGTTTATGGTAAATGGGATCTGTGACTCATAGATATTTGCATTCTTAAGACTGCAAAAACAATGTATAGGAATTAGTGCGTGTTGGGAATTGGGACTGTTATTATTGAGTCTTCGACGTACAGTCTGTCGACGCAAACGTATATATTTTACAAAATATACCAAATAATACAATGCAACTGTATTTTGTACAAATGGAGAGAAATATGTCACCCGTATTGTTTATGGCCGCCGGCACACGGCATCACGCTACCATTTCACAATTTTACAATCAAATAAAGTGCCGCAGCGGAAACGTTATTCCGATTCGAATAATCGGTGTCCATTGCTCGCCATGATTACACGGTATTTAGCCGCTGCTCCAAAATCAGGAAACCTTTGCGACACAATAGAAATACAATCGTAATTACATTTAATTGGTGACATTCAGCGCTGGACGTTTTTCTTTTCAACTGTTTTTCAAGTACTTTATACAATATTCGTGTCAGTATCACAAAAGGACTAAAGTAATCTTTACAGGCCCGTGTGGTATTTCATTTCTATAGGAGTGGCGCAAACAAAGTGGGCGACGCTTGGGTTTATAAAAGCTAGATATTTTTGCGCCAGAATATTGACATATTAGGCGATGGAGTGGGCGCCGCGGAGCCTAATGACCTCAAGAGCAGCTCGACACGACCAAAATGGAGAATAAAATTAATTTATGACAGACAGCTAGTGCTGTGTTTGTCCTGTTATTGACATTTGAATTAATAGTAACTTATTATAAGAGAAAATATTCTATGCGGATAAGTCATCCTATAGACTATACACTTCTTGATATCTGTGACGAAACTTATTACTTTATGATTGGTTAGAAAAAAACGGATAATTTAAATTAAAAAAAAACTCGCTAAGTAATTGCTAAGGGCCGTGGACCTTTCGTCACATTTCGGCAACAAATTTTAAAGCCTACAGCTACTAATTTGCTCGCAAAATATCTCAATCACTTTCGCCGTATGTTTTATGCATGAGGCGAGATAAACGGCAAAAATATTCCGGCGGCGGACATCGTCGATATTAACGACGGCAAAAATTGTAACATGGCCGATTACAATAAAACGTTTGTCAGACAGACAGGCGCCACGTCTAGGAATAATTTAGTGATTCAGTGATTCTAACTTGGTTACGCGTCGTTATTCTTGGCAAGCAGAGGACGGCTGGTGGACAGACACTAGTTATAGCAAGCGGCACTACAGATAAATACATTACTGTTGCCATATCATCGCGCTATTATAATACGGAATGAGGTTTTGGCTATTAAATCTAATAGGAGAGTTAGTTTTGACGTGTAGCTTACTACAATATAAGGATGAGTACCAAAAAGTTACGATACAAGTCATAAGCAATATGGTTTTACCGAGTAGAAAAGAGCCCCACGAGCTGCACGTTTAAATTTAAGTTTATTCTGTTAATAAGTTATAATAATACCTTAACTTTGGTTTGCACCTAATAATAACTAGAGTTTAATTAGTTTACGGCAGCTCACGATATTTTTTACAAAATTTCTTTGCATTATTTAGTTCATACTCGTATATTCTTCTTCATTCCCAGAGTGGGGTACCTAGGCAGAGCTACAGAAATACCAACAACTCTAAAAATACTTGTTTATAATACTATCATTACATTTGTAATCAAGCCAAAAAGTCAGGCCAAAAAGTAGAGGTAGAGATAGAGGTGAAGCTTCTAAAGCTGTTCAAGGTTATAATTGTTCTTCCACAAGCAAATATTGAACTATAACTAAATTGGATAATCGTTGTTGGTATAATTTTACTTTTTATTACTATCAGGCTAAACAGCTATTTCAGCGATATAAAAAGGCCACTGGTATTAAATTCCGTCACATTTTGCAATACTTATCGCCTAAAATGTTAGACTAGATTTAAGTGAAAACGATAGAGAGTTATTGACGTGTAATAAAATAAGAAGTCGCGACGCAATCCTCCCCCCGCTCCCCTCGGGGATTTATTGCAATCCGATACAGGATCTACCCCTGAAGGGGAAATTCGTATATTTCTCTGCCAGTGTATTTATACACAGTGGATTCTCTAACCCATTAAAGGAATGAGGTTGGTGACTTGAATGCCTGGTTTCTGATTTTGTATTTGGAGGGATTTTCTCAATATAACCACGTATAAAAGGGTTTATAAAAAGAAGAGACAGTGTAAGAGTTTAGTAGGTAAAATACCTTTTTTTATTGATAAATCAGTTATAACTTTTCTAATACTTGTAACGTAAGTTGCCTAGTATCAAAAACAACGCTACTCATCGTCTCGATATAGGTACCTACTCGTACTTACAATGAGTTATTCACTATCATATCGTACTGAAATAAATAGGCTTGTTATATAAAAAACCTTACCAGTTTGATAGCTGATTTTACAAACTAGGTGCCTAAAGGAATAATGGGTTGCATGTTTGATACGCTTGCTTCATTCCGAATTTCCACAGGGACCGCACGGAAAAGTTACATGAGAGCGGTCAATGCCTCGAAATGCCGCTCGATTCCGCGGCTCGGATAATGAAACTAGACGAGATATGTAAAGTTGTTCACAAACACACTAGATTATTCGTGACTTGGCAACATTCCACTGCTACATCTATCCCTATCTATCCTTACTTAAGTACCTAAGAACTTTCATATCAAAGTGGCAAAAAATATGCGTCATCATTATTGAAAATCCCGCAAAAACATAACATTATTACAAACTACTACAAACAGTTTTTACTTCAAAACCTATCACAGGATGCTGTTATAAATGAATGTGTCAATCCACAACTACCTAATTAGCAATAAAGTGTTAACATTCAGTATGTTACCTATCATCATTGTGGGTTAACATTTTGTTGCTAAATAATTATGATTTTATGATAATATTCTTCTGACTCTTGGATGTTTTCTACGTATCTTAAGTATTTATTGTGTCGATTGACGACAATTATGTATACTATAAGAATTTATATCATTAGCTAGTACCCATAGTACAAGCCTAGAGTTTAGTTTGGTATGAGTATTAGGATAATTTGTATGAGATAGTCCCCTGATATTTATAATTTATAGACTTCATCGTGGGATAACACATTTTAGAGCAAAGGGGGGGGTTGCTATTCCAACAACGTAATTCGTGATTGCTATGTAAATAAGGAAAATTCGTGACATATCGCAGAGCTCGTAAAGTAGGCACGTTGTGGCGTGTCAACTTCATATTGAAGTCGCGGTCGCGGGTCCACATGTTTCGGAGTAATTACAGGAGCCCCGGGTGGCCACTCAATCTCCATTCCTCCTTCGTGTTTTTAAAAACTTGGCATTTTTGGGTTTCAACAGCAATTATAATAAGAAGTTGTTGAGCCTTTTACAGTTGGCTTTTTTTACTTGTTACACCAGTTATTAACATTACACCTCTATGGAATTACAAACACAACCTTACCTACCTAAAGGCTGCGTTTCCACCAGAGATGTGCTAGGTAGCTAAGCAGTGCGAGGTTGTGTAACGAGGATGTGTAACGGTGTGAATGTTTCCACCAAAGATGTGCGAGGTAGCTAAGCAGTGCGAGGTTGTGTAACGAGGATGTGTAACGGTGTGAATGCTTCCACCAAAGATGTGCGAGGTAGCTAAGCAGTGCGAGGTTGTGTAACAAGGATGTGTAACGGTGTGAATGTTTCCACCAGAGATGTGCGAGGTAGCTAAGCAGTGCGAGGTTGTGTAACAAGGATGTGTAACGGTGTGAGTGTTTCCACCAGAGATGTGCGAGGTAGCTAAGCGGTGCGAGGTTGTGTAACGGTGTGAATGTTTCCACCAGAGATGTGCGAGGTAGCTAAGCAGTGCGAGGTTGTGTAACGAGGATGTGTAACGGTGTGAATGTTTCTACCAGAGATGTGCGAGGTAGCTAAGCAGTGCGAGGTTGTGTAACAAGGATGTGTAACGGTGTGAGTGTTTCCACCAGAGATGTGCGAGGTAGCTAAGCGGTGCGAGGTTGTGTAACGGTGTGAATGTTTCCACCAGAGATGTGCGAGGTAGCTAAGCAGTGCGAGGTTGTGTAACGAGGATGTGTAACGGTGTGAATGTTTCTACCAGAGATGTGCTAGGTAGCTAAGGGGTGCGAGGTTGTGTAACGAGGATGTGTAACGGTGTGAATGTTTCCACCAGATAACGGCGGATAACGTACATAATGGCGTAATGGCTAAATACAGTTACGCTTTTCCATGTCTTATTCAAAAGTACCTATTCTAAAAACAATTTGTTATGAAAGTATTTCAAGTATAAAAACACTTGTGTCCTTATTAAAATGCAACGTTATATTGTGACGAAATTTGAACACAACCGATCGACTACTGTTCAAGTTTGTTTTCAAATACGGAAGGTGTTTTTTTTTAATAAGAAGATAACGACTGTAATATAATTTTTATCACTTCTGAAAAACCAATGTTACTTAATAAACGTTGAGCAGTCCCACGGAACCCCAGAACGCGTCTGTAATTACCTCAGTAAGCACATAAATCCCGGATAAGGCTGTAGGAAGTGTGATTAAGGCATGCGGGCCTCTCGATATTTACGGGCAGCAAACAAATGTTTCAGTCTGACAGGCGGGCTAAAACAAAACGATTAGATAAAGCTATAATTACAGTCTGAAAATAGATATCCCTGAACTCTTTGGAAAATATCGATTCCCGGGAAAAGCTTTTAGTCTACGGTTATCTGCTTTGTAATTCATTCGATCAGTAATTAGGCTATCCAGAAATCTATTCACTGATGTATATTGTATTGGATTAACGGTTTTTCCCACTTGCAAAGAAAGGAAACGATTAATTCATAACAATAGTTAGAATCTTAAAATCACACGGAAGTCTTACTATCTTGTTTGAAAGAATCTAAACGACTATAAAGTTTCATTAAGGCAAACGTCTGCGAATTATCATGGCTATAACTAAGAGCGGTGCCGGCTTATTGAAATACTGCGACGCTCAACTTTCTTCGATTATACGCCATTGTTGTCAATTCATTCTTATCTCAGAGAAAGCCTCCGATAAAGGAAAACGTGGGAATTTGTGTACACATCAAAGAAAGTAATAGTACAAAACGTCAACAATACCGCGATCCCATTAGATCACGTTTCTACGAGTAAGCTCTCGGTGGCATACCGTTTTGACGTCACCATTATTGTTGTTGCATTCTATTCTGGCAAGCGAACGATAGGTACTTTTTTCACATCTCGTCTGAATATAGAAAAGCTAAACACACTTTACCAGTGAGGGTGCATAAACAAGTAGGAAGGGAAATTCGGCGAATTATGAATCGGTGGATCGTAAAACTAAATGGTACTCTCGGTCCAACGAAGCTCCAACTACGATCCGGGCACGCGTCGCGAAGTACCGCTGTCGTTCTTAATGGTCATTACGAAAACAGGATCGTGTATTTAAACGTGAAGGAATTCTTGATTCACATAGTAATTATAATGGCGAGAGGAGTAAAAAGAGGAGGATGTATTGAATTTTAATGGCGATGTCCACCTGCCGGGCCGGCCGGACCGGACCGCGCGTGCGCGGAAACGGCATCAATGAAATGCGCAGGATCTTGGGCTCGATACATTATTTATACATACTTACACAGCTTATGCGTTAAAAAGATTGATAAAAAGTGTACGCAGAACTTGATTTTGTGCAGGCTGTGCCGGTAGATGAAGCGTCGTTGCTTGTGTTCGTCGTTTGAAGTTGTTTGTTTCACATTGTGATCTTCCCTAAATTCTAAAAATATATTTAAGTAGGTAATGGCGGCCTAGTTAAAAACTTAGTTTTAGCACAGTAGAATAGAGGCCGTGGACACGTAAATATATAGCCAGAGACAAAAGTGAAAATTTCAAGTTCGCTGGGCATTTCTAAAAATATTGACCTTGCCGATATAAAGTCATTGACTTATTTGTTTGTAATTGTTATTCAATCATATTCATCACTTTAAAGTTGATTATGACAGGGCAAATCACTCTAGCTTATTTTTTTGGGGCCTTTCGACTATCAAGTACCTTCGTACTTGATAAGGCCACATAAACGCTCTCTTCGAGGCTCCGTCTTCGGGCAGAGCGCACCGGATTCCTGCACAAACCGACGCGATTGTTTTAAGGGTCGTTCATGAACGGAAACCTCTATATGGAAGTACCTGCGTGAATGAATCTTTTTCTACAAATATCAATAAATCACATTACTTATGAATTATATAACTTGCAAGCTCAAGGGAAACACTTGATCATTGTGATTGTGACAATACTTTATTACCTACTTGGTATGTGTGATTGAAATCTAAGTGTCAGATGGTGTGCGTTTTGTTATGCGTGATTATCGTCGTAGAATAATTTAATTGTAACTGCTTTTAATTTACTGCGGTGTTATTATTCTCTTGAGAAATATATCTTAAAAGAACTCACTATCGAGCTTAAACAGACCTGTGAGCGCAACCTCACACTACTGGTTTCAAGTTCAATTTATTTTGTCTCGTTATTTATCTCACAAGCGAGTACCTGCTAGAATAGTTAGCACCACTTCTTCAAAAAATAAGTTACTGCAAGGTAAGTTAAATCACTGCGGAACCCTCCCATCGAGATCATCCTGCAGGCGTCCTGTAATAAAGTTAACTTTTTTCGTAAGACATAGTATGCGATAATGGTCCTGCGTCCCGTTATTCAGCTGGTGCGAAGTTTTTATCTAAAAATTCAATGAACAACCAGAATATCAACTGTTAATTGAAATTTTGACATTCTTGCAATGGAATAATACTTAATAACACGTTCAGCGCTTATAATCGTTATTTGTGTACATTTAAGAACCATCTTCTTCGTCATGGGCCAGGCAGGAAAGCGTTACCTTACCACTTCAGTATCGTGTAGCAGATATTGGCTCAATTCGGTATTGGTACCTAAACTAGATGGGTACATTAAACATTTTATCTTGTCTAGGGCACACGGTTTCTGACGGAGAAACTGGAGAAAGTATATTAAACTTTATTTAATGTGGTAGTCTTGCACCGTCATAGGTATATTTAATATTTATTTGTTCTTGTGATTATTTTAAATTTTTACACGTTTTCCTACTTAACTACGCATGACAGTAATATTTTATATTCATTGTTTTTATAATGCTAGGTATTGTTATAAGCAATATTTAAAAAAAAAACGATTGACTTGAGTTTCTTGCGGCGCGTTTCTAAACGGCATTCTTCGGAAGCGCTGGTAAAATATTGACGTGTAAAAGTGCCCGTGCGGCCTACTTACTGAATAAACATCAAATCTTTTAACTTTACTTTCATCACTGGCACTCTATATGTTGCAATTGCGGCGCTTTACGATATCACATTTTAAAAGAGTATAATTATGAAAGTTTTACAATACCCCAATTATAATGCAGAACTGTTTCATTTCTCTAGTTAATAGTGTTGTCGGCGTGCAATCATACGTTTTGGAAGCAGCGACCGTTTCGTGGGAGCATTTTAGTGAGTGCGTGTGAACGAGCGACAATAGGCCGGGTACACACATGATGCGAGCTCTGATTTAGAAGAGACATTACGTCGAACAATGCCGGATCGAGTGGCGCAAGCCTTAATTATGCGCCTGTTGCGTGGGATGCATGGGAAAGTGTGTCCCCGGCCTAGCGTTAGGTCACAAATAAATTGGGCCGCCTAATCACATGCAATCTTTCTTGATTGTGATGCCAGGCTGTATTGGTTATTGCCGGTTCTCACTGAAGAAAGGCAATCAAACGAAATAAAGTCGTTAAATATCTATGAAATAGCTTTTTACATAATTGAAAAAGTTATTTAAGTCCACTTACCATCAGATCCCTACCGTGTAAAACAATATTGCTTTTGATTGGACATGTCATCGTATTGTTTTAAACTGGGCGGTCATTACTGTCAAGTAAATAAGAGCTACCAGAATATCATTGATAGTAAGATAACAAGTCAAAAGCAATATGGTTTTACCGAGCGGAATAGAGTCCCGGTGACTTGCAAGTTTGTGTTTTGCATCCATGCCGTAAGAATATGCGTTCCAAATATTACACCGTTTACAAAAGAGATATACATAATAGAGGATCTCATATTGTATAACCTTATTTTAAAATTAATTATCCTTGCCTAGTTAATTTGATTAAACTTTATTAAATTAAAACGTGTGATTTGTGACCTTAAGACACGCTACATTACAAAAAGCCACTGTAAGGAATGACCTACCCGACTAACTGCTAACTAGCATGAGCAGCCTAGTATCGAATAAAGTTTTATAAAAATAATCTACACTAGAAGCATAAATGTAATAAATGTGATGCTAAGTATTGTAAGCTAACAGACGTAAAAGGCGACTATAAAATTAACGATAATAACATATTATTAAGGAATTCTTGGCTACAAATAGCTTGAACGCGTTTCGAACTTTCATAAATATGTTAACTAGGTACGCACATCTGCACTTTACAACAACAAGACAGTTTACATTTATAGTAATAAGTAGTAATAACAAAATATCCACTTCGTTGTTTTCTTTAAAATTTCTGTCTAGCCTGATCAGAAAAAAGTAAATTATATAATAACGCATGTAAGTACCTTTTTCTAAATAAAAAACAAAGTAACACAATACTTTTATTTTTGACAATATCATTATTAAATGACGAGTCCTTTCAACAGGGTTTCCCGATATTCTATCTCTGGAGTCTTATCTGAACCAAACGACACACATACGAGTATGAGTTGACGTACAAAAGTAAGATTGCCGGCTGTATTTCAATATTGCATCGACATCGACTTTTTGCTATTAGCTTTGTGCGTGTTTTTCCTAAAGACTAGTATTGAAGTACTCCTTATGTACAGTAGGTACCGAATTTGCAGACTAAGATCTATTTGCGATATCTTCCCACTAAAGGTCCAATGATCTCTGCCTAATTTGACAGTCTGCCGCATCGTGAATCGTGGCGTGCCGCACGCCACTGCTATCGCTGTTTTCAATGCAAACGACATGTTTCTATGCCTGTGCCGGCCTTTACGATAATAAAAACGCAGTTAAACTATTAAACGATTGCTGAGATTAGTCAAATTAATTCCATCGTTTTGACATTCTTCATTTTAATTGTCACTAAATAAAGTTTCTGGATTTGAATATTATTAACTTGCATGAAACGTTCATTAGCTATTGCAACTTCTACCTTTCAAAGCCTCTTTCTTCATCATCCAAATGTTTTTCCTTCACAAATAAACGCGACTCATCGCGTCAGCTCCGTAACAAGAGCAATCGGAGTCAGTTCTCGTGTTTCCTTACCGATATGTGATTCAGGCGGACGGATACAAGTCCAGGTTATTTTTGATGGCAGACGGCAGTTTATAATTACCCGACCGTGGCCTACAGACACTGTAAAATCTCGCAACTAAATAAATGAGTACGCTATTGTCAACATGTTCTCTGTCTAGCCTAGTTAAGCAGGTGTTGTTTAACTGAAATAGATATACTTATATGCTTGAGGACGCCCACAAATTATAAGTTTCTCGCTAATCCCCAATTGCTTCACGTAGGGGTAAAAGTGCACTTAGGAGACTCAAGGACTCTCCAAATTTTAAGTCCACATGTTCTGCGGCTGGGCGTTGTGGGCACGAAATAATGTTATATCTAATAATTCTAATAAATATAAGTACGCTATGAACATTTCTGAATAATTTTGACAATGTGAGACAACATAATGACAGCTAGAAAATAGTCACATAAGACCGCTTTCTCTAGTTTAGGCAGTAATACAAAGTGAAATTATTCGATAAAAAATGTGGTTTTTTTACATTCCATTGCATAATATAAAGTGTCATACGCATTGATAACAAGCCGCAAAAGTAGAGATCGAAAACCAATGTTAAATTACAATAAAACTTCAGCTAGGAATGGGAAAACTCGTAATTACTTATTCTCAACTTTTTAAACTAGTTTCCACTTCGAAAACAAAACCCTGTGGAAGAAGAGTATTTTTAAAGAGATACAGCTAGACGCTCTTAGCACGTGTCACATACAAGTAATTGCAAATAAAGCCAGCTGTACTGACACGGGCGACGACATTAAGCGAGTGAACACAGCTAAATATAATGAGTATGACATTAAACATGAGTAACATGACGTGCGACACATTGCGGCGAAACGACAGGACACTCGTCGCGACACGACACGACAAAATGTGAACGTAGTTTCAGCAATACATTACCAAATATTTTTCTCATTATCAGCAAATGATGGGTACTAAACATTGGAGTAGACTTACATTACGGATATTTGCTGATTTCAAACTCAAACACAAACTCATAACTGCGAGTATACCTACTCGTAAACAGTACTTTGTGCTAACTCGCATTGCAACTGCAACACAACTGCAGACTATTACACAAAAGTGAGATTAGAGCAAATTTAGAAGCGTTGCGCAATAGTGCCAAGTGAAATAGGAATTAGCTGTATGTGCTGCAGCGCTGATTTTCCGTGGAACAGTGGTGTTTACCTACTTCAAGTGTCATCGACTGTGGAATTTAAGCAAGGTGAAGTGATCTTCGTCATCATTGCAGACGAAAGCCGCCCAGTACAGGACAACAACCAAAAAATGTACATATTCAAAACAACAAACACATTAAGTCCAGCTGATCGTTTAATTCAGAGCGTTACACGATCTCCTGATTAAACCTGAAATGGGTTTCAAAAGGATTTTAATACCTTTCACCATTACCACAGATTAAATAATAGTCTATTACTCAAAAACACAATGCGGCGAAGCTATCACTCGTCATATGAATATTCGAGGCAATGCCTCATCTGACTTACTTGCACTGGCATATATGTATATAATGTAACAGTTACATGATTTAAAAAAAACGTAATAACAATAATCGGTGATAGCAATAACGCAGAGCAGTTGTTTCGCTTGGCGGTAAATATAAATATATAAAATATAAATATAAATATATATAATATATTTATATATTAATATATTTATCCTCATATATCCTCAAATAGTGTAGGCAAACACTAGATCGATTTTAGTATTTTTAGTAACAAGTCTAGCATTTGAAAGAAAGAAAAGAAGTATAAAATAAGATAAATGTTTTTAACAACAAACAACCGCCTTCAAAAACGCAAAAAAAATTCTTTTGTGGCGACTACACTTTGTTTATGTTACTTAAAGTCGAGTATACGCGCGAGCGGGCTGATAGCCGAGGTCGGGCCAGTTCGGCAGATCTCGGGTATCTTCGCTGCGCAACGCCGCCGAGAGGCTGTTCGTTTAAGGTCGGTCGGTAGAGCCGAGTTGCTGTCTCTCATTCTCTTGACAGGCAGAAATCAGCTCGCATAAAATAATGTTAGTTTTTGAGATTATATAAATTTGGCTCTGCCAACCACGATCTTTCAACATCTCATGCCTATATTTATTTTCGCTTACCGATTCCGATGTTATTACGTGTTTTTTCTGTTTTGTGATCTCTAAATATATAATTGCTAAAAAGTGGACTGAGCTGTTTTATTCCAGAAAGCTCCCCACAAATTGGTGACCCCGACGTGATGATCAGATCACCCAGCAAGAACACGTTAGAGCGGACGATGTCTTATGATAACCTAGACGCCGGAAAGTCTAAAGGCGGTGATGAAGGTGAAACAATGGTATATCGTGTTGGAATAAAGGTGCCGCCATTTTGGCCCGAAAAAGCATCGCTATGGTTTGCCCAGTTAGATGGCCAATTCGCACTTTCGAATATAACCGTTGACGCGACCAAATTTTACCATGTGATATCAGTTTTAGAGCCGAAATTTGCCGCCGAAGTCGAGGATATTATTATCAAGCCTCCGGCAACTGAAAAATACGAGACGTTAAAACTACAATTAATAGCTCGTTTGTCAGCTTCAAGAACTGAACAGCTCAAGCAGTTGATGTTGAAGGAGGAACTTGGGGACAGGAAACCGAGTCAATTCCTACGCAATATGCGCAGTCAAGCTGGTCCAGGATATCCCGACGAGTTTTTGCGCACATTATGGGCGAGTAGGTTACCTAGTTTACTCCAGAGTATAATTGCGATGCAAGAAGACATGCCACTCGACAAATTAGCTCTGCTTGTTGATAAAGTACATAAAGCTACTCCGCAGGGTATTAGTCCTCATGTCGCTGCCGCGTCTACGTCTTCTCCCCCCCCTTCATCAAGTTTCGACGAGCTTGCTAAGAAAATAGAAGCTTTGACCAGAAGGCTTGATGCAATGTCAACACCCAAGGAACGTCGCGACTTCAGGCCAAGGTCGAAGTCACGAGGCAACCGTCGTGACCCATCCCGGAGCAGGTCTCGCGCTGACGGCCAGCGGCTATGCTGGTACCACTTTAGGTTCGGAGAAAAGGCAGCTAAGTGCATACCACCTTGTGGTTATCAAAAAAACTAAGTAAGCAGTCGCTTGATGCGACTGCGACTAATGACTCTGGTGAGTGTTTTTCTGCTGTGCCTAGTAGGTTATTTGTAACTGACTCTAAATCTAAGGTGCAGTTTCTGGTTGATACAGGGTCCGATTTATGTGTGTATCCGTTACATTATTTGCGTGGGCAACGAGTTCATAAGACAAACTACGAACTTTACGCCGCCAATAACACTGTAATTTCTACTTATGGCTGGCTAACTTTATCTTTAGATTTAAGTTTGCGTCGTAGTTTTTCATGGCGTTTTGTTATAGCCGATGTAAGCAAGCCTATAATAGGTGTAGATTTTTTATCCTTTTATAACTTGTTGGTTGATGTACGTAACTCTCGGTTAATAGATAATTTAACGTCGCTTACATCAGCTGCTCTGGTTGCTACCGAGTGTGTTTGCCCGCAAATAAAAGTAATTTCAGGTGATTCTCCGTATCACAAGCTACTTCAGGAGTATTCTGATATTATGCGTCCATTTGGAACACCGCAAGAACGAAAATGTAAACATCAGATTAAGCATTATATCAGGACCACTCCAGGACCACCTGTTTTTGCCAGACCCAGACGTCTAGCACCTGATAGGTTAAAAATAGCGCGACAGGAATTTGAAGAGATGGAGCGCACTGGTACCGTTTTAAGGTCCGAGAGCTCTTGGTCTTCGCCACTTCATCTTGTACCTAAAAAGGGTGATGGCTGGCGCCCCTGCGGTGATTACCGGGCGCTTAACGCTCGTACGGTGCCAGACCGATACCCGGTGCGCCATATTGCAGATTTTTCGCACAATTTAGCAGGTTGTAAAGTTTTTAGTAAGTTAGATTTAGTTCGTGCGTACAACCAAATTCCCGTCGCGCCGGAGGACGTTGCAAAAACAGCGATCACGACGCCCTTTGGACTCTTCGAATTCCCCTACATGAGCTTTGGTTTGCGCAACGCTGCGCAAACGTTTCAACGTTTCATGGACGAGGTTTTGAGGGGTCTGGATTACTGTTTCTCATTCATAGATGACGTTTTGGTGGCATCTGCCAATGAGGCAGAGCACCAGGAACATTTAAGAAGCATTTTCAAACGATTTAATGAACATGGCATATTATTAAATCCTAATAAGTGCGTTTTCGCTGTGTTAGAAATAGAGTTCCTGGGCTACTTGGTTTCTTCGGAGGGTACGAAGCCTACTGACGATAAGGTCGACGCGATTAGAAATTTTACGCGCCCTAAAACAATTAAGGACCTGAGGCGTTTCTTAGGCGCATTGAATTTTTATAGGCGTTTCGTGAAAGGAGCAGCGAAAGTACAGGCTCCCCTCCATGCACTGTTAAGCGGTCCTTCGGTAAAGAGCAATAGTAGCATAGACTGGACACCTAGTTTAGATGAGGCCTTCAATGCTTGCAAGGCGAGTATCGCTAGCGCCGCCCTTCTTGCTCATCCAGATCCTTTTGCTCCGCTAGCTGTCGTCACGGACGCGTCTGATTTTTCTATCGGATCTGTGGTGCAACAGCAAGTTCAAGGTCATTGGCAACCACTTGCTTTCTTTTCTAGAAAGTTAACGCCAGCACAGGTCAAATACAGTGCTTATGACCGTGAGCTGCTTGCTATATACGAGTCGATTAAATATTTTCGGTACATGATAGAGCTAAAACCATTCTTTATCCTTACAGACCACAAACCCATAATTTCCGCCTTTAAAAAGTCTCTTGATGCGTGCTCGCCACGACAATTTAGATATCTTGATTTTATATCGCAATTTACCACCGACATTCGTTATATTGCCGGTGAGGACAACGTTGTCGCGGACGCGCTATCAAGGGTTGACGAATTAACGGACGCACTTGACCCGTACGCATTAGCAGTCTCCCAGGCCACAGACACCGAACTAAAATCATTATTAAAAAAAGGTTCATCTTTAAATTTAGAAAAAGTTAATTTTGCTAACACAAAACTCTTTTGTGATGTGTCCGGGCCAACTCGACGTCCTTTCATAACGTCCGAATTTCGAAAGCAAGTTTTTAATAATATTCATGGACTTTGTCACCCTAGCATTAGGACCACCATTAAAATGGTGACTGAACGCTATGTGTGGCCGGGTATTAGGAAAGATTGTAGAAACTGGGCGCGGACGTGCATTCCTTGTCAAAAGTCTAAGGTGTCACGACATGTTCACGCGCCAGTTCACGATTTTAAACTTCCTTCGACCCGTTTCTCGCATGTGCACATAGATCTGATAGGCCCACTCCCTTGTTCTGACGGGTACAGCTACTGCCTAACCGCCGTCGATAGATACACGCGATGGCCGGAGGCAATTCCGCTACACGATATTACTGCGGAAAGTGTAGCGAAGGCTTTTATATCTATGTGGATATCGCGTTTTGGTTGCCCGGAAAAGGTAACCACCGACAGGGGGCGACAGTTCGAATCCCATCTTTTCAGTCGAATTTCATCGATTATCGGTTCGCGTCATCTAAAAACCACAGCGTATCATCCAGCGGCCAATGGTCTGGTGGAACGGTTCCATCGACAGCTAAAGGCAGCTATTATGTGTCACGCTGATTGTAGTTGGACAGAATCCCTTCCACTAGTTCTCCTAGGTATACGCAGTGCATGGAAGGAAGACTTGTCCGCTTCGACCGCCGAGCTTGTCTACGGAGAGACCCTTAAGCTCCCTGGCGAATTTTTCGAACCGGTTTCTGACATACTGACTGACTACACTGACTTTTTGACAAGGTTTCGACTTCACATAAAGAAGTTACAACCCGCGACCGTAGCACGTCATGGCGATAAAAAAGTTTTTGTTTATAAAGAGTTGTCGACAGTTTCGCATGTCTTCATTAGACAGGACTTAGTAAGAAGATCTTTACAGCCGCCTTATGCTGGTCCGTTCAAAGTAGTTAGTAGGGACGAGAAATTTTTTACTGTAGATGTAGGTGGTCGAGTAACTAACGTTTCGATCGATAGGCTTAAACCAGCTTTTGTCCTGACGGATGAACCAAGTTATGCCACCTCGTCACCTGTTCGTCCTTCCATTACGAAGCCGTCTCCGGCTATCCTAGTTCCTCCGCAACAACCACAACCTAAAACTACACGTTCTGGTCGTCGGGTAGTTTTTCCTGAACGTTATCGACCCTAAAGGTCTCCGGGGGGGCTGATGTGGCGACTACACTTTGTTTATGTTACTTAAAGTCGAGTATACGCGCGAGCGGGCTGATAGCCGAGGTCGGGCCAGTTCGGCAGATCTCGGGTATCTTCGCTGCGCAACGCCGCCGAGAGGCTGTTCGTTTAAGGTCGGTCGGTAGAGCCGAGTTGCTGTCTCTCATTCTCTTGACAGGCAGAAATCAGCTCGCATAAAATAATGTTAGTTTTTGAGATTATATAAATTTGGCTCTGCCAACAACGATCTTTCAACATCTCATGCCTATATTTATTTTCGCTTACCGATTCCGATGTTATTACGTGTTTTTTCTGTTTTGTGATCTCTAAATATATAATTGCTAAAAAGTGGACTGAGCTGTTTTATTCCAGAAAGCTCCCCACACTTTTTTTAAAATTGTAGGCACCTAGCTAATAGGTTAGTCCAACTGAAGTCGGCGACCACAATATTTTCACCAAAAAAGCCGAATTAATCTTATCGTACTTTCCCCATCACTAGTAACTGTGCTAGTAAACTCATCAAACTAAAGACATTATCAATATTGCGCTTTGTTTTCATTGTTCGTGTTTTTTTTTGTCCGGTAACCTTCGGGGAGGGAAGATGGCCGATTGAAAAATGCCCGGCTTTTACTTTTGATTTATTCTGTTTACTGAGTTACTATATTCACTTGACATTGGCGAAATCATTGTGTGGACCGCCATTAATTAAAAAAGAAGAAGAAGGTACATTGTTCGTAAGACAAGTTTACAGCAGTAACGGCCAACCTCCACTTAGGTAAGTAATCGAGCGGCATCCTGAGAAGAAGAAGAAGCAAGATTGACCACAAACTGGTAAATGACAGCTACGCGATTTGCGTCGCCTCACAATCCTCGCGGTTTTTTAAACAAGTCGCACTAAAATTATTTTAGACGTAATCGGTTCTAACTTCTAAGGATATAAGCGACATTTTAAAATTATTGAGCTATAAAAGTTCATTGTTTCCCTACATGAAGCCACATCATAATCTTAATGCTGCTATTATACTCCATTCCCAACTCCTGCGCGGGTTTTGTTCGCAGTTAATGCGGGACACTACCAAACTACGCCCATAAATGTCTGCCTTAGCAAAGCATTATTAAGTCTATCAGTCACCAACTTTACTGTTACCAGACTACAATGCTGATGTTGTACAATCTAGTAAAGTACAAAAGAACACTTCAAGAACGAAATTCATTTAGTGAAAATGATGGGAAAAAGCTGACACAATGCCATCTAAAGTGTCAATGCTTACGACTACGGTACGATTATTATTTATGTACATAGCTACGACAGTTCTAAATCCTAGGGTTTGTTGGCAAAGGCTGCGATAAAACTTTAACATCAGTCCAGTCCAGTACATAATCTGTAATTCTTGTCTAGACTAGGCCCTAGTTAGTTCTACTATGTAGTTAATCAATGAATAGTTAATCATTTTGTGCTAAAATAAGCGTTTTAAATAGTCTTTATCTTTTTATCGGCTAACCTAGGCCCTGGTCAACGACAGTCTCGCGCGCAATAAGCGGCACCCCAGCTGAAGTGGTCCTTGGCGGGTGCATAGCGGGCCGGCCCCGTGACCTATTGCGCCTTGCAGATGCAACGCAGGTGCACTAGCGCGTAGTGCACTGCGCTGCGCCGCCGCTGCTATGTCTCTATGGCCCTTACACATGTTACTCGTAATTTGTTTAATAATAAACGCTTGTTTGTGTAGTAACCAAATTGTTTTAACCGTTTAGTTTTATAGATAATAAATAGATATTACTATCATTAAATGGAGTGTAAGGTTTTTAGTTTTAATAAAGCTATAAGAGCGAGCTAAAAAATCGCAAGAAGTATTCTGAAACTGTAAAAAGAGTCCAATGTATAGGAACATCCTCATAGCCGACTAAGTGTTTTAAAATTAAGATACCGTGCTGTACTGCTGGTGTGATAATATTGAAGTTGGACGCAATCATTATCAAAAAAATAAGATTAATTGAACACTTAAAATCTCGTCACATGTAAATTGATCAGGTTAAATGTGGCAATCACCGTACATTGATGGAAGCTTTTCGATATCAAAGCATTCTTCAAATTTTATATTTTAAGTATTACCTGTCGATAACAAACACAAATAGTGAGTGACGCGCGACTTCACTTGAAAGTATCGATAGATAAGTCGCGTGTCGGTAAAACAAGGACTAAATAAAACGTCGCAAACGCAGTTGGGTCATAAGTTGTTCAGTTAAGGTTGGTTTTGGTAGTTTGTGATTGTAATTGTTCTAAAGTCGGCTGTGGTTCAAACAATCAGGTGTTTGCGGGAGATAGCTGCTATCGCCTGGGAACGTCAAACAGCGCGGCGCGGCCGCCGCCCGCCCGCCGCTTGCGCAACGTCACTCGAGGGAAATTCCTCTCGTGCCTCCGAATTATTCCTATTGGGAAGCAAAACTGGATTAAACTGCTATTAGCGGTTAGAAGTGGTCTGTCTACAGTCACTGAGTATACTGAACAGCGGCAAAATAACCAGCGGAATTTGGACGGCCCACATATTTCTGATTTTTTTATAAACTAAAGGGAAGGAATTATAATCATGTGGGGGTAGCCCTCGTACAAAATTAATATAGAACAACAGGCCTCTATTCCACCTTATTTAAACCCAACTCACTGGCCTATCGATTTGAAACTAACTTAAAAAAAAGGAATGTTCTCAATTCAGTTGTATTATGATTGTTACAAACCTTCGTCATATTTATTAACCAATTTAGTTTTAGTTAGTTTAGATATACCAGTGTCCACGACTAAGTGCTTGAACTCTTCGCCTGCGTCTGCCATTGTACTTTTAGAAGATAACGTGCGTGAATGCAGTATATACTTTGAATTCAAGCGCGTTACTGCCTTGGATGTAATTAAGGCATTCAACTCAATCAATATAAAGAAAACCAGTGACCTTTGGGGAGTGTCGGTCCATGTACTCAAATCCTTAATTGAAGTCATAGCATCTGACTTAATGGTCGTATTTAATCACTGTGTTGATTGTGGTGAGTTTCCTGATCTTATGAAACATAGTAAGATAATTCCATTATTCAAAACGGGTAGTACTTTTGACCCCACAAATTTTAGACCAATATCCATACTACCCACTTTCAGTAAAATATTTGAGAAATTGATTTTGTCACAGTTAGCGGAACATTTTCGGTATAATAATTTATTACACAATAAACAATTTGGTTTTACTCGGGGTCGCTCGACAACCGAAGCTGGTGTTGAGTTGATTAAAAACATTTTTAATGCCTGGGAAGGGTCACAGGATGCTTTAGGTATTTTTTGTGATCTGTCCAAGGCCTTCGATTGCGTTAACCATGACACATTGATCAGGAAACTACACCACTATGGAGTTAGAGGTACTGCGCTAAACTTAATAAAAACGTACTTATACGGGAGAATACAAAGGGTAGACGTGAATGGAGTACGATCACCTGGGTCATTGGTCTCAATGGGCGTACCACAGGGCTCAATATTGGGTCCATTTTTATTCCTCATCTACATAAATGACTTACCTTACCTTATAAAGGACAACCATGATATAGTCTTGTTTGCTGATGATACGTCACTTGTGTTCAAAGTTAAACGACAACAGCAGTTTAATGTCAATGTAAACAATGCTATATCAAAAGTAGTCGATTGGTTTAGTGTTAATAATTTATTACTGAATGAGAAAAAGACGAAATGTATAAAGTTCATGACTACTAATGTGAAAAATAGTCAAACTACTGTAACTATTAAAAATGACAAACTAGACCTAGTTAATGATACAGTGTTTCTTGGTATAACGTTAGACTCCAAGCTCCAATGGGGTCCTCATCTTGCTGGATTGGCGGGTAGACTCAGTTCTGCAGTTTTTGCAGTTAATAAGATTTGGCAATTAATAGACTTAGATACCGCTCGATTAGTTTATTTTAGTTACTTCCATAGTATTATGTCATATGGTATTTTACTGTGGGGTAGTGCTGCTGATGTAAATAGCATCTTTGTTCTACAGAAGAGGGCTATTCGTGCTGTCTACAAGATGGGCCAGAGAGACTCGCTTAGAGATAAGTTTAAAGAAATTAACATATTGACCATGCACAGTCAATACATTTATGAAAACATTATGTATGTTCATAAAAAACATCGCTAAATT
The DNA here is from genome assembly GCA_949316455.1 of Acleris holmiana. Lineage (NCBI taxonomy): Eukaryota > Metazoa > Arthropoda > Insecta > Lepidoptera > Tortricidae > Acleris > Acleris holmiana. The sequence goes on from OX438770.1 coordinate 12,964,002, forward strand.
TAGAAAGAACTGTGACATACATAATGTTAATACCAGAAATAAATATAAGCTCGCAGTGCCCTTCACGCGGCTCCATAAAATAAAAAACTCTTTTATGGGTAATTGTATTAGGTTCTATAATAAGCTACCAAGTAATGTTACTGAACTATCAGTAAATAAATTTAAGAGTTACGTTAAGCGTAAACTAATTTCTAAAGCATATTATAGTATTAAAGACTATATTAATGATAACAATGCTTGGGACTGAATTGCTTGTAATAAAATGTTTAGTCCTTACGACAAAAGGTTGCGAACGTCGAAAAAAAAAGACATCCGACAGAGTTTCTTACAGGTTCTTCTCTGATCGGTCGCGATTTGAACCTGCAGTCAATTTAGGCTAAGTCGCTACTATGACGTTTCAAAAGAGTTTATTATTTGTAAACCTACTTGAATAAAGATTATTCTGATTCTGATTCTGATTCTTTGAAATCTTCCAAATTGTATACCTACAAACCTGCTTTTTAACAGTTAATAAGAGCTACAACAACGTTAACAACACGATAACGATATGGTTTAAAACTGAGTGGAATAGAGACCCTAACTCACAGCGGTACGACATAAGACGACAGTCACTATGACTATGAATGTCAGTGACAATCTATTTGTTTATACTTACGCACACATAAGCAAGCGCAAAGCCGTTGCGGTTCTGCTACTAATAATAAACTACAGGGTTTTATGGCTGAGTTATCTGCACTGCCTTGCACATTCAAATTCCACCTTGATCATCATCTGTATCGCGGTTGAACATCAAATTTGCGTGAGAATCAAAATTTTAATCATCAGAAAAAAGTACAAACTTAAAGCTGACGTTGTTGCCATTTATGATCCCGAGCTGCCAGAGCTTACGGAGCGAGACGACTGTATTTTAAGATTTCGCGTGAGTTAATACAATCTCTAAAATCTACCTTTTCTAACTAAACTTAGGAACGAAAGAACGAAAAACATAAAATTGGTGTATTTTACACATTTTGACACATTAATTGAGGTTATCTATCTGTCTCAATCTGCGTGGAAGCTTTACAGCGTAATGCCATGCTCATCATGGCGTTCGTTTTAAGTGGTCTCTAAAGCCTAGGAAGGGCCTTATTAACCGACTTAAAAAAAAAGGAGGAAAAGCATAGAGACAATCTAGCCGTATGCAAAATATTTAAGATTATGTATTATATTTACGGGTGTCTATCATTTCATCGAAACAACTTTCATCGAATGTATCATTTCATTGAATTTCATTTAATCGAACGCTACTTTCTGCTGAAACCATAATGTTTTCAGGGTATCTTAAACATCTAACCTGACCTAACCTACGAATTCGATGAAGTGATGAGATACCTATATTTATATATCGACACGGGGTCTTGACTGACTCTTTATGTGATGACGATTCGGAAAAAAACAGATGAACGCGCAATGTGCATGACATCACTGCCGATTTTTTTTTGACCCACCTGGTACGCTATACTTATACGCTATATACGCTTATACGCTACTCTACATAATATCAGTCTCAATCTAGCTGGATTCTTGGAATTACGATTGACGATCCTAGATATCGAATATGCGAAATGCAAAGACAGTCATTACATTATATGTATACTCGTACCTATAATGGTCCAAATCTGGGTGATATGCGATGGGCTTGCAACCTGTCACTAATGCAACTGTAACTGCAAAATGTAGTTAGAGAATTATTAAGTGACATATATATATGTATGCATGTACCTGATAAAACACAGCAGCTTTAAATAGGGAGATGCAATAAATGTAGCCACAGTTTTCAAATTCAGTACTGATAACTCTAAATTGGGTAAAATTCAAAACAAATACTAGGATGTCAAAGTAGAATAAGGCCGCAGCACGATAGAATATTATTTGTCAATGTTTGTTCACGCAAACCATTTGGTATGCAGATAGCTGACGAGGCGTCCGCTCCGCGCCGCTGTCCTGTGACGAGTGTCACAGGAAGCGGTTTGTAAACTCAACATTTGCAAATCCGTCCGGTTTTAGCCATACGAGTTATTTTAAACATGATCTGATCACGCAGTTGAGTACACATTTGAATTAAAATTTGTGATCAATAGTGTTCGATGTGTAAAATGTGAAACCTATATGAAAATGCAATATACAATCAGCAAAATGCAACCCTGAGCCACCATAGAACTGTGTCACAGTCCAGTTCCGACGCATATGTTGTAACAGTGACGTTTTGTTGGTCGATTCCTACGATTTGATTTATAACGTTACAGTGACATAGTTCTATGGTGACTCAATATTCCATATTGTCGATTATATGTACCTGAAAATACAATAAAAGAGTTCCAAAATACTTATGGTTACCTTGTCTTTATTTTCGTAACTACCTACAACTTTTTCTAACTTTCTTCAATTTCAATTGCTTCTAATTACCCTTATCGATCCTTAGAGATAACCTGATAATCTGTATCCTGCACAAGTGTCTAAGCTCCTCTTTAGCACGTCTCTCGCTGGTCGTCAGTCCCTTTCTATCTGGTGTGGTGCGAGGAAGAGCGATGCTGCAGGACAAGCGCTGGCGCAGACGGAATGCAACAATCGCCGGCGCAGGTGCGCGCGCACCTGCCGCGGTGAATTCGCGGCGGATCGATCGATACGCGCCTCGTGTCCACAGTACACTACAGAGGTGTTATTTTTAAAACGGCTTCTTGTCGAACGGTCGATTGACTGATCAAACTGATACGAATGCGTTTTAAGCTATCTAATTGAGAAAGCACGCCCTTCAAATGTGTTGTACGATCTGATGACCACTCGAACACGCCGGTTAATAAATCATCAGTCTAGTCAAAATTTTGTCCTGCTGAAAATAACCTGGCAGTTCCCTCAGGGTCCTGTACTTAACTATTTCGATCTCATATTGTTAATGTGACGATCGCCTATTCACTTAGCATTGAAGGCGGTCGCATCAAAAATAAGCGGTATAGTTTCGATAACAACATGCTTTATAGGTATGAAGTGGAATAAGGACCTGAGCGAGTAGTTTTCTAACGTAACAGCATCTGCCTTATTATTAATTGGTTGGAAAGTAATTCTGTATTGACTCCCGAACTACGTGCGTAAATAAAGGAGCGTCCTCACTGAGAGCATTCGCGAGTAATGAGCATTTGTGCGTCGAATATTCAAGGTGGTGTGGACCACGGTAACGCTCGGCTCAACGTCCGCACCACTCAAATATTAAACGCGAATGCTCTCAGTGAGGACGCTCCTTAAAAATACGCTGTAGTCTGCCGCAATACCAAAGAAGGTAGCTAACCATAGAATGCTTCAACTACTACTTGCAGTTAGCCGCCTACTCCACGATCGTGGTGCTATGCTTGGCCTAGCGTCTTATCTGAACCGAAGTCTAAACACGTATCGCCGCTTAACCCTTGCTGAAGCTATTTGTTTCGCGACCCGTAAGAGATTAACACCTACCCAACGATTAAGGTGTTGTTCCATCAGAAAACCAGTAATAAATAAGTCATGTAACAGTTTGTTTTTGCTTCACCTCACCCAGTTTGAACACGGCTCATCCTCGCCATCCCTAAGGACTTGGAGCGGAATGTTCCCAGAGCGACAAGGATGCTAATTAAGCGTAGAGCTGTTTTAACTCAGTCAATGATAGTGTATTCGTTCAGAAATAAACATGTTGCTCTTACGACAATAATTAGATCATTTAGACGAAAAAAATATAAATGTATGATAATAATTTTAAAATACACAAAAATATCTCTTACGTATTCTTAATTATTTACTGAAGTGAAAACTAACAATAATAAGGAAATATAGGTTCGAATCTTACTTTAATTACAGCTGTCCAGAATTTAACGGTCTACATCCAACTGTATTTAGGTCATACACACTCTTAAAAACAAAAGTTGTCTCTCCTGTGGTCAATAGCTATAAGCTTGTGGGCATATAAGTTATGTTTTTATATGATAGGTCTAAAGCAGTCCTGACGGCGTTTTTGCGGGAATGGGCTTAGCCAGAAAATTAGGGCTTAAAGACGTTAACTTTTGGTGTGTCCACAGGAGAGACGGTAACCTAAATCTGTGTATGACCCATATAGATTAGCCTTTGCTCTAAGTAACCAGCTAAATAAAGGTTTAGTACCAATTTCACCATACGATGTTAAATTTAATCAATGTTAATGGACTGTTAGTTCATACATTTTGCTAACTGTTAACGCTCTAAGCGTCTGTTACAAACGACCGAACCCTATATTCAAACCACGGATAGATAAGGCTTACTAGCTTCGGGTTGAAATTTGACATTTGCCCATACAAAATGTGTCAAATTTTAATCCGAAGTAAGGCTTTCTGTCCGCGGTTTGAATATAGGGTTCGGCCGTAAGTGGTTAACATCGTATGGTGAAATTGGTTCTTAGTAGTAGATAGTCTTAAGTCTGTAGTCTTATATCGCAACTTAATGAAATTTAGATTTTGCGCATTATACTTTAATTTTTAGGGGTTCCTTTGGTGTTGTCATTAAAGAACGAATCATAATGAATTTAAAAGAAAAACTATTATTATTATTATTATTATTGGTTATTGAGATACAGGCGATTGAAGTGTTTACTTCAATCGCCAATAGATGATTTTAGTAGGTATAAACATACCTACTAAAATCATCTAACGGCCGAACCTAACCGCGGACAGATAGCCTTACTTCGGATTAAAATTTAACACATTTTGTATGGGCAAATGTAAAATTTCAACCCGAAGTAAGCCTTATCTATCAGCGGTTTGAATATAGGGTCCGGCCGTAAGACGGCACGAAATTACTTTAAATAGAAAATTAGTTATTACTTGTTGATTTTTATATTTGTGGTACTTAACGGCTTCGGAACCCTACACTGAGCATAGTCCGACATGCTCTTGCCCGGTGTTTAAGACTTCACTCGCTTATTGTCTTTGGCAATAGTTACCGCGGCGCCGGCGCTTGGGCAACTCAACCGTGACATCGCTTCCATGCCGAATACCGACGACCAGTCAACTATAACCAAACCTCATAAACAGAGTATACTGTCTCATTCACTCCAGACCAAAATAAAAACAAAAAAAGAGGTGATAGATTCTACTCCAATTTTATTCGGATCAAGCATGACAAAGACTGGGAATTTACGCGCAAAAACTAGAGACGGGATTCCCCAGAAGCGTTCCCATAAATTCGAAGAGACAAATCATAAGGTAATCGATGTATTTTAATCGATTTCGTTTGATTTTCGGACATGCCTCAAGCTCTTTTATTTCTTGTAGACGTAGCGGTTGCACGACAAAAAACTACCCGTGGACAATTGAATTCAATAATAACTTGGTCGTTCATTGCACAGTATTTGCTACTCGTATTTGGCAAAAATATTTTGCGACTTGACGAGCTAATCAAAGTTTTATAAACCGGTTGTGGTTAAATTTACATTCTGTATTACACAGAGTCACAGTTATACACAAAATAGATCAATTTAATCTAGGAATTAGTGCAGTTTTATTTTGCTTCTTTCCTTTTCGGAAACGATATGGCTAAATTTAAACCGTCGGTCATTTGACGATGCAGTTACCCCAGTTGGTAGTGACCCTGTCTACGAAGCAGCGGTCCCGGGTTCGACTACGTAAGGGCAAAAATGTGTGTGCTATGTATTTAATTATGTATTTCCCCTAAATTTCTGTACATTCTTCGCTGTAGCCCAGTTTGGAAATTTCCTCATCTATCAGCCTTAGTTGATAATATTTTAAAATTAACTACTAGCAAAATTTTGAACATATCACTTTCTCCTAACAGTTGGTCTCAAGCAACCCTCCCCGTTAAGTACGGTGGGCTTGGCACTCGGGCTACTAGTGACCTGGCACTCCCAGCTTTCCTCTCTTCCATTCACAGCACAATCACCCTCATCAGTGGGATTCTCAATGTTTCCAACCCCATTGATGTTCAGGTGTCGTGTTTGTCTGTTTCTGAGGATGCTTGGCGTGTCCGTGATCCGGGTGAAAATTTGCCTGTCGAAAAAGCAAGCCAAGCGGCATGGGACCTTATTTCTGTCAAAATTTGCCTTCGCAATCTTTTCGAAAATAGTCAAAATTCATCCGAGAAGGCCCGTTTATTGGCAGTTTCCGAGCCAGAGTCGGGCCACTGGCTGCATTCTCTCCCTTCGCGAACCCTTGGGTCTCTTTTAGATAGTAGTGCTTTAAGGGTTGCAGTGTGCCTCCGCCTCGGTCTTAAAGTCTGCGAGCCGCATCCTTGTTCTCGTTGTGGGAAAGCAGTTGACGACCTAGGACGTCACGGTCTGTGTTGCCAGTCCAGTGCTGGTCGAGTGTACAGACACGCATCGGTCAACGACCTGATCCGTCGGGCTCTTAGCACAGTTGCTTTCCCGGCTTCGCTGGAGCCCACTGGCCTGTCTGCTTCAGACGGAAAGAGACCCGATGGATGCACTTTAGTTCCGTGGCATCTTGGTCGCCCCTTGGCGTGGGACGTCACTTGCGTTGATACGCTTGCGCCGTCTCACGTCCAAGGTTCTGCTCGCAAGCCAGGGACCGCCGCAGACCACGCCCAAACCATCAAGTGCCGCAAATACGCTTTTTTAAAGCCAAATTACATATTTGCTGCACTTGCAATGGAAACTTTTGGGCCGTGGTCGTCTGACACGAAAAAATTTATAAAAGAAGTGTCAGACAAGTTAATCGGCGTCTCTGGCGACCACCGGCAAGGATCCTTTTTTGCTCAACGACTGAGCATTGCAGTGCAACGGGGTAATGCTGCGAGCGTCCTCGGCACGATGCCGCAAGTGGGTTCAATGGAGGGTTTTATTTTATAAGTTAGATCTAATTAATATGTATTTTTTTTTACGTGTTTTGTTTAAATAAAGTTTTTATTTCTCCATCTAAAATAAGTAAATAAAGTAAGTGAGCGTAAAGTTCAATTTGCATGATCAGAACAATAGTGACCCAATTCAAAATTTCAGCTTTCAAACTTCAACTCATACATTTATTACTATAGACACCTAATTCGAAATTTTAAATTTCTGTATTACTTCACTATTATTCTGAACATGCGAATTGTAAGGAGTGGACTCAATTTCTGTTTGTCCCGTGATATTTATCTATTTATTGCTCTAACAAATAAAGAAAATGGAATTTTAATTTTCAAAGACAAAGTACCTCCTTATATCGAATACATACCCCGGTATAGTGTAGCTAAAGGACGAGACGGGTGTGGCGCCTGCGCGGGAGTGGCGCGGCAGTTAGGAGCAGTTAGGAGGGTAAAGGTGATTAAAAGTATTAAAGCCGGCGCGTGCCCTCGGGCGCGCGTATATCACATTCCGATACAAATTAGTTTTGGACCAGTTTGTGCCGAAATACGATACGTAATTAGGCGGTTTAGTTTGTTATGCTGCTCGGGCAGTGTCTTGGTCTTCCGAGAATTGTTGGTCTTTTAACGCAGTCGAGGAAGATGGATAGTCTGTAAGCCTACTATTTCGGGTATGTCGCAAAGTAACTAAATAGAGGGCGGTAAGCACAAGTTGCCCCCGACGTGTTTGCGCTTGGATATCCCTTAAAAACTAGCCGCACATGATAGAGACGCACTGCTGAGCAACAAGCAAAAATACAAGACGAGCTAGCCGCTCGGTGGTAACCGCTGCCCGCGTTAAGCCATTTTTTTCAGCGTGTAAATGAGATTGATTAAAATTATGTCCAAATACCAGGAGGCCATTTAAAATAAAGTTTTCTAGCTCTCTCGTACTGCGTACCTAGCATATAGGTCTTACGGCGCAGTCTCAGTAAAGGATGCTGTATAATAAAAAAAAACAACCAACACTGTTACAAAGCACAGATTCACGAAAATCAAGCCGTACTTACGATAATAACACGATTACTCATATGTATGAAAGATAACAGGCAACATTGTAAGATGCATAAATACAAACTCACTACTCAGTTACATGAGCCTGCGAATTGTTGTAGGAGGTTGTCCCTCCGCTGAGACTATCTTGCTTGCACGCGTGCTTTCTTCAGGGAAAAAAGAGGCAGATATATCTCACATAGCTCTCTAAATATACTTACGCGTATGGTATTTACGATTGCTGAAATTAAAGAGTACATCACAGCGGTCTGCGGTCGGCAGTTGACGCGGGAGGCACGCGATGCGGCGTTTTAAAGTAGACTTGCAATTTCTTCTCGCCCGCGGGCATCGTCCAATCACCGTCGCACCACAAGGTCCAATCTACAACTTTAAACGTGTATATAATTCGACGTTAAAGTTAGGTAGGTAGGTTGGTTTCTGATTGGGATGAAAATAAAATTTACCTGTTTTTAGTAGTGACAATGTGAAATTACACCAAGCCGCTGGCGTAATTTTGTTCGGCGCGTGTGGGAACCGATTTATTAAGATTTAATCGCGTCCAATTAAAATACGCATCGCGTAATTATGGAGTCGAGTCGAATCGGCGAGCGCCGCGGTGCTACGACGCTACGGACGTAGCGCCGTAGCCGCTACAAATATAGACGTAAATAAATGGTTGTAATAGGTACTTTAATTACTACGTTATGTATTATGATTTACTACAAATAGGTAGCCGTTTGGTAAGTTTAATGATTTTTCCAATGTTTGAGCACCGTTTTATCTCACGATGCCTTTTCTAGCTACGCGTGTTTCTGCACATAAAATAGTTTATAAAAGCGGCCAAGTGCGAGTCGGACTCGCCCATGAAGGGTTCCGTAGCAGCAAGTAACATAATATAAAAGTTCGTTGTAGCTTTGATCAATGTTTTTATGACGTATTTAAAAAAAAAACTACTTACTAGATCTCGTTCAAACCAATTTTCGGTGGAAGTTTGCATGGTACATCATATATTTTTATTAGTTCTATCATTCTCTTATTTTATAAGTTACAGGGGGGGATACACATTTCAACACTTTGGAAGTGTCTCTCGCGCAAACTGTTCAGTTTAGAAAAAAATGATGTTAGTAACCTCAATATAATTTTTGAAGACCTATCCATAGATACCCCACACGTATGGATTTGATGAAAAAAATTTTTTGAGTTTCAGTTCTAAGTATGGGGAACCCCTAAAATTTATGTTTTTTTTTCTATTTTTGTGTGAAAATCTTAATGCGGTTCACAGAATACATCTATTTACCAAGTTTCAACAGTGTAGTTCTTATAGTTTCGGAAAAAAGTGACTGTGACATACGGACGGACAGACAGACAGACATGACGAATCTATAAGGGTTCCGTTTTTTGCCATTTGGCTACGGATCCCTAAAAACCCTCTTATTCATAATCGCATAATAGCTAAAATGTGCCTTAGGTTGTTTCGTCCTCATGTTTGAATTTAATAGAAAGCTACACAGTATAATTTAAGTAAAATAGGTTTATTGTACGTTTAGTGTAGTTAGTATGTTGACAAAGGGGTTAAGTAGTAAATTTTATATTGAATTGATTTGGAAGTACAGTCAGCCTTATAAGCAGCTGCGCACGTTTGTATCTTGTCACTTTAACGCTTTGACAGCTTAGCGAAGTAGGTGCTATGATATATTTAAATAATATCTTAAATATTCAGTTTGTGTAGGTACTTTATCTCATTCTTGCTTTTATTAATGCATGTATTTTTAATTTAGTTTATGTTAATGTGTAGACTGTGTTGTATATTATTTTGCATGCCAATCTTGGTTTAACAATAATTGTGCATTATGTTTTTTGAGCAAATAAAATTATTGATTGATTGATTGTTCTGTGAGAGCAAGAGACAAAATCCAAAAAACACAATGCTTACAAAATTGGTTATAAGTTATAACATAGCGTAAGTCAAATATAAATAGAAATAGAAAACCTTTACTTTTGGCAGCATAATGCAAACAATAATATAAAAACCGGGCAAGAGCATGTCGGACCATGCTCAGTGTAGGGTTCCGAAGACGTTAAGTACTACAAACATAAAAAACAACAAGTAATAACTACGAGTAATTTTCTATTTAAAGTCATTTGGTGCCGTCTTAGATGATTTTAGTAAATATTAAACACTCTAATCGCCTGTATCTCAAGAACCAATTTTCTGATTTTTAGTATTCATAGTTTTGGCTGGAGGGGGGGGGACACTTGACTCTAACTTTTGTTGTTGTTAGCGCTTTAAAGATTAATATTTCATAAACGGATTCTTTAATCAAAAAACTGTTTTCAAACCCATAATATGTTTAAAAGACCTATCCAACAATACCTACACTATGGGGTAGACGAAAAAAAAAATACATCATCAAGTTACGTGTAGGGAACGCATACAAAAAAAATACGTTTTACAAAATTTTATTTGTCACTTTGTTGGCGTGACTAATATGTATATTCATGCCAAATTGCAGCTTTCTGGTACTAGAGTCTCTGAGCTAGGCTGCGGACGGATGGACGGACGGACATGGCAAAACGATAACTTATAAGGGTTCCTAGTTTGACAACGGAACCCTAAAAAAACATACCATAAAAGTACATAACAGTAAAAATCAAATAAAATGTGAAATTTACGTTAGCTGTTTAGGGGAAATGAAGGTATAACGGACCCTGTGTGGGTAAAACGGACCACACTTATAACTTGGATACTAGTAACGCCATCTATTGCCAACTTATGTTCACCTAGTAGTTAAATCACCTGTAAAACCCATATACGGTTTCAAATTTCTTGACGTTAACTCTTTTAGTATTTAACTTATGTACCTCGCCATGTTTTTATAAATCTCGTTGTACATAAGAAACAACAATCGACGCCGTTTTCCTCCGTGGCTTCAATAACAATATTAATTTAATAATGAACGCGACAATAGCGTCTTCCCACGACGCGGACCTCCCCGGAGCGCATACATTACTGTATTGCCCACGCGCAGCGACACTCCGACGCACCCTGTATATCACCCTCAGCCGGCGAGACGAGATACAGTGACCTTTGATATAAATGCCCCCAGTTTATAAGCCCCCTTGCAAAGATAACGGGCACTATTTCGAGTAGTTTAAATATTGTGTAAGAAAATGAGATTGAATGATACAAAAAGAAATTAGAAAAACTATAATTCGGGAGTTAATCGCGTAATAAAATAAACATTGCTCTAGACTTTTCGACTGTTACAACAGTCATGGTAACAAGAATATTGATAAGTCCCTATGTGTAAATAGTTTAAAGCAAGGTAAATTAATATTGTTGATATAAATTATGAATTTTCGATGTAAATACATAATGCTTTCTTTATTTTCTACCTATCATAAAATCTAATTTTCTGTCAGTATATTCAAACTTAAGTTCCGGGGTATATACAAAACCGATTTACAAAACTAGTTTTTTTTTATTTAATTTTTTTACCACCTAGGTTACAAAGTTCGGATAAGTTGACGTCTTTTTTATATTAAAGAGATTTGAATTTTCTTCTCAAATGGTTTTTAAAATCACTGTAAGTACCTTATTCCTATTCGATATACAACGTCAACAGGGGGCCGATTTTAGACTTTCGAGTGCATCAATGTAGAGTGATTATTTTAATTTTTTAAATCCCTAACTCGAAAGCTTACTACTTAATACATTCGTGTGTTTCTTTATACCATAATTATATTATCTATATATATAAAAATCCCGTGTGGTTGCCGCGCCCGTGTGGTTGCCGGGTTAGAATAGTGCCACTCCATGTCTTCCCGTGGATGTCGTAAGAGGCGACTCAGGGAATAAGGGCTTGTAGTATTGTTAGGCGATGGGCTTGCAACCTGTCACTAATACACTAGTAAACTTCTTGGCCTGATTGTGCAAAGTGTGGTTACAGAATTATCAGCAAGTCTAGTCTGTTTGGAGTTGTTGGTGTTTCTGTGGCTCTGTCTACCCCACTCTGGGAATAAAGGCGTGACGTTATGTATGTATGTATGTATAAAAATCAATTGCTGTTCGTTTGTCTCGCTAAAACTTGAGAACGGCTGGGCCGATTTGGCTGATTTTAGTTTTAAAATGTTTGTCATAGTCCAGGGAAGGTTTAAAAGGTGCGAAAATAGTTGAAAAATCCACCGGGAAAGTCAGAAATTTGAGCAGCGGCGGGGCGAAGCCGCTGGCGGGCCTCTAGTTGTAAATATAAATAAACTTACGACTTAAGTAATTAGAAATTGTAATTATGGCGATAACTTATGTGCACTCTCAGTGTTTAAACACTGTTTACCGAAATATTTTAATGATAGAATTGAAGACGAATGATGTTTTTTGCAATATTCTATTGCTCGTATTTCTAAAATCACTCCCCCCCCTCCTCCATGAACACATGTCTTAATCATCGAGAGGCACACGAACCAGGGATAGACTGGAGCGTTGTCAAACCACAACCACAATAATAATTAATAATCCCACTTTGGTATGACACTTTTACTTCAATAAAAAAGTTATTGCGTTTGTTCAAACATGACGATGTTACAGCGACAAGGTACTAAAGTAGTATTGATGAGTGTGACTGCAAGTACATAACGCAGCCAAACCTGCATTACAACGAACAACAACGAATGCACGGACAGACGTGCAGCCCGCTCGCCCATACCGCTGTATTAGCATGTTAATGAAGGGCGGGGCGGACTTCCACGGCCTGCGCCCGCGCGTGATATATGCGTGCTTTAATAACCAGTCTCAGGGTCGTTGGGATTGGGGCACGGGTGATAGATTTATTCCAAATATTTTGAAAATGGAACACATCAAGAAGAAATTGCTATTTTCTAATATTACACAAAGGTAAAAGATGAAATAAAGGGGACGCAGTAGGCATTTGTTTTACAGTATTGACAAAAATGTATATTTACTAAGGGTGTTTTTAATTTTTGTTGAAGATGTCGTTGAATATTTTCTTATAAACAATATTTAAATAAATCATGGGGAACAATTCTTATTAAGCACTAGGCTTTTATTTGTACATCCAAATTTTAATTCACCTTACGTGAAAATAACTTTTAATTTTCTAAATTCTTAACTATAAGCTTAGAAAATCCAATTCCAAAATATTGGTGTGCGCGCGCGCGTCCAAAAAGTGAACCCAGTGTTTAGAAACTCAATAGTCCTCTCTCTTTTGCTCTTAAGAACGGGAATTAAGGGGACGAGAGAAAGGGTAGGGTTCTAGTGGGTTTCGGGTTCTAATTTGGGAGTAGCAGGTTGGTAAGGTAGCCGAATTAACATAGTAACGAAGGGGCGTGGCGGCGCTCACGCCCCGACCAAATAAATAATTGAGGGCAGGAATGCGGCCGGGATAAATGGACCACCGCTCCGGTCTAACGAAAAAGGCTTAGGAATTTTGATTTTGTTAGCTCACTGGCCTAATTATTATCTGAGTACCTTAGCGATTGGTAGATATATATAATATGTTTACTCATAACTTGAACTTGATCCTTTGATAGTTCCGGTTTAAACAAACAATAACATCAATAATTCAAATACAATCTCTATGTTCATTTAAATCAACATGTATAATTAACATTTAGGTAGGGTACTATCATACCGCATTAAAAAAACTTGACAATCTTATAATACAATTATCCTAACTAAGCTCTAGGCTTGTAGTATGGGTAGGATGCAACGATAAAAATAATAATAAAAAAAAATACTAAGAAAACTCCCAAGACTCATCATACAAATATTTTCCCTGACCGGGAATCAAACCCGGGACCACTTGTTTTGTAATCGGGCGTTTTCCAAAAAAAGTGTAAGTACATCGTTAAGGAAAAAATTAATAAAATTTAACTTATTCCATTTCGTCACGAAAATTAACGTATCTAAATGTATGGCTAATTTTCGTGACAAAATGAAAAAAGTTAAATTTTCTTAATTTTGTCCTTAACGATGTAGGTACACTTTTTTTGGAAAACGCCCAATAACGGTCAGTACCAACTAGTCCAAACGCGTTGTCATATTATAAACGAACTTACAAAATCCGGCCGGTCGTTTTAAAATATTTGTATAGATGTAGGTCGTGGTTGCTAACTACGATAATAAAGCAAAATAAAAAACACTTAACTAACCGTTGTGTATCCTTGAGACTTAATCGTAGGAGCATTACTTATGACCTTAATCGAAAACGATATTCAGACGTCCTCTACCGACCACTAGATACCCAAGTGCCAATCAAAATGAGTCAAATAATTTTATATTATGTTTACATCTTAACAAGAATCTAAAGTGTATATTGCAATTAAAAACGCAAACATGATAAAACCCCAGTCAAAATACCGTAGCAAAATTAGTTTTTACTTTATAGTAAATGGCTTTACATTTAAACACATTATTTTAAGTGTTTTTGAATATTAGGCCACGAGATTCACTTTGGTAATAACAGATCAATACAAAAATGTAATTACTTGAAATCGTAATGTTTATAAGATTCCGTATGTTTTGCACTTAGCTACTTTAATGTGTTTCGAAAACATTTTTATTTAGGTACTAACTTGCTTTCCGTGCCCGGCACAGCCCGGGTGTTTTATCATGCAACCTTGTCCTGATAATTACGAACACAACAAAAACACTTTTATACAAATTGGTCGAGCCATTGTCAAGTTATGGTGTGACCAGGCGAAACAGAAATCATTTATAAACGACTTCAAAAAAGGAGGAGGTCTACGGACAAATCTCATTTAAATGGTTTAAGTATATGAGTACGACTTCAGTTGGACTAACCTACCATTTTTAAAAAAAAATATTTCTTGCTTTATGAAGGTAGCTTTTTGTTTTTAAAACATATTTTTTTAGGTATATTATATATTTAAGACGTAAACGTAGACATTCTTAAACGGAGCTAGGATCGACCCCGAGACCGCAAGCTTCGTAGCGTAGGCAATCACTAGATCACTCCCACAAAACAGGAAAATTTCAAATTGTCTGCGTTCAATACCAACATAATTATTTAACCACATAGGTTGTCGTCAGGTCGGCACTGGTGATTTGGTGATAAAATCATGCTCCCTTAAACAAAAAATAAACAAACAACACACGTTTATTCCAATTCCTTTGTCACAAACTCCTTTCCGCTGGGAATGAAGTTATTATCAAAAGTAAGACGTTTCGAGTCGAGATTACTTGGGAATAAAAACATGGAGTTATAAATAAATAGGAGGTATTTATTTGACCGTACGGGTCGTGCGTGCAGTGGGTGGCATCGGCATTTGTCACCGCACCGCGGAGCAGCGAGCCTTACACATGAATTTTGAGCAAACTCTAAAAGGTACACCCTTTAAAATAGTCCTACAACTATAAATATTACGTCAATCCAGAATACCAATAAACGAATCAGCAACCAGGCAAAGCAAATATTTTAATGTTAATCCAAATCTAATAAGCAATTGAATTTAATTACTACTTGCAAACTAATCTCATTAGCTCCGGAGAAGAGCCGAAGATGGCTGGTATTACCAACTTTGGAGATAGCAGGGTGTATTGTACAGTCAAGTTCAAAAGTATGTATACACTTTAGTACCTTGTCTATTTAACGTCATGTTTAAACTGCCATATGATATTATCCAAGCGATTAAAGTGACAAGGTACTAAAGTGTATACATACTTTTGAACTTGACTGTAACTTGTACACAAACATATAAACCGTATGTGTACAGTTTAGAGGCCACTCGAAAGGTTTAATAATAATTTCATTTTTAAATAAATTAGACAAGAACACAAATACAAGTAAATTATTATTATTTTATCAAAACCGGAAAAACTACCTACTAACTATGATTTGAAATGAGTCTGTCTTTCTTTAATTTCTTACTCGACATTGTTCTTATTTTGTCTAGATAGTTCTACTTAGGTACTCGTTGTTTAAATACTTTTTGCATTGTCAACAGGTGCTAAATCAATCGTTGCCAAATTTTTAATGTCTGACTTTTTTATAGGAATTCATTAGTTCTTTCACACATAACCGTAGTTCCTACGTTGTACAGGTAGTACTGTAAAACGTTTATAGTCTCTAGAGAGATCATCAATTCATTGATTTGATACAACTTGAATAAACATTATTAGTATATTTGTTAGGAAAGTAATCTAATGTTAGCCTTCCTGTAAGAAATAATTCAACTGTTATTTTAATATAATTAATTATTTTATGATATTTTATGACTATTACGGCTTATTTACGCATAACTCGTCCACCGGTTCGTAGATGCGCGGGCGGCGACTCGCGGTGGCCGCTATCGGCGCATCGCGCTCTATGCAAATGCAGTTTTTGCAGCTACCAATTGAACCAGAACCGATGCAGCCAGTGGGTGGCCATGTGAATCTAAAGAAACCTCAAATCCCTTACAAACTTGTTTTGCAGTTATTAAAGAGGTAAATTGTCGATTTTATCGTGTTAGACACTCATACGCTCTGTTTATTACTAGCGGCCCGCCCCCGCGGCGGACGAACGGTGTGTGCAAACCTTGTTGGAATGGCGCTATGTGGTAATAAAGCTGAAACAAAAATCGCCAAGCAGTTATACTGAATTAGATCATGCGCACACGTTCACAATAATTTCTTGCAAGCATAAAATGACTAAAATGTTTAACTGTAAGCGTCAAAACTAGTCAAGCGTACTTAAACTATCTGTACATGGTGAGTCCAACATTATTAAAGAAGCAGTTGCCACCCATACGTTAAGCGAACATGGCGGCTAGATAATAATATGCATATGAGACTGTCATTCATACACAATCGTTGTTCTAATAAATGTCACTAATTGTGTTGGGCACAAAAACATGGCCGCCCCGCCAAACAAACCAACTAGTTTACATATATTCAAAATTACTCTCAACGACTGAGTCATCCTTCGTCAGGCGAAGCTTATATTCAATTTTATTTAAGGAGTTCCACTCGGCGACGGTCACGCCCTGAGTTAGGCAGTGCAAGTGAAAATAAGCGTAAAACTTTAATTATTTTAGCTTATAAGTAATCCAAAGATAGTCTAAACAGTTTTGATAACCATTGTGTTACATTTTCTCTAGCTTTACACCAATGCCTCTCCTACTTCGGGATGAGAAAATGTTGGTTTCAGTTTACTTAAAAACTCCAGATAACCAACGCTCCCAAACAAAACACGACATCTCGTTACTATGTTTTGATTATCAAAATATTATTTTAACATAGTTGGGCGTTTTCCAAAAAAAGTGTACTTCGTTAAAGACAAAAGTTAAGAAAACTTAACTTTTCCATTTCGTCACAAAAATTAACATATGTAAATGTATGGATAATTTTCGTGACGAAATGGAAAAAGTTAAATTTTCTTAACTTTTGTCCTTAACGATGTACACTTTTTTTGGAAAACGCCCAGTTGTGGCAATACTCTTAGCAGCAGAAGCCTTAAAGTTTAGAAGTTGCTCTTTTGTTTATTTGTATCAGATAGACGACATAGTCAAGAAACTGCACCGCGTATTCTGATTAAACCATATTAGTTTTTTTACCTGCGCTCACGTAAGCCTCAGAATAAATAACTAAAATAAACCTGGGTCACACACGCAAAATAGGCGCAAAATGTAGAGTTGCGAAAACCAGCTTTCTATAAAAGTAGGCATAGATAGGTCAAGTTGAATCAAAAGATTTCATACTCATGCAGGAAAGGAAGGTGAGTTAAAACGTTATTACCACTGTCAATAAACGAATTTAATTTCACAGTCAAACATTACTGCTCCTTAAATATATATTTTTTGCGTGGCGCATCTCGGCGCGGTGCGACACGACAATAAATTAGATGCGTTGAAATGTTTGTGTTGTGGCGTCGCGAGCGCTGTCGCCGGCGGCGCGCGCGCATACATTAGCGCACAATGCCGCGGGGGGCGCCATTGTGTGTCCACACCCGCCCCACACCCCCCCTTCAACCCTCACGACCCTAATGAAGGATTCAACGCGAGACCCGCAATTATGAGATAAAAATCGGTCCTCGTAAGCCCATCCTTACTTAGTAAATTTGACCCCCCGTGAGTCAAATTCAAATTACAGTTGCCGATATTGTTTCGATCACACTATTGAACCTGTGAACGTCGGCCACCCAGGAAATAATCGAGGATTACGCTTGACCTGCCGTGGGGCGTCGCTACACAATCTCTTACGGAGCACAGCAGACTACAACATAAAGTGTTTATCACAGCGTGCAAGAGGGACGAATGCTTTATGTCGGTGATAAAACGCTATACTGACCATGTTCTATTATTACTTACTTGATCATTTATAGTTAAATCACGATATGAAAAACTTTCATGTTGTACGTACACTCGGCACAAGTACCAAGTGCAAAGCAAGTGACCATTATAGACTTGAGCATACAGCTACAGTCAACACTCTGAAGTCATGTAATTACAAGACACTGACACATACACCAGGTTTTCCTTATCGTGGTTATCTGTGCGTATAGTAACAGAGCCAAGACAAGATGCAAGACTTCCGTCAGTCGTAACAATAAGCACGTTTAACAAGATACCTACATAAATACATGTAGGCACTTCAAAGGGTTGAAAATTGGCGTTGCAAATTCAGTGTGTTGTTTACCCGGCCGCTTAGCGTCTGCGCAGTTCGCGGAGGGCGATTAGGGTTGCGCACACAATAATTTAAACCGGGTTCCGTGCCGGCTAATGACCTAATAATTGGGCGGCAGGTGCACGCAGCACACGCCAATAACTCGCCAGAATCGAAACCTTTCAATCATATCGGCAGTCAAATTGTAGCCCACCAAAAACCTGTTAAGTGTAACGCCACAGCGCTAAAATGTATTCGTTCGACATTAGAATTTTTTGAAACAGATTGTTATTGGTCAGAATTCTACGGTGCCATTTAATTGCGAGTACGCAAAAAATAGTAACCAGTTAAGTTTTAGTACATAGTATGGAGCTGTGTCTTAATGGGTATCAAAAAAGTAATTAATGCATTGGTGCTACATATGCTATTTTAAGATTTAATCAATCTGAAGATATGTAATCTAGGATAATTACTCGTGCGATTCTTAAACGCTAGGGAGATGTCTATACAGAGGATAAAGCATTAAAGGATATTATATAAAGCCGTTCAAGATTAAACTAGAAACTTGAAGCTAGCTGCTTGACAATGCGGGAGTGCGTATACGCACGCACTCTAACACCCAAAATAATATCTATATTATGAAAAACACAGCATCTCTTTCTATGTCCCTCGACATCAAGAATTGTAATTTTATCGTTAAAAAACAAACAGGTCCTTAATCCGAACGGTCTATAATTTGAAGCAGAACCCCTTTTTGTCACGTGAAAAGAAAATATCGTTACGTAACATCCCCGGTAGCTTCAGAACAGCGAACCAGAAGGAATCACTCAAATGGAATACCACTTATGAGTCTTTATTAGTTAACATAATTTTTATCAAATTATATTAGGTAGGTATATCAACAAAACGACAAACAACCTAATAACAGCGAATTCATTTGTGTATTTTACTTACATCTCAGCAGTTAATGATCTATCGTTTTATCGTATCGATGGCTCTTATTTACACCAATCGTGTTAGTAACAAAGTTTTAGTGAGAGATAATTTATCTTTGTTTCATTCTCGCTAAGCCCGCAAAACAGTAAAAGTTCTATTTAAATTCCAAATCACCGTCCCCCTGGAGGCTAAGGCTAGGCCCGTGGCTTAAATGCTAATGAGTCCGCATTGCAAATGTTCCCACTTTTTTCCTTGCCGCAGCGCGTTAAGGCCGGCGTAATCAGGCAGATTTGAATAGATTAATACGCCGCTTCCGCTCTGCGGAGCGCCCTGCATTACCAATGAACACTCGTCAGCGTTTACTTACGGCGTATACGGCGTTGAAGAATACTCGTCATGGATAACATTTAACGAACGCTTTCTATATCCGACTCAAGCTTATGACCATCAGGTGGCCAATGATGCAAACGCTGTGAATTCTCTCATAGAAGACACCTATTCGGCCGAAAAGACATAAATGAGACTGGAGCTGCAAAACCACTTACTTGCATAATTTCAAGGGCTATGTAGATTTAAACAGGTTTCGGATTTTTAACCACTAATTTAATATATCACACCAACCGTAACAATTATTAATAACATTATTTTAGTATTTTATTGTTTAACCGTAAAGCAGGCATCGGGCGAGGATTGTGATGCAAATAAAGCCCTAATGAAGGCATCGGCGCGTGACGTGACGTGACACGGTGGTGCACTTTCTAAAGGGTAACGTCAGCTGCAATATGTCTCCCGACAGCTTCTTACGACGCTTTTTCAAAATATATTTTTTCATGTTAATCGTGTTAATATTTTTTAAGCCATCAAAAAGGGTTTCTTGAACCTTTGTCTTTATATCATACATAAGTATATGATTGTACAACTTATTTAGACAATCAAAACAAATATTACGTCATTATTAGCCCTACATGAGTATAAACTTGAAAGACAAAATGCGGTACTATTGGAGAATAAGTAATACTTACCGCTTTTAATAGCATTGACTCCTGCCAGTTTGTACGTCAGCCACATTGGTTGGTCACGTCCTATCATTAACATCAAAACACACCATATTTAGGTAAAATTAGTCTCTTTGTTCCCGATCCTAAATCCATACCCAGCAAGCTGTTACGGCAAGAAACAGTTTTTTCATTAAAACCACCTGGTACGCCACCCGCGCCCGGGCACAAAAACCAAAGGAAAAAACGTCATAATATTTAAATATTAGTAGAAAAAACAATTAAGGGTGCCGCACGTCACCTGTCGCCGGCACGAGGACGAGATACGCATTTGCATAGGAACATTTCTAATAAGATGCGGGGGAAAAGTTATCATCCGATCGTCCGTGGGCCGAACACACCTTTATGATTGTCATTTTAATTTGTCACGTGGGGTTTGGTGTAGTTTCAGTTAGAACTTGATTTAAATAACAACAACCAGTAACACTAGACCATACTATGGTTTAACTAAGCCAATAACCGACCTACAGATTAACACATTTTACTCACTTTCAACCTTTGGTTACAAGTTGAAGAGCCAATAAAACAGAGCAATTAACTTTTTTCGGGGTCAGTAATAATTTCAAGTTTCAATTACACATTTGTCAAATCACAAGTACTCGTAGTACGCTGTCTCACTTGTTTACATATTACTCACCCAGAAAAAGTACCTAACTATCGAAATAAGACTTGAGCCTTAGGAGGTCACGCGTTATAAGTATAGAAAGAAATAAATAAATAAAATAAATATCACGGGACAATCTCACACAAATTAATTTAGTCCCTAACTAAGCTCTAGGCTTGTACTAAGGGACAACGATAAACTTACTTATATAGAGAAATATACCAATAGTGCCAATTCTTAAAACAAATAACTATTGAATCAAATGCATCTCATTAACAACATTCATGCACTAGAGTCACTCTGGATTGTCTATTGAAAGTAGACAAATAGATGACACACATCTCGCCATTGTCCCCTGACACAATTCGTGTTTTGGATTGCGCACATGCCCCCGCTCTGACTGTCCTGTCTGCTAGATCAACCCATTCTTCTCAAATGTTTATCATTGCGGGAATGCATGCTGAAGGAAATGTGAGAGAACTTTATTAGATTATAAAATGTAACTAAGATTCAGAGCCTCTATAGGCACCACTCGATCCTAAACCATATGGTTTTTAAAACTAAATATGTTGCTTTCTTACTATACGGCATCTTACTATCAAGATCAAAATTATACCATGTCGTAGCAAAATAATTTGCAATATCGTTTAATCAATGTCAAATATAGGCCCTGATTGCAAGAGAATGGCATAGATTAATGGTGACCCTTTCCCCCGAAGAATACTAAGAATATATCTTAAATAATTATCGACATTTCGCATATACTTATCATTTATGCCATCGCATCACAGGGTTGCACAAAATAGTTTTCTGAAGCTGTCCGCGGCCGCGCGCCGATCATTCCGCGGTTGCGGCTGAAAATTACCACCTATAAAATACCTTGCATCGAATTTAACTATAAATAAAAATCCTACTTTATAAGCGTCGTTTAAAGCTTAAATTACCACAGACCAAGTTAGCCTAGAGGTGTTTTTACGAGGACTCTAGTCGTAAGCAGGTGCGGCGGCCGCTTTGAGCTCTTTGACGACTCGATCCTGGCCATTGATACAAATTGGCTTGTTACGCGCACTTGGCGTTAGCCAGTAAAAATGCTGCGGTCTATTGATCAGATACCGGGTGATGTGGGTACGCGTGCGAGCCTTGAGATGATCTTTAAAAACAAAAGGGAAGTGTAAATTTTAATCACGTGTAGGATGATCCGTAAAAAAATACCAACATTATAAAATCAAAAAAAAAAAAACTAAAAATTAAATATCTGTAGTCCGCCTGATTATTTCTCTTTTGAGCCTGTTAGCCCCTAATTTGGCAAAAAAAAACGTCGTGACTTCAAACCCTTTTTGATTTTAAAACAGCATTAAAAAATCCAACAAAAAGAGAACATGATGTAAGTATGCTCCTGTGATGACCACTGTTGACAGTGGTTGACATTAAGGGTAACTTCGTTCACAGTTTAATAAAATTAATTAGGTTTTTGTTTGCTCGAATTATTGATCAAAGTCAAGCAAAGCTTTAGAGGAAAAGCCCCAAATATGGACTAGGTACATAATATGGACCACACGAATATCTCGCTAGGTGGCGTTCCTATCGAAGTGAAGTAGGCCGCTTTGGACACCATTGAGGTGCGCCTCCCCGTCAGTGATTCGCCGCCAAGCTCAGTGCACGTATGTGTCAGTTATCGTCGATTGAAGTTTTTAGGCACATTTGATGGAAATTTTCGGTGAGTTTTTTAAGGCTGTTGCTTTTTTTATGTCAACCGCTTATTATTGTACCTTGGTGTCCTAGAAACGTTATATTATTAGTGAACTTTGTTGTTGTAGCGTGTGACGACACGTATTACTAGTTTCTTTTTGGAAAAAGTTCAACGACAAATGACACCTATTTATATTATGGACCAATAGTTAGTTTCAAATATGGACTAGTAGTCCATATTATGAACATGCTTGTAATATGGACTCGAGCCTTATTTCAATTTTTAACTTTATTATTTTAAAGGACTCCTAAAATAATATTTATTTCACATATAAGGCTGATTAGTGATTACAAGTTTCCTTTTTTAAAATAGGAAAAGAATGTGATAATTGTCATACCTTAATTATGATAGTCCATATTACGCACCCCTAGGCCGTATTATAAACATGGTGGTCCATATAATGTTACCTATTTTGAAAGGGTTAATTTTGAGTTTATTTAGAATTACGAAGTTTTTGTTAAACGTTTGTTACTTTATGACATTTTTATTATATTTAGAAGATTGCCAGATAATTTCCCGACTGATTGGTTTTTAAAGCATTTCTTTAACTTGAAAATCCTGTGTTTTATTTCATAAAATGTATATGGTGGTCCATATTTGGGGCTTTTCCTCTAATAGTGTTAAACATGACAGTGAATCGGTCGTTGGCGATGACGCGCGTCGCTCGGAGCGACGGCGGCTCGTCGATGATCTCGTTACCGACGACTGTCCGGCTCACGCGCGACCTCCCCTGCGGCTACGAGGCTCCATCGCACGACACCGACTACACTGCGGCTCAACCCGCTTCTATAAAACGTATTTTAATCAAAATAGTAAACGTGGCATAATGTGCCAAATTCGGATGTTGTTCAAGCCGGGCTGAAGAAGAAGAAGAAAGTTATTAACTAATAAAAATGGAATTTTTCATTTCGTATAAATATTTTGAAATAAAAAAGGCCTTAAGTGGTTATTGAATAAGATAACGTGTCCGTAAAAACAAGTTTTATTATTATTCAGAGCAAAATTTCAATGTTAGCACATTCAACTCTTTCCTCATTTAGATAATCGCCTAGGATCATTCACGATTCCAGAATCAATTCAGAGATAAACGCTTATTTCCTCTCATTTCAATATCGCGTGTAGCTTTATACTATTATATTTCAATACAAAATTAACATTACACCGGCGTCTCAAATAAAGTTTACGCCAAATTACGCAAATTGCAAAAAAATCAACGTCGGCGCATACAATGTGCAATCGGTAGCGCCGCCGCGGGCGCTCGTGCCATTCGCGTTCCAATTTTGAATGCAAATTTTTGGTTGAAAACAGAACGCAGCCTGCGTTATGACCGCTCATATTCATATCATGCCAGGATTTTGACCGCTTGCGTGCCGAGCGCGTTGCACTCACTGATACCCTGAGGATATTATTTATCGAACTCCTCTTTAAAGATTAATTTGGCAAAAAGATAGCTTAGAAAGCTACACAGACGTAAAACCCAAGATCATAAAAATACCAAACATTTTTACGAAACATTCAGCTTGTTTTCGTCGGCACTGAAGTGCGACAAATACCGCGATTTACCCCTTTCCGTTCAGACTGGCTCGTGATCGTCAATCAAAATAGGGTAATGGCCTCCATTACCTGGTTATTACTGGAGGCAGAATAAAACACATTTGGACGATAAATAACAGTCCGCCAGGGGTCACGCACCTACCCCCGGTCAATTATTCCGTGAGTCGCGTAACCTCAATTGCCTTTCCTGGAAATTTGTCACAAATTTTAAAACACGCCTTTACGCACAGGCACTACATCTATGTTCGAACCTAAATGTCTGCATGAGCAGACAATTAGTTAGGGCCTTTATAGGTGACCTAATTATTCGTTTGATAAATAGGAATAAATCCTGAAATACAAATAGACGAGTTCTGAGTGAACCCACCCATGGCGTTTGCAATAGATGTATGATTTACAGTTCGATAAATTTTGTATAGTGTAGTGCCCGATATGTCTGGAATGATAGAGATACCGTCTGGAGCGATACGCACGATAACGCGACGAGGCCGCTCGTAGCAGTTTTCACTAATGTTTACAAGGCCGGTCACTCACACAATATTCTTAGACGCGCATAACCTGGTGTAATCGTGACTCATCTCGGTGCAAATGAATCACAATCCCAAACAGATCATGTAATCTATCGCAATGACTCTACTCATATTCACATCGACTGTTAGCGGGTTCACATGTGTATTATGTTATATGTATTTTACATATAAGTTACAAAATAACATTGGGATACCTTAATGACGGTCCGGCGAACTGAATGGACGAAATTGCCGGCCGTTTACTTTCAACTCCTTGTAATTGCTAACCGCTTTAACATCCAGATTACGTGGACGTACGCGCTGTATCGATCATGGGTCGATGTGGAAGGCCCAATTTGTTGATGCTACTAAATCATCGGACAAAAGCACCGCCCGATCTAAATCGATTTGTCCAAATTATGAGCTCCATTGGGTAATGCGGCCGCCAGCAGTGGCTGGCCGCTTCCATCCTCTTTAAATATTGACCGCTGCTCTCGAAACATCTGCCTTTTCGCTGTTAAAATTCACCAAAATCTTCAATCTCGAAAAAATATGTACTTAGCTCGATTCACGTTGACCCTTTTTATTTTATGGTTAGTTTGACTCCTATTAACTCAGGTAAGCAGCAATATTACTTACCCGCGCCCCGAAACAGGACCAATCGAGTTATAAATCGCTTGCCAGTTGCATGATAGGTACAATGCAGCTGAAACAAATGAGTACGGTTCCTTTCAAACAACGGAAGAGGAACGCGCACTGGATTATTTAGAATAGAAAAACACGGATAACAGCGGAAAGGTGTGAAAGCGAATTGCGCAATACTAAACTTGTAACAATTGCACGGCTGATGTGTTTATATAAATATGTGGGGCTTTGAGGCCTTTGAGGGTTTCGTATCTACTTTTTAAGCATTTTGGTTGAAATGTTGCTCTATCCTTCCACATAACTTCTAAACTACTTAATGAATAAAGTAATTACAACAAGTAATTAACATCATTCAAATGTTGCTCATTTGGCGCACTTAATTTATAAATATTTTGCGTGAAAATAACGGAGTTATAATTTTATACATTTAAAAAAAATTACAAGCCACATGAATATTCCAAGTAGGTAAGTTCCGTTTTTACCTTATAAGGTGAACCCTAACTCGGTCTGAAGGGGAGAAGCAGCCGGGATGACTGGCTGTTTTGAGTAGATTAACAAATTTTTGATAATACGACAGCCTGCCGCCCGCGCCATATGTCGGAGTCGTTAACGTGGAGTGTATCGCCATTAACTCCCTCGAACACACATTACTGGGGCGATGAAATCATTCCGCCTATAAAATAGGTAATAATAAAAAATACGCAACATGGACGGTTTTTTTTCAAGGTCACTAAGATCGGTCAAGATCCATATGTTTTTATATTATGCTAATCGAATACCGCTCAAGCGAACGTGTAAGTTGAATTATAAATAAGATGTGTTTGTTCTGTAATTTACAGTCGTTTAATAATTTGACAATGTGTTATTACACATAAGTAATAGGTACTTATGTAACCTTTCAACAACGTAAAATGTGATTATCTCGATTCAATTCCTAAAGTGTCATCACTAATACAACATCGTGAATAAAATAAACATTAATAATGTAATGAAATGATTAAAAACAAAACGACCATTCTTATGTACACCTACCAATAACCCATAGTATGTAGATAAATGAAGAATTATAATCTCTATAAAAATCTCACAAGCTCAATCAAGCGAATCAAACGATGCCGGTCCGTATCAAATTTCATAAAACAACTTTGACTCCACAACCAATTAACACGCGCGAATTTAGACGCCATACCTTTGCCTAAAAACCGTACTAAGTTAGGGCTGTCCCAAAAAAAAAAACTGAGCTATGATGAAATAGTGATGCATTAGGCGCGCCGCCGCTCCAAATGACGCTGTAATAATGACCCACGATTTGTGCGGACGCCATCTTGCGATAAATATTGGCCAAATTATTGGACCCCTTGGCGTACACCTGCCGCGCGGCCAGACCCACACGTGTGTCGGAATCTACAGTCGGTGCTATTTGTTGACTCTATGATAGCCACCATCATTATGACGTGGATTTTAATACTAACTAGCTTCCGCCCGCGAATTCGTACGCGTATAAATCAGTTCCCGAGGGAATGGCGATATGAAAGGTAACGTATGTGTTAATCCAAGGTATATAAGCTGTTTTCATACCAAATTTCAACTAAATCCGTCCAGTAGTTTTTGCGTGAAAGAGTAACAAACATCAATACTTACAAACTTTCGCGTTTATAATATGTATTAATTAGTAGGTTATGGTAATCAATTAGGTTGAGCAGCCAAATGCCGGTTTTTACACAGCCACACACAACCTTCTACGCGCCCACAGAGCCCTCAGATTACTAATAATGTAAAATAAACGCTACTACGCTTTTTACTCTTCTTCCCTCTTCTAAAACAAAACCATTTTGAATTATTTTTTGTATAGCTACTGTAGGGCAGACCGCGCCGCGCACCCCACATACGGTGTAGTGAATTCATAGTATTATTTACCTTTCCTTAATTACTTAATAATGTAATGCTCTCTGCTATTATCATTTACTAAATATATTTTTTACAAATTTAAATTGTTTATGAAACAGTTCTGGCAATGATATACTCGTACCATTCGTTCGTGATATTCTCGTCGTTTTTGGTGTTCAATAAAGAGTATTTGTATTGTATTGTATTGTATTGTACCTACCTACTACTACAAAAACTGGGATATTCATTTATTCAGCAAACACTTACTGATTTAGTGATTACCCTAATGAGCAGATAACTAATAACAAGTTGATTGATATTGTTTATATGTTAAAATAATAATAACAAAAAAGTAGCTCATACATTCGTTGAAAATTGAAATTATCTTTCGTGTTGCGCATTAAAAGTTGTAGAACTAAAGCATTTCAACTGTAAAATCACGTAAATCAGCGAAATCGGCAAAATTTCGTATACGGCCTCTTAATTCAAAGAAAATAATTAAAATAAATATAAAAATAAATATGTCTGGGCGAATAAATGGGTAAATAAATAGCAAAAACTAATAATATCAACCTCAAGTTCTTATCATAATTCATAAGGTACCGTACAAGTACGAGCGGCACGTCGCTAAGCCCATGTGTTCCGATCCGATCGTGTCAGCGTAACCTCGTATCGTTAGCGCGATCCGATGACGGCCAGCTGTTGCGGTTCAACGAACTCCGAGCCATCCTGATAACGCTATTGCGTCACGATTAAGAATCGGACGGTGGTGGTAGGTCATAATTAGCTCAATTTATAAGATGACAAATGTGTAGTTTTTCTATTTTCAGTTTCTAAATGACACCTAAAAAATTATGAGTTACGGGGTTAAAATCTAGACGGTAGATAACCTACTTTTGTCACAGACTTCACAGTGCTATTTTGTTTGACCATTCTTACAACTTGATTTTTTAATTCACTGTGACACAGTTATATCATGCCGATTTCATTTAGCCGAGAGTTACGAGTGTAATTTTATAAAGATGTTGGCAAATTATTGGTGTTCTGTGGCTCAACAAAGTCTATTATCGTTAAAACAGTAATAAAAATAGGTATAAGTTATACCTACTTACCTGTTTAAATATTGCCAAAACTCCTAAACGAAGCTAAATTAATAATAAATAGAAATAATAATCCTGGGTTACTATACACTTTATTTCGCCCTGGGAGACCAGGGGTTAATGTACCATTTAATTTAAATCCTATTAATAGGTAACCAGAGGAATAATATGTGCTAACGTCGTCGTCGGTGCGCACCGATTCGGGCGTCAAATAGGAATCAGACATTAAAAAAAAACTGTCCAATCCTAAATTAAAAATTTCACTGAATACAAGTAAAATAGACATTACAAAATAAAAATAACAACAACATACCTTGTAACAGTCCTGAAAATTGAAGATTCATAAAGATTTATCAACAGGTGTCGAAATTCACTTGCTTTCAACTCGTTAACTGTCACAGACTAAAAAAAACATATGACGAGCTTTCAAAAGACCTTTACCTATAATGTTAAGGGGGTGTCCACGAATAATGTTGCCATAGATAAAAACCGATCAGATCAATAGTTTTAGAAAAAAACACCCAAAAGTTAGGTGGGAAGAATAATCCCTTTGCCTTATAAAGGGTTAAGAAGGTATGCGAACTTAAACTACTTGTAACAAACGCATATAAGCTTATTCATTAATTTAATATTTATATATTACAAAAACAAGTACAGATGGCGACCTTATTGTCTAAAGCTTGATCTCAGAAGAATTACGAGTAAAGGTAATTCATAATTTTTACAACACTTCTTAGTGTAATACCGTAATTATTTCATTCTTGTCCAGCTGCGCGCCACATGTTTTCAGGTACAACCTTTTACTGATATCGTAAAATACTCTTTCTTGCGTTTGCTTTAATCCTAACCAGGTGTGTTGTATTTTTTTTTAATAACTATAATTAGATATTCTAGTCTACAGACTCCCTTATCTTTGAGACTATTGTTGGGATCAAGTTTTTTGTCCACGTGTAACTATGACGTGTATGACCCGCAAGGGCCGGCCTGAGTTCACCCTTTACACGAAAAAGTTTGGACAACCTTGAGAAAGGTAGGCACATGACGAATAAGTCTGGCACTGGCAGAAATGAAATCCCAAAAACGTATAGGCTCTTAGAAAATTATCTTCTGCATACCATTCTTCCATTTACCTTAACTACATAGACCTATATATTTTAAAATTATTTACTTTATTTTAAAATAAGTAAGATGCGGAAAGAGAAACAAAGAGATATCTAAACTCTATATCCAAAATTCAAACATTTTTAAATCTTAACTAAATTAGAAGGACCGGTGGGAGGCCTTTGGCCAGCAGTGGAACACTTTAGGGAAATAATAATAATAATAATAATGGCGGTACACTCTTTTACAGAAACTCATTTCATAGAATGTATCACTTCTCAGAATTTTCATTTCATAGAAAGCTAATTTCTGCTACCTTACCGTTTTCAGATATTTTTGTGGTGGTCACAGGTCTAACCTAACCTAACCTACGCAATTCATGCTTAAGATAATCTGAAAACATTAAGGTTTCAGCAGAAATAAGCTTTCTTTATAAAATTCTGCGAAGTGATACATTCTATGAAATGAGTTTCGTAAAGGGGACACAATTATTATAATAATAACTAAATTAATAGTGATCTGATGAAATGAAATCGCGGCGTCCTATTTACGGTTGTGCCAACCTCACCTCCAATTAGCGACATGTATTTTATATCATTAGGTAGGTACTCTAGTTACCTACGTGTCATAGAAATTCAGACAAAAAACTCAGCCTAACTCACTAGAAAATTACTTGAAAACGTGATTAAAGAAAGTAACAAACACAGGTAACCCGTAAAAAAAACAGTAAATGTAACAGATGTTGCTCATTAGTGCAGCAAATTGTTACGGATTAAAACAAAGTGATTTTCAATGTATTTGTGTGAAGCAACCAAACCCTTCTTCAATATTATTGTGGGCATAGGTATTACGGACATCTGGCACTACCTGAGGAAGCCTGGGAACTTCATAATTTTAGGTCTACCGGCTACCCACGTGCCCGCTTGGGGACCGCCTAGCTTATTTCGACACCTACCGGGTCTTCGATTAAAATTATAGTTGCTACACCCTGCCTAGTTGGTCAATGCGATTGTTAAACCCACATCATAATAATTTTAAACAGATAGTTTTAAATATTTGTACGTTATTTAACGAGGCAAAATAAGAAACAGACAGATACCTATACTTAAAACTGTTTTTAGTACCTATCTATTCGTCAATTTATGTTTAAATAAAATTAATTTCTTCAAGCTAGCATCCATTCCTATATTTAATTATATAAAAATAATGAATACCTAATAAAAGTATGAAATTAAATAAACACGTTTAAAAAAAATAAAACCTTTTATACCTACTTACCTTTTAGTGATCATCATAATAATACTGTTATATCGTCCACGTATATTTATTCCTTCCTATAATATTTGAGGAGTTAACTCAATTCCTAACGGATCCCCTCATCAGATACTACCTTTGTGGCAATGGGACCACCTCGGCAGTACACCCTATCAAACAAAAAACTAATTTTCAATATGTAACCACAATTGACGGAGTAGGTAATCGCGTAACAAACACAAAAAAACATACAGTCGAATTGATAACCTCCTCCTTTTTTGAAGTCGGTAACAAATACCTAGTCGTAAACTTTTAATCGTCATAAACATATTTAAGTTCACGATACCTACCTACTTACCTACTTCCTTTTTTCCGAAATACGTAAATAAGTTTTTTGTTTATAAAACTAGGAAATAAGAAGAACCTAGTCCTACTTGAAGATTTCTCAATAGTATACATGAACGGGAAGAAAGAAGGGATCAATAATATAAACGCACCATAAAAATAAAATACTTCCGAACCTACCTATTTGCAAACATCCCTTTTTATCGGCGATAAAAGATACCCTTGCGTTCAGAGTGCGAGGAGTGCGATCTGTGCGATTCCGGCAGCCGAAAAAAAAAAGGACGATACAAATGGAATGAATCGTCTACATGCGTTCGTTCTATCCACCGTTCCTCCATCAGTCAACTCAACTCAACTCACTCACGTCACGTTAGTTAGTCTGTGCCGGGCGCTCGAGCGGAGAGGGTGTGTCGTTCTTTAGCACCTCTCAGCTGATTTTACGCACGCGTTTAAAACAAACCACGCGATTATTTAAAATACAGTTATCAAAAAGTTTTAACTAAGTTAATTTGGATTAGACAGTGCAGTGTTTATTTATTGACCTAAGAAATTAGATCATTTGTGACAGAAAATGATGGGTAAGTGGTTTTGTTTTTCACGTAAACCTGTTTGTTTTTGACACAATACCAAAATTATAAATATTGATATATTTATTTTCATGTAACTTATGGTCTTACTGTTACTTATAGTACTCTTTATTTTGATTTTAACTTCTACTTTTTATATGAACGTTGTTGTTTATGATTTGGATAAGATAGGATAGGTTATCCGAGTTTTCGCACCCGTCGCCGGTATTATGAATTATGCATCATGATTGTCAAACAAATGTCAAAAACATTTCTAAATTAGTAATTTGTTGTAGGTACATGTAATTAGGTATACCTACTAACATAAAAATATGTCGCAACATTTGTATTTGTGCTGCGGTATTGAATCATGTTAGATAGGTAGGTACTTACCTAAATGTAAAATCAAACCTGATCAAAGTGATACAAAAATGGTTCATAAGTAAAAAGTTAAGTATTATTTATATTTAGAATAAAATACACATACCTAGGTATTCTACATGAAAAAAAATATCTGGATAAGAAAGTAGGTGGGTGATAGGTAGTGGGTACCTATGTATATACGTTTCCAAATTTCTAAGTTCATACCTAATTAATTCTTACCAAAGCATACGAACTGTTAAGTTATAGGGTGACTTGACATGTTTTGATACTTTTAGAAAATAATTTATTTACTTAACCAAAATTGTAACAAAGAAGAGTTGCCTCGAATTATGAAAAAATATGAGTAAATTTAAGTGTTTGGCGTCATTACACTAATTAGGTAGGTACCTAGTTTAGTTTATTCTTGTGTTATTTATCAATCCCTTCGCTTTGTCTTAAATAAGTGTGCAAAATAATTTTATCTTAGCCTGATTATGCAAAATGTGGTTACAGAATTATCAACAAGTTTATTCTGTAGCTCTGCCTACCCTGCTCTGGGAATAAAGGCGTGACTTTATGTATGTATGTAAGTGTTAACATTTAAAATAATCGTCTTTTTTGTATGTGTGCTCCGTAGAAAGATAATTTATAACTTTCAATTGCCCAAAATATAACCGGTTTTTTTTAGTATTCGGCCTTTATCGAAACAAACCGATTTTTTCACCTGCAAAATGCTCACGAGCGTGAGTAATCGCCTGGGAACTTAGGCCGTGATTTATGCTACATTTTTTATGTAGATCAACCGCTACCGACTTCACGGTACGACATCGTATTGACATGAATCTCACTAGCCATCGAAATAAAATTAACCGAAACGAGACAATCCGATACGCTGATCGTGGCACATCTAACGATTCAAGATAAAAATTGATCGTGAACGAGACGGATCTGTTTGGCTCACGGATTGAGATCAAATAGTGCTTGTTTCTGCCAAAGTTTAGAAACCGTAACAAATATCTAGTTATACAGATAAAGATTGGACACTATTGTATAGCGTTAACCTGGGGTATTACGTAGAATGACCTTAAATTTAACCGCTCGAATCAATAAAACACTACAGTACCTAGCTAACCAAGTTGTGCAACTTGCAGCACTACGCATGCTACCTAGTTAGTTCAATTCTCACACGCGATTTTACTTTGCATTGAAACCTAGTAATTAGGTACATTAACGAACATAGGTAGGCCTTGCCCAATTTTGTTGTTCAACATTCGGCTGGGCTTTAATCAGGTTAAGTTAAGTTCTACGTTGAATGCTGTTTCTGAAGTTATTATTTTCTGCGATTCCAAACAAATACAAAGGTTTATTAGCCAATAAAGAATTTAGTATCTACTTCGTACGCGTTAGATCACGATTTAAAAAATCTTTAGTTATGTAAAATAATTACCTACCAACCTAAGCTTCGTTAAATTCGTTCTGACAAGGCTGTACCTATTAAGTAAAAAGTAGGCAATATTCATAATTATTGCTTTTTCTTATATCTGCCATGATGCCATAATAGCCGACGGCAAAGTACCAACACAACTAGCGCGAACAGGTCGCGACTTGCAAGAAGAAGTATCTTATTCGTACTCATTTCATTCATCAATTTGGGGATGAGGAATCTACTTCACCTAATTTTTATATTATAAAAACTGTTGTTTCATTTGTAGTAGGTAAGCCTTACCGTTTTAAACGTCATCTATGTACAAATATAAATTGTAACCAATAATATTGATTTATAATAATAAACTCGTTTAGAAGGTAAATCAATAAAACCTACAAAATAAAATGTTACTACGTATAAGTCCGTTACTTACTATATGAAATTTACTGATATAGGTACATGACAAGGTTAAATTCAATGTAATTTAATTAATGTTAAAATGAAAATTTCATAACACAAATCCATTCCCAACCGCCCTCTGGCTCCCTCTAACATCGAACTTCATAGCAATGAACTATAAGCGGTGGTCGGAACCGGAAGTATTGGCAGGAAGGCGCAAAGCGCACCTTGCTGCCGTGGTTCACGTGCCAGTCACCAATCCAATCAATACCAATTACCTACACCGAACGTTTTATTCGAAATTTGTAAACTCTCACCACTTGCAGGCATTTAAATCACGCTTACACCGAAATATTCTATTAAATTAAACACATTATTGCTTAATGCGTTTATTTGATTTATGTATCAAACATGTTAGTTGCCTATCTATTCTTCCCACTTGCAAAACATATGGCGTACTTTCTCGGCATTGTAATAATGGAAAGAGACTAGAAGAGATTTAAACATAATAATGCGGAGGGGGCGCGTGGGAAACTCCCAGCGTTCACGTGCCCGGCACACCACTTTGCCACACTAAATCTAACATTAATATGCCAGATTGAGATAAAGGGAGATTCACTCATTGTTTCTCTATAACCGCGACATTACTCCTAGAAAGATGCCTTGTTCATTTTTTTAAATTGTTTCAAACAATAATTATTTTTAGCAGTTCATGTTGTTAGCCGTCGTTAATTAAATGTGTGTCGTTCGAATTACGACATTATAAATATTAATTAGAATATACATGAATAATACAGTGAACTACGCAAGGAAATCAATTATGCCTCCATTCATAAAAGTAGGATTGAATCTATTCGTGAGCGTAGGTGTCCATAAGTCACCGACCAATAAATCAGCACCCATATTTGTACGTGAAATAATGAAACCAGACAAGCAATCTTTAGAATAATTAATATTCACGACGAAGGACACGATGCTTTTTTCTATTCTATTTTGATGACAACTGGCAATGAGAGCCCAAATTGAAATAAAGTAATCTGGCATCCGGGCTTTAACGTCGTAAGTGTCGTACCGTATCTAACTAGGTATCCGATATGACAATTCACGAATGAAAAAAAGGCTATTAAAATTTGTATTGTGTCGCGCAGGCTCGCGTGCCCGTTTGACGGATAATGGCAATAGTGGCTAGTTAGTGGTTCCGGATACGTATCGGACGTGTCGGATGTCGGCGTGAGTCACGCGGCGCCCACGCCGCCCGCCGCGCCAGCACGCGCCCACTGGCGCCCGCGCAGCGCTTACCATTACTTCAGCTACACACTTCTTTACCAGCACCATAAGCTTAAACTTGAATGGACGTTGGCCTCTTTGCTACATGCATAGTAGCATGAATAATACAATAGTCCCCAATAATTAACTACCTACCTACAGGTATCAATGGCATGTCGCATTTTATTAGGTAAACAGCATGATTTTAACGGGATATTTCGCGGACGTAATTAATTATCGCCGGAAAAACTAACTGTACGTAATCAAAGATCCTGAGATGCAAACTATATAGGTACGACACAAAAAATTACCTTATTTAAACACCAATACTTCTATCAAATTTCAAAACTTCTTAGTCACAGAATTTATGTATCTTCTTAGATATCTGGCAATCGTAATTTAGAAACCACTACTAATGTTAATAATTAAGTTATAATATTTTTTGTGTGCCAAGAATCGCGTACCACCTTCACTAAAAAGTAACCTTATAATCGTTAGTAACAATCAATGCCGCAAGATGAAGCGAAAATGATCAATACACTACAGATGCTCGATAACGACACGGCCGCGATCCGCACCGTATTCAAAACTAGACGTAGTAGCCGAGACAGATTTAGCTGGCGTCTGCGGCGCGTCTAGGTTATTTGTATTTGGGCTTTGGCAATGGGCATTTCGCAGTCTCGTGGGAAACCGAGTTGAACGACTGCAGAGACAATGCGATTGCCTGGTCCGCATCGCGGCATCGCGGCCAGTCGTTCACCGCGAACGCCCACCCGCCGCCGTTGCCTCATGCCGTCGCCTATGACCACATTGCATAGGTATATGCCAATTGTTTAGGTACTAACACCTCTACATCTTCGCTTCAACATACCGGGTATTTCTTGTAAAGAGGTATTACTAATCCTCGCTTCTTAATTTTATTTATTCAGACAGGTTTTCCGACAACTAATTACCATACTATATTGGAGCAGCGTACTCTAATTTGGCTTATTGGAATGGTTAAAGAATGCCGCCCAATAAGAATGGAATTCCCGTTTTAAGTTTGGTATGAGCGACACTCACCTGATTCACCAGATTAGTGTTTAATGCCTAATTTGGATTCTCGGTGTCCTACACATTTTTTCATCATGATTAAACCTTTAACTGTACTTGTCGTAAAACTAACATTAGTAATTGGTGAAGTGCCGCGTCTAAGATATCCATATATAACCAAATACATAGTGGCTGGGAATGTTTAATTATGAATAGATACTGTCTATAAAAGGGGCAGTTGAGTGGGCAGGGCCGTGTTGCCGTTATCATTCCTTAAACGTGATAATCACACACACACGCCCGGTTGCTGGGTTAGGACGAACCGGTAACCGGTAAGAGGCGTGGCTTATTTAGGCAGACTCCAACGATGTCTAGGTTTTACTTAGGTTGGCCGATAATGTGGTTTATTAAAGCATTATATGAATATATTTGACATATCGGGGTAAACCGGCATTACGTGCCCACCCTTTAGGTAACCTGAATCTAATCCCCGGTTTTGCCGGTGCGGCTGCCTGTCAAGTCTCAAGGGCGGCCGCCGGCGGGGTCGATAGGCGCTGGCCGCGCGCCAGCCGCCAACGACCAAGACACATAAATCCACCCTCGCGCTAAAGTGCCAGTTCACACACTAAACCTCGATAAATGTTTATGCGCATAATAAATAAATCTAATAGTATGACAAGCAGGTTTTATCACGGACTTCATATTAGCAACTTGGGATTTTTGTCTTGAGAATTTATGAATTGATGGAGACTTTAGAAATAGGTAACGTTAATGGTTTAAAGCCTAAATGTAAATTTTACAAAACAAATATCAAACTAAGCTTTTTTGAATGATGATATTAACGTAGGCATTGATAATTCCACGCCACGCTCGCCTCAAGCAACGCCGCGGGAAAGTGATAGTGCATAATGTTTAAACCATTTGAATGTGCTTCGTGACAGGCGCTCAACTATTTTAATCGAGATATCTTATCGCCATCCTTGAAATAGGTACCGTTGAGAAGTTCCGGTAGCAAGCAGTGGTCTTCATCATCAGTTCCACTTCGGCAAATTATACTTTTTGAATGCAAATGCTAGACTTGTCACTGAAAATACTAAAATCGCTATACTTATGTACGCTATATAATATTTGAGGAGTTCCCTCTATTTCTCCAAGATTCCATCGTCAGATCTTGATGTGCTGTATATGGGACCAACTGCAGGGAAAAACTACCCATTCCGATAATAAAATATTTATCAAAATCGGACTACTCTGTAAAAAGTATGTATGTATGTATGGAAACTTTTTATTGCACAAACAAAAGATAACAAAGTATGTATAGTATATACACAAAAGTATTATACCTACGCATCGGCGTGAGAACCTCCTCCGTCTTTTGAAGTTTGTTAACAAGTTAGATCACAGCCCACACACTTTTATTTCCTTTAATACTAGTCATTGACTTATGCAAATATGCATGCTCGTAATCAAAATAATGAATACCGTTACGTGTATTTCGCCTTAACTAACAGAACAGCAAGTTCAGGAGTTAACCGACTGTGACGCGGCACGCGGGAACCCGCCGGCCGCCCGCTTCCCGGGGATCAACTTATATCTCATACATGTAATTGTTATAATTACAAATTATGACTCTAAATTATAATTTAGGAAACACAAGCTTAATAAGGAACTTGCGAAATCACATTGGTGTAAATTGGACTTTTTATTAAAAGTCGCCTTTTATGCGTTTAATAAAGTAACTACCTAATTGTCGAAAGATTTTACGGTAGGTACATATTATGCGGCATGGAAGCTTTTGATTTACTAACTAGGCATTATTGTTAATATACATTAGTATTATTTTAGTGCTAGGTATAGTGTTTGATTTGTTGAAATTACATATATTAAGCCGCTTAATAGAAAGAAAGCTAAACGGTAATTCATATGACATGTGTCTAACTTTTGGAACAGTCCCAGCTAAGCAGGATACTGATTTTTGGCCAAAGTTGAACTTCCATCGGTAAAATAGTCTGATCCACAAACAAAAAGGATTTATCTCATATAAAATAAAATAATTATCAAGGAACATTATTTATTTATTTATTTAATCTTTATTGCACAAAAACAAGTACAAATGGCGGACCTAATGCCTAATGGCATTCTCTACCAGTCGACCAAATAACCAATCAGAAATTTACATAATTCAGTGTATCATAAATGTCATAATTCAACATTCTCACACAAATTGATTTAGTCCCAAACCAACCTCTAGGCGTGTAAGTACTATGGGTACAAGACTACGATTTATAAACATACATTATATTTATTGTTTATAAACATACTTAGAAAAAGAAATAAATAATTAAATACATAAAAACCGGGCAAGAGCATGTCGGACCATGCTCAGTGTAGGGTTCCGAAGCCGTTAAGTGCATATAAACATAAAAATCAACACGTAATAACTAATTTTCTTTTTAAAGTCAATTGGTGCAGTCTTAGATGATTTTAGTAGGTATAAACACATCGCCTGTATCTCAAGAACCAATGATGTCTACTTAGTCATGGTAGTTTTCTTTTAAAATTCGTTATATTATGCCCTTTCATTTAAGTTTTTTTTTCAGATTTTTAGTATTTGTAGTTTTTGGCTGTAGGGGGGGGGGGGCACTGGAGTCTAACAAAATTAGCGCTTTTTAAGCTGAACCATTCATGAACGGATTACTTAATCAAAAAACTGTTTTCACAAACTAATATTTTTGAAAGACCTATCCAACAACACCCTACACTATAGGGTAAACGAGAAAAAATACATACCCACGTTACAGTTACCGTAAAAAACATTTTTTTTTACATTTTATTGAACCACTTTGTTGGCGTGACTAATATGCATATTCATGTAAAATTACGGCTTACGGCTTAGTACTAAGAGTCTCTGTGCTAGGCTGCGGACGGACGGACGGACATGGCTAAACTATAAGGGTTCCTAATTTGACTACGGAACCCTAAATGCACCCAACACTCAGGAAAGCGCTCACAAATGCTCGATCAATTGAACCTGGGACCTCTAGCTTTGTAGAGGCAGAGAGAGTCATCTAACCTAAACTCGTCGCGTTCTCGTCCTAGTGCTATTTAGACGTGATAGAAACTAAAATATAAATAGGTAAGTAATTTGCCGAGATACATATCGACGACCGTAATCTAAATTGATGTAAGGGACAAAATGGCGAAAATGAGTTATGAATGCAGTTCTATTCAGTTTTTTTTTCTCTATCGATTGGTATAGGTGACGTCTCGATAGCCTTAAAAAACATGCCCCTTACAGCCTTAAAAAAATGTTACTTTGACTCCGTATTTCAAAAAAATACGACGTATCTACAGCAATTAAAAAAACTGCAATTTATTCTTGGTGTAACCTTCATCTCGCAATTTACCTAACGCTGTAAGGCGCCATTAAATAAGTAAAGGTACGATACATCATTTAACGTTCTCAAAATTATCTACAAAAATAAAATTGATTCTATCACAATTAGACGTAACTATAATTTTCTAAATTTACCTGCGTCGTAAAAGACTATTATTCTGTAAGCAATTGTACGATACGCAGTTTTGCTTTCACAAATGTAAGGCAACAGTGACCCTTACGGTAATTTGTAAGTGTATCAAATATTTGCTAAGAGTATATACGACATTTTTTCACAACTACAATCATAAAACTACCGTCCCTTACATTAAAATGTTAGCGTTATCTCTTTCGTTAGATGACATACTCAGTGTTCGTTAATATAGCTAAATCACTCTCACGCACTTAAAGTTGCTTGAGGGTGAAAGAGATCTCACTATCACCTCGTTGTACGCGACAAAAAACATTTTAGAAAGAGCATGTCGCTGCTGGTTGTGGTTGACAGTGTTACCGGTTCATCTGATTTTTACGAAATCTACTGAATTTTCTTGACAATCTATTGATTTTTGAGCCTTGGACATCGATTAAAAATATGTCTATAAATGCATTTAAAATAATATTCCAAGGGTTAGTTATTTGTGCAAACAGAGTATAAAGTATTTACAATGAACACGACACGTGATAACTATATTTTTTTAAATTGAAATAAAATAAAATAATTTTAATGAGAGCACTATAATTCAATTGTTAGTTTTCCAATAAAGCTTTTACTTACTACATACGTACGTACGTACTGGTTTTTTTCTTGTACGTACATACGTACAAAAAAAAACCAGATTATTAATCGTTTATTCAAAGGTATTTTCGACTGATAAATAACTATTAATTTTTCAAATTACACCTGGCTACACTGGATTGAGTGCTGCCGCTGCTTGCTCAGTTCTGTTTTGCACGAGCACTCGTCTTCACGCATGTTTCAAGTACTTAATAAAAAGGAAGGCGACTGAGATAACGATGAATATAAACAGTATTGAATCACTCTTAGCTCGACGCAATAAATTACTGCGGAACGAGACAAGTTATTGCAGTAAGTATTTTATTTAATAAAATATCAAATTGTCGGCTACATGCAATTACCGTGTTTGTGTCTACTTATGTAGGTATATTATTTTGCAAGTCTTTAGAAATGCTATGAGGACCAAAATACTTTATCACGTTTCTAAATATATTAAATACCAATTCCTTCTAGGTACTATCCCAAAGCGTTTTCATAACGAATATTTAACTTTGCCTCACTCTGAAATGATAACAGCTACTCTAGCTGTAACTGACGATGATAATGAGAGCAGTGATGAACATTAAGATAGGATTTGGCCTATTGCTAATTGTACTACTATTAGTACCTAGGTTCTAATTGATACTGTCGAATTAAAATTGTTTGTTTTTATTTTATATCTCTAATCGTTTTTACACCGAATCGTGTATTTTGTTTTATTATATTACTTGTTACTAGTCTAGCTATCGACATATTAATGAGAGCTCATAATGGCGTATGTAGTGATGTATCGATGAAATATAATTATAAAAATAAGTATATGTTCTTCAGAACACTTTACTTTAATTACGAACCTCGTATATTGCTGGTAGTAACAGAAAAATTAAGATTCAAATAATGAAAGTCCTGTAAACACTCAAATACCACTAAATAATTGCGATTCTGAGCTCTGGATAATTATGTCTATACTTCCATGATTGATCTCTTAATTATCCTAATAAATAACACAATTACATTTTATGTTTTCGTTTATTATTTCACCTAAGATAATTTCCCATGTACCTTTTACACCCTGTCATTGATTACTTTCAATGGAGTTACGATCACTTTAATTTCATTTCTTTAAAATTATTTGTAGATACATCAAATTTACTCTAAAGTCAACTGTTGGAGAAGGGTGGTATTGGACATTATGAATTTATTTTTTGACGTAAGGGACATGCTATCTCAGTAACTAACCGTTGTATGATAAATTGAGTTATTTGTAGTTAAAGAGTGGATAAAAGTAAGTAATTGGCTATTTTTAGTTACATGATACGTAAACAAACAACAAAACTATGAATTTTAAAAGAAAAAAAATACTGTTTTTTGGCTCTCCTGAAAAGTAGCCATTTGTCCGTTACGTCAATTTAGATTACGGTCGTCGATATACTAACATATGTTTGTATTGTTGCAGATGAGCGGCAAGCGCACGCGCAGCTATAGATGCGCTGTGCATCACCGGGACCGCGAAGTCAGCTCCGAGAACGACTTCCGACTGCTGCTCGAAGACCCGACCTTTTTCGCTAGGTAACCAACCGCACAGACTTAATCTCTTCGATGTGGACTTGCCTCAAATACTCAAATGGTCATTTCATTACTCATCTCGTCATTCTCACCACATTAGGTATATACACATTGTGAGTGAGTTGGACCTGGGTCTCTATTCAACTGCGTTATAACGATATCGTTTTTGACCTGTTTCCGTATTGTCAACGTTTTGATAACTCTTATGTCATTTACAATAATGGCGACTGTGACATAAACGATTTTTAAACGTGTCAAACACGATATCGTTTTAACGCACCTGAATAGAGGCCCTGAAGTTTGGCTACAAGAAGCGTTTCCCAACGCTGCTAAGAGAAAGTTTTTTTTTATTCCATCAGGTAAAATCTATAAGTTTCGTATCTTGTATGATCAACTAAAAAGGTTATCAATATGAATTTTGAGCCGGATAAAAAAAGTCGAAAAATGAATCGGATATGCCACGCATTTGACACTTTTTGACAAGTTGCTTCAATCAATCTTCCGCAAAATAACAAACCCTTTATAATCGTCGGACCACCAAATTAACAGCAAAATGTAACGGAACCATTTAGATAATCAAAATTTCTGTGTATCAAAATTGTTATGTGTAAATTCTGTCCA